>CM040436.1:42842142-43388002 GCA_022702705.1 Papilionanthe hookeriana x Papilionanthe teres | reverse complement strand
GTCTATGTTTGTGAGTCATGGTGAAGAGTCATTGGATTTTATATATAAAAACGTCATACAAACAGAATAAAGAAAAGACAACTTATCTCAAACTCTTCCCCAAGCGAATCTCGAGGAATTCCTTTGACTCATCTTCTTTCTTCACAACAACACAATTCTCTCTTTAGAAAAGTAAGGAAGAAGAAATCTCTCACTTTCTCTCCACTCTTACACTCCTTAGAAGAGAAAACACAAAACCTAGATTTCCTAAAAAAATTGAAAGACACTCACTCTTCACTCTCTCTACACTCTAAACTATCTCCCCCTCTCTAAATTTAGCTCCAAAGAAGTTTAAATTCGGCCATAACTGATTTCTCAAGAGTTTCCTCAAGCAACCTTCCGAAATCCAGCCAAATACATTGAATCTAAATTGAAATCGAGATAGGGCGCGGTCCGGCGCAGGGTAGGGCGCCGTTCGGAGCATTATTCTGCCAATCGGTCGCAACTCACTGTAAAATAGCGCGGTCGGCGCTGGTGACAGTACCGTTCGGCGCTAGTTCAATAAAATGCATTTTTGCCCCATTTTGCTCCCAATTTGCTTTTTTTCATTTCCTTTTGCTCCAATGGCCTAAAATCTTTATACCTGCATGAAATCATGAAAAATACATTTCTTTAAAGTGCAATATCATCAAAAACATGTATGAAATGGATATTAAAAAACTATCAAATTTTCAGTGGATCAAGGTCCAAATAAAAATTAATTTCACTTGAGTCTTTCTAGAGTAAAGAACTTAGAACAATCCTAAGCTTGCTTTTTATACTTATATTAGTAAAATTATTTTTAAGAGAGTTCTTAAATCTAGAAAGTAAAGTTCATAGGATCCGAAGTTTGAAAAATCTATATGTTTTTCTGAATTATATAGAAAAACAAATTCTCAAGTTTGATAATAAATATCTTAAACCCTTCATTGCGATAGGGAAAGAATCCTAAAGCAATGCAGTCTCGGATGTAAAATCCTCAACCCCAAGAATTTGATTTTGATGCTGATGTATTTCATTGCAATAGGGAAAGAATCCTAAAGCAATGCAGTCCCGGATGTAAAATCCTCAACCCCAAAAGTTTGAATGTTGATGTATTTCATTGCAGTAGGGAAATAATCCTAAAGCAATGCATTCTCGGACGTAAAATCCTCAACTCCAAAAGTTTGAATTTTGATGTATTTCATTGCGATAGGGAAAGAATCCTAAAGCGATGCGATACGGGATGTAAAATCCTTAACTCCAAAAGTTTAATTACGATGTATTTCATTGCGATAGGGAAAGAATCCTAAAGCGATGCGGTCTCGGATGTAAAATCCTCAACCCCAAGAATTTGATTTTTGATGTATTTCATTGTAATAGGGAAAGAATCCTAAAGCGATGCGGTCTCGGATGTAAAATCCTCAACCCCAAGAATTTGATTTTGATGTATTTCATTGCGATAGGGAAAGAATCCTAAAGCGATGCGGTTTCGGATGTAAAATCCTCGACCCCAAGAGTTTGAATTTGATGTATTTCATTGCGATAGGGAAAGAATCCTAAAGCGATGCGGTCTCGAATGTAAAATCCTCGACCCCAAGAATTTGAATTTTGATGTATTTCATTGTGATAGAGAAAGAATCCTAAAGCGATGCGGTTTCAGATGTAAAATCCTCAACCCTAAGAATTTGATTTTTGATGTATTTCATTGCGATAGGGAAAGAATCCTAAAGCAATGCAGTTTCGGATGTAAAATCCTCAACCCCAAGAATTTGATTTTTATGTATTTTATTGCGATAGGGAAAGAATCCTAAAGCAATGCAGTTTCGGATGTAAAATCCTCAACCCCAAGAATTTGATTTTTATGTATTTCATTGCGATAGGGAAAGAATCCTAAAGCAATGCAGTCTCGGATGTAAAATCCTCAACCCCAAGAATTTGATTTTTGAATAGTCATTGACCTTGCAAAGATTTGTAGTGTTGATTTGAAAAGTGTGGAATTTTGGTGTTTCGAGAATTTCATGAAAGTTGTAAAAGTCTTTCATGGAAGGAAATAGATTAGGAGGGAATATGTAGATGCTACATATCCCATTCAAAAGAGTTGATCGGAAGTTACTAGTTTGGATTGGATACAATTCCTCGCCATCAGATTCGATCCGTGTCAATAGAATCAACCGCTTCCATCCCAGACAAGGGTGAGAGTAGAACGGATTGGATTTCAGATTTGGAAGGTTGAGTTTGAACTCGATTGAGATTTGATTTGGAATCGGAAAGTTGAATTTGAATTTGATTGAGATTTGATTTAAAATTTGTGTTCATTTTGTTTATCCTTTAACGATTCAAATTTATTTTATCGTTTATTTAATGTTCATGTGAATTTGGTGTTCATCATTTTTAGATTTTTAAGGAAAGTTTTCTTTTATTCTTTTTGTTCCTTTTCTGTTCTTTGTTCGAAGTTCATTTAACTTTAATGGCATTTTCCAGTCAACTTGCACAAAAGAGGTGAAGGTCAAAAATGTGACATGGTCACTTTCATTCCAATCATGTTGAAGATACATCATACAACTCGATCTGGAATACATCTCATACAATCCATGTAGACTCAAAACGGACTATGTATGATCTTTGTCGATCCATCCAAAAAAAGGTATCTGTTAGAAATCCATGTCTGAATAGTGAGGTACATGGTCAATAACATCACCTTCCAAGCCATCCTTGGCGAGGATGCCGTATGGATGTACGTTGGAGGTGTGATATTTTCCATGTAACTCGCGGCTCGTAAGGCGGAGGCTCTCTAGCTCCGGGTCCGGCTGGAAGTGGTAAGGTGTCTTCCTGTCGTCCATCCTTCCGAAAGTAACCGAGATCCGCTTCACTTAGTACTCCCGGTATGCAATGTTTAGCGACATCCGCTCCGTTGCCCTTCGGTATCATGACGGAACCTACCGGTAATGGTATCTTTCTCGGCCCTCGGAACTCACTCGGGCCCGCTATCCGGAGGTCGGATCCGAACATGATATTACACTCATTCGGAAAAGAAACCGTGCGAAAGGTCCGACAAAGTCGTGGTGATCTATGTGCGGGGGTATGCGATCACCCTTCTTGTAAATGTTAATAATGCGAGCTATTGGGTATGCAATGCGCCGGCAGTACCCTCCATGTTATCATTCTTTTTACCATCCTTTTGATGACTAATGGCATTGGATCCACCTGGCCATGACGGAGTATTCCCGGTGGGTTCCCCTTCCTGTCTTTTGCGAAGTTGTAGCAGCATCCACATTGTATTGTAATTCTACCTTTCCCTGGCATCCATCTCCGGGGTTTCGAGTAAGTATTTTCTCTTAGGCGGCCCGCTCGGCCCATTCTTTTCAAATCCCGGATGCAGTCCACGATTTGTTGTTGTTCGTATTCTGAGAACACGTGTGTATGTAGCTCGAGGCCTTCTAGTATATTGATCCTCCTCGCCTACGATTCTCTCGAAGTATTCAAAAGTTTTCTTCTCGACATTCCGCATTCTTTCCGGCTCGTGATTCGGAATAATGCGCAAATGGCGGGGCACAGTGACGTATTGTGGGATATACGGCTCAATCCCTTCACGTTCTCGTGCATACCTCGGCTCCTCGGGGATGATGTCCGTCAGGACATCCTCCGGGGTTGCTTTTGCAGCAAGGTTATGCATTATTGGTGACTTTCTCTGGTGGCATTGTAGCCTTCTTTCTTCTGATCTTCTTGAGATTTCCCTGGTCTCTTTTGTTATCCTAGGAGCTGGCCTCCTTCCTTCAGGTACCTGGTGAACTAGCGTCCTTGAAGTATACGTACTGGCAGTAGCAACTGCCTCGTCGCGCTGGTCCGCTGCTAGTTTAGTTAACATCTTGCGGATACGGCGATTTTATTTCTTCGCTGGGTTGCTGTGAGAGTAGCTCTTCGTACTTCCTGAATTTACGTGGGCGCGACGTCGACAAGCTCGCTTCTCGCCTGTAGCAACTACGGACTTGATTCTCTTATTTTCTTCGCATTTGTTTTCCTTTTCTTCTTCGCTGGAGTGGTGGCTTGTGCCACCCACTTTCATTATCGTCCGATCGGGCGGTTCCTCTCGATCAACTGGGACCCAGTCACTTTCCTTGTATTGCAGGCCTACTGGAGCGAAGTCTGAGTCAATATCGATTATCGCTCCATCTTTCACCCTCTTTTCGTCGAGTGCAAGGCTTACGCCATTTCTAAAGTTCAGGACCAACCGCCCGTTCGACATTTCCCTGCGAAAAGACAAGGAAAAGGATCAGGGGCTGTACTAAGAACAAGAACATTAAGAAAATGTTTATTAAAGACAGTTTTTTTTATTACTTCTTGTATTTTTAAATTTAACAGGAATGAAGTGGGAAAATATCAGGAAAGAGATTTTGATATGGAAGAGAAAACAAGGAAAACTTTATTATCATGATTTTATTATTATTTTTTTAGCACATTTTTTATTATTTTTGGGTTCGGACCCAGTCATAAGTAATTACTTCGCCCGTGCTTCTAGGGATGAAGAATTCATTCCTTCGAAACATCAGGTAGCGTAATTGTTGACCTCATTTTTGATGAGGTCTTCTCTTCTTCTCTTTAGTACTTAGGATCTAGCCTTGGCTTTTCCTTTGACTATCTTAGAGGATTAGAATTGGGACCCACCACTTAGAAACTCAAACCACTTCTTAACTCCTTGCAAACTCCACAAATTTGATTGTAGACCCCTAATCACCTAGAGGGTTAAAACCAAATGTGGAAGTTTAAAGGATGAGTTCCTATAGGACTCTTTGGCCTTAGGACTGCTCACAGGTGGCTCGGTGCAGTGAAGGGCTGACTTACACACACACTACATTTATACACTACACTTTCACACACATATTAAAAAACACACCCATAACTAACTTGACCTCCCGACTCATAAAGGTGATTCACATGGATGGTCCTTAACCCCTAAGCCCTCGGCGAAGGGTTAGGAACAACATAGTGGATGCCTCAAATGAGTCCCTTCATGGCTCATGTGGGCTTGATATGGATTCAAGGCTCAATCAAAATGATTTCTTTTCACTTATATTCACCCAATCTTCAATTTTCCAAATTTTCAATTTTTGACCCCCGGGATCCTACACCCGCTTAGCCTACCCAAGACCCTTGAAAGTACCCAAAATTTGCAAAATCACCTAAATTACCCAAAATTCCTCAAAATCAATCCCAAACATTCCCACATTACTCAAATTGATCATCCATATCCAAAAATACCAAAAATTCCAAAAATACCTCCCAATACCCTCCAAATACCCAAAATACCCCTCTTGACCCAAAAATCCAAAAATTCAGAAAATTCCCAGAAAATTCCAAAAAATCCCAAATATTCCCAATTTAATTTTGTTCAACTACACCATGGGCCAATTTTGTCCATTTACCCCACTTTTATCAAAACCCCCAATTTGACCCATTTTAACCCAAAGTGAACCCAATGTCAAACCAAACCTACCCAATTGACCCAAATTCTGGTCCAATTCAATTCTAAACTTCAATTCAACATTCCCAACACTAATCTAGACCAAACCCAAGTCCAATTTGATTGAAATTTGGATCCAATTTCACTTTTGGCCTTAAAGCCCAATTTGGACCCATGACCCAAACCTAACCCAAACTCACCCAATTCAACTCCAATTAACCCCAAATCTTTTCCAAACCTCCCTTAACATCCCTAAAAACAAAACACTAACATGATTTTCCCAACATTTAGACCCAAACCCCACTTAAATTCAACCCAAAACCAAAAAGCCCAATTTTGACCTAAACCCAAACCTAACCCAAAGAAGCCCAAACCCCAAAATCAAAGCCCAACCAAAGCCAAAACCTCTTTGAAACACTCCCATAAACATTTCCCAACATTTATTTTACATCAATTTCAACCCTAGCTCTAACATTGGCCCAAGTTAGCCCAATTTGACCTATATTGGCCCATTCACCAAAGAAGCCCAAATCCAACCCAATTCAAACCCAAATCATGCCAAACTCATTTCAAATCACTCATGACATATCCCTAAACCAAACCCAACAATTATTTGGCCCAAAATTCTACAAAATTCCCATCCATGAATTCATTTTGAAACTTAAAAAACCCACTTACATGAAACCTTCCTAAAGCCCATCTTCACCAAAATCCAAAGGGCTAAAATCAATCCAAATCCCATATGGCAAATTATTCTCATCATACCCTCAATTAAATCAATCCCTAAGTTTCAGAACTCATCATGAAGCCATTCTAAATTAAGCCCCATACAAATTCCCATCAAAATACCAAAATTTTCTTAAATCCATTTCCATGAAATTGACTTAACTTTTCCCAAGCCAAAGGTGAGCCATGAAGCCATGCAT
This sequence comes from Papilionanthe hookeriana x Papilionanthe teres, assembly GCA_022702705.1. Classification (NCBI taxonomy): domain Eukaryota; kingdom Viridiplantae; phylum Streptophyta; class Magnoliopsida; order Asparagales; family Orchidaceae; genus Papilionanthe; species Papilionanthe hookeriana x Papilionanthe teres. Next base: position 43,381,618 of record CM040436.1, on the reverse strand, counting down.
GAGCCACATGGAAGCCATGAGAGCCTCTTTACATGTCACCATGCCATTTTGGGCAAAAGGAGGAGACTATTTCCTTAATTCTTAAAGGTGATTAACCACTCCCATGATTCCCCTTAACCATGCTTATGCCTAATTGTGCTTGGATGGTGACTTGACCCTACTGATTATGCTGAGCCAAATCACTTTTCCTTCAGCCTAAACCAAGCCTTGGGTGGTGCACCTAGCCCAAAGGGATGGGTTGACCAATTTGAGCCAAAATGAGCCCTCTCCCATTCCATTCTAATCCAAGCCTTTTACACATGGCATTTGCCAATCGCCTACACTAAAACCCCGACCACGACCCACCTGAACAAGATGGTGACAAATGCCCGGCCGAGCCGACCACCGAGTCGCCGGAAAACACCACACCCGAGAGCTCACATGTGAGCCAACTTTGGAATTCCTCCTTGCTGAGCTGCCCCATGCCCAATGGCCACCATGGTCGTTCTTCCCATGCCCGGAGCGGCTCGATCCCAACCCTTGGCCATCCCTGTGAGGCTCTCCAACCACCTCTATTTAAACCCGACCCCTCACGGCCATGAGAGGAGAGTTGCACAAACCTTGCCGAAACTCTGCCAAAATTGTTCCAAACTCTACTCCATACTTAGAGCAGTTGATCCCCAGTGTCAATTTGCCCTAATCCCCACTGACAGAATCCAATTTCTCAACTGAAATTTCACCCAAAACCAGGACACTTTGCCACAGTGAGCCAATCCTCAAATTGATTGGTCCTACACCTTCACTGGACCAAGAGGAGAAGTTTCCCACTGAAAGCCCCATCTCCAGGCCACCCAGTTGTTCCAGCCTCCAAGCTTTGTGATCGAGCGTGGTCACTTTCATAGCTAGGCAATTCACCGGATCGGGAGACTTCATCCGGAGCTTGCCGGGATCCAATCAAAGGTGACACAACCCTCAGATTGAAGCCACACTTCTCTGAGCAAAGGTATGAGCTAATTCTTCATCCCGAGCTTCTGGAGATTCTCCATTTCAAAGGCTTTAATTTCAATGCATGATCACCGTATAGATGTATTCGTCTCTTCAAGATGAATCCATAGAGCATAAGAACACGAAAATCCATTGAGTATTGAGTGAGATATTAAGGATTTAGTGTGGATGGCTCTCGGGTGAGGACGCTTGGGGACGATGAACGGATGCCGTTCATTTAATACACGCGCGGACGGACGGCCAGGATCGCGCCGGATGAGGAGATGGAACGACACAGCGGGCCCCTGGAGCGCTGAGTCGGATGGCGGCGCCGAATCAGAAGGCGACGCGTGTGCGTTCGGAGCTGCCGAGGTTGACGCGGCACCGCGTGGATAAATAGAAAATTAGGGTATTTTCTGATTTATTTAATTCCCTAAACTTCAAAAATCCATAACTTTGTGTAGAAAAATCAGAAAAATAAAATAAAAATACCCTCTTGCTCAGTGAACAGAGGAGAATAATGTGGAAAAGAAATCATTTAATTTCATCAAGTATTTTATTTTTAATGATTTATTTCCCCTCTGCATTGTTTTAATTCTCCATGCATATAGGAAATTTGCCATGGCATGAGACCATAGGGCTTTTGAAGCCTCTGAATTTGGGAACATTCCTTGAATTTTTCAAAGTCAGAGGCCATCCTTCGAGAAGTTATTGATTTTTCAAATTCATGTTACTTGTTTTGAGTATTTTAAATCCAATTATTAGCATGTTGTGAAATAAATTCTAGAAAAATTTGGTGATATTTCTTATGATAGAGGACCCTAGGAAAAATAGGTTTTGAATTAGTTCATTTAAAATAACCCTAATTGGCTTAAACACCCAAAATATGTCCCTAATTAATTAGAGCTAATCATATATCAAATTGACTTGAAATAAATTCTCCACTGACCTTTAGGATCAGAGGAACCCACAATAAAAATTTGAAGTCAATTGGACTTGGTTAGCCCTACTAAATGGGTTGATTAAGTCATTTAGCCAATTTAAACTTTAAAAATTCATAACTTTCAAAATACTTTTCAAAAATTCACCAAATTAGTTTTGGTGCCTCTCTGATATCAGGGAAATTTAAGAAAATTAAAATTTCAATTTTATAAAAAAGTTGATTTTTTGGTATTATTTTAATATTTTAATAAATAAAAATAATAAAAATCATAAAAATAATAAAATTCACCAAAATGTCACATTTTGAATTTTAATCACTTAGGAACAAACCCCATATTTTTCTTAGGTCTATTTGGTGAGATATTAAATTTTAAAGCCCTAAGGTAATTTTAAAATTAAAAAATGTATTTTTTAGCATTTTCACTAAAATAATTCTAATAAATCAAAGAAAAATCAGAAAATTGTAAAAATTAATTCTCTGATTTCCTTGATATCAGAAAGATTTTTGAAAAATATAAAATTTAATTTTCAACCTTTATTTTATTTTTTAAATTAATTAATACTCCAAAACTTAAAATAATTATAATAAAAAAAATATAATTCAAAAAATCACCAAAATTGGTCCAAGTGGTCCTCTGGTCATTAAGAATGTCCCATAATTTTCTTAAGGACAGAAACTTTCCCTTGGTCATATTATTAAATTTTCCTTGGAAATCCCTATTTTCCACCAAAAATAATTACATAAATAAATTAAATACAGAAAAATCACATTTTCTCCTCTCATGTCTTTATTGACATATGAGTGAAGTCACATAAAAATTTCAAGTTCATTTAAGCTCAATTTAGTGAGTTATGAAATTATTAAGCTTGAGGGGCAAAAAATGGTAATTTAAAATTTTAACCCTTAATTAAAACTTTAGGCTTAATAAATTTAAAGAGTAAAATATTTGATCTTAATCTGAGTTGGATGATTGAAATTTAAATATTTAAAGGGTAGAATCCTATTAAATAGTTTTAAAATAAGTGAAATAAACATTAATTAAATAATTAATTAAATTTGGAAGAATGATAAAGTTGGAATTATTAAATAGGGATATTATAAGGAAGAGATTTGTTCTTTAATTTAAAAATCCCTAAATTAATCATCTCAATAATATTTAATTCCTAATTAAAATGATAATTCAAATTTAAGTTTTAAAATGTTAAAGGACTTAATCATTAAAATTAAATTAAAAGTTAAATTATTAAACTCTTTTTAAATTTTCAATTAAATTAAAATTAAAAAAATAAAATTAAATTAAAGATTGAATTAAATTAAATCAAACAAATTAAATTAATTTAAATTAAATTAAATCAAATAAATTAAATTAAATTAAATTAAATTGAACAAATTAAATTAAAATTGAATTAAATTAAAATTAAATTAAATTAATTAAAATTAAATTAAATTAATTAAATAAAATTAAATTAAAACATATTAAATTAAATCAAATTAAATTAATTAAATTAAATTAAAGCATGTCAAATTAAATTAAATTAAATTAAATTAAAATAATAAAATCAAGTTAAAATTAATATCAAATCAAATTAAATTAAATTAAAATTAAAACTAAACCAAATTAAATTAAATTAAAGTTAAATTAAAAAAAATAATAATAACATCACCTAAGACATAAAGAAATTAAATATAAAGCAACTTGAATACTATTCCAAATTTAAATCCGATAACTGAAATTAAACTAAATCATAAACCACTTGAACACCAATTTGCCCTCGAAAGCTTTGATTACCATAACTCCTAAACAGAACATTAAATGAAATGTTACTTCACTTATAGGATATTCAAATGTCCTAGTTCACTGAGTAAGATAACAACAAAACTTGAAATTCTCGGACGATTAATTCATTTGTATAATTAAATTCATTTGAACTTAAAACAATCCTAGCAATATTGAAAAGATGTTTAAGATTCTTCTTAAGCACTTCCTCAATATGATAGGATGTTTGTAAGAACAATTGAACTTAATTATTCTTTGATGAAGAAAATCGTCCTCAAACCAAAACACAAGAACCTAGACGTCATAAGAAATGACTAGCTATAGGATTAGGAATTTGGTAGAAAACCATAACCCTTCCCTTAGCTTTACCTAAGAACTTGCTTAAATATTCTAATTGTATTTTAAGTGCGGCTTGGGATGACGGGAAGACCCTCCGAGTACGCTTTTATTTTATTGCAATTTATCTTATTGCAATTTATTTAATCGCATCGTACTTACTTTTCTTGCATGATAAACAACCGTTGCATGAAAACCCACACCTTTAGGATAGTCCCTAAAACCGAAACCAAAACTAAATTAAAAGTCATTGCAAGATAAAATTCACCGCCACAACATTTAAAAATATAAAACAGATTTCAAAATTTAATCACAAACGTAATACAAAACTACAATTACAACTAAATTAAAACGTCCCGTTGGATGATCGGGAATACCTCGGATGATGTAACCTACGTGTTGCTAACGGGATTTCCCACGGTCTAAATGAAAGTGTGGAACTCATTCAATTGAGTTTAGCAAATTCATCTGGACTAAGTGAATTCGATAAAAATAACGATGCGGGAAGGATGGAACCGTGGGATCTTAACCGGTGTTGTTATAATCAACTTTAAGATTTGTTTTAATTAAAACACAAAAACACTTGGTAATTAAGAAGTTCTCTAAACCAAAACACTTCTCTCATCTCTTGATTTATGACTTCTATAACTAAACCTCTGCAACAACAAGGAGCTCGGAGCATGGTGGGCAGCACGGCCATCATCGTCAGCAAAACTTGAATCTACATCAACAAAACCTTTCCTAGAATTAAATAACCAAGCCATAGGATTTCGAGGTAGTTTGCCTAGTGCAACATAAATCCTCAACTCTTCGTTAGGCATTTGCATAAGCAAATTAAGCCCTAACCGGTCTTAGGACTCCGAGGTAGTCGTCCGATACGATATAAACCCTCACATCTTCGAGGCTATTTGTATGACTATGTCATACGAATATAAGTCCTAATTAATTAAAATTGGCAAGATCAAAACATTAAATAAACATTAGGATTTTCTTAAACTCGAAACCAAACAATAGGATAGTTCGGGAAGTTGCCAAGATTCCTCTTGGATCCTCAACTTCCCCTACTCCTCTTCCTTTCGGATTCCCAAAATAAAATGTTCCAAATTCGACCCATTCCCTATTGAAATTCCAAAATTCAATCCTCGAAAACTTAAACTTTGAGATTCTTGAGAGCAGAATTATTGATTATTATCGAGAGTTTTCTTAGGTGATTCCCGTCACTTAAGATGTAATTAACTATAGGGGCTTGCCCTTATAGGGAGTTTTAAAGAACCCAGGTAATATAAACCCTGTTTAATACTTTCATATTAAGCAGGGGAATTTGACGGCTTATAAAATTGGTTCGCAGACCAAACGGATGTCACAAATCCTCTAGTTTATTTAATCGAGCCCCATCGTCAAGCAGTGTGTCTATTCTTCGGGATAGATACACGGTTTGTGATGTGGTGCTCGTTTATTTAAACTATTCGGGATGTGAGATCAGTTTGATTTCATATCTTAAAATTTTCAAATTTAAAATTATTTTCAAAAATCAAATACTACTTTTCAAATTATTTATTTAAATTAAATTAAAAATTCGCCGACAATTTCTGTAGGTGACCCCCTTTTTCAAAACACAACCTAAAAATATGCCGACATATTTCTGGCGACTCCGCTGGGGAAAAATTCCTCTCTCCATTTTAATCAGACAATTCTGCTTTCAAAAATCGGTAGTGTATCCATGTCCCTTGTGGATCAAACTACCCTTCTTTCCGATTGGAATACTATGTTCATTTCTACCTTGAACGAGTATAGCCTAACATTCTCATGGATTTAGGAGCCACCGTTTAAACACCCCTAAACGGAGAGGTTCCGAGATCCTTTTACCTCATTTCCGAGGTGGGGTGGACCCCAATAGGTGTTAGTTTAGGAGTGATCCTTCGAGTCGAGAAGTCTTGCATAAGGCTTTCTTTTCTCTTCCAACTCGAATCGGATTCATTACCTTCTCTACACCTTCGAACATTCCGTTCTAAATAAATAAACCCTCTAATGAATGACTCTTTTAATAAATAACTCCTTCTTATAAATACATGAACAAGAATGTGTTCGGACACTTTTCGATTCCTTTCTTTTCGTCCCGATGAGAAGAAGCATAACTCGGGACCGACAATCGAATCTACCCCGCAGAAATGGAAGCCCCAAAGCTGATTTTCTCCTTCACCAATGGACTGGACTTCGCTGTTTACAAGGATGAGCTGCCCGACGATGGGATCATCCGGTTTGGACAAGGATTCGAGAACACAAATGTCAAGGTCACCGACGTTTCCCATTTCGCGCTGACAAACAAAGTATCTGAAGCTGAGAAGCTGCTGATCTAGTTTAACCTTAGGTCAACTCGAGAGTTTCCTCCCCTGCAAAAGATTCCAACTGAGAGGAGTACTGCTGTCCACAGGAGGACTGTTGTTGCTACCCCCACCGGTCTAGTTGTCTCCGCACCTACCCCGCTCTCGCCAAATTAAAGGGAAGGAAATCCGGAACTATGGTGAACCCGTTACCGTGGAGGGTACGGACCTTCTTGTGAGACCTTCCGTTTTTGAAATCGAGTCCAGCTCGAGGATTCCATCACTAACACGGACCCAAAAAGGAACGAAGTAGGAAGATTGCCGGAAGGCCGTAGCTGCTGAAGTCGCTTTCTTAGAAGAAATCCCCGAGTACATACCGTTACTCCGAATACATACCATTGCTCGAAGATACACCCCTTTTGGAAGGAAGTAGATTCCATCCCCTTTCCGCCGCAGATCGACGAGGAAAATGTCTGCAGGATTGTTTCTACATTACCTCGACCCGCATACTACAGTGACAGCAGAAAGAAAAGGGCTAGCATCACACCATTCGCCCGACTACAGACTATGATTGAGAAGTTAGCAAAGAAGGAAAAGTGCCCCGTATCAGAAATTCTAAGAAGGATAGGGCGGGTGCTAGTCAAATCTCGTCTTGGACCACGAGTAGAACCCGCCATCGTTACAGAAAAGCCAAATAAAAGGATGAAGGCTAGTCCGCCTGTCGTTGTTTCAGGATTACAGATTAGGGAGGATACCACCTTCCGACATTTGGTCGACTGCACCATCCGGTCCTAGCACCTTCGTCTGCTAGAAGGATGGTATGGCGTCCCACTACTGGGCAATTAAGATTGAAACAAACGCCCGAGAAGGAAAGTCTCGTCAGGAGACTTGAATCCGAAGAAAGTGCTACTGCAGTAAAGGGGACTCATGAGAAGGGAACCCGACAGCTATCACACGACAACTGCAAGGATGCACAAAAAGGACCGCTAGAGGATGCTATGGAAAAGTTGAGGACTGATATTCGACGATTAGCAAAGGAGAGAGAAGAGAAATTCGGAGATGAGATTGATTCGTCGGAATTCATGGACGATGAGTATGCAGAAATCAACATGGTCGAAACGCGAGCTTCGTCAGCTTCACAAGGTGCTCCTGCGGCCCGCGAAAGAGAGGAGCCAGAAGTAATGTGGAGGCAGCTTCAAGTGAAAGACGATACGATCGCCCAAATGGCGAAGAGGATGGAAGAGATGGCTGTAGCCCTAGCCACTCTCCAAAGTCAAGTGCAACCCCAAAGAGAGACACCCCCAGAGGTCATTCACATTGTAGACGGATGAAAGGAGATTACGTCCATCAACGGGGATGATCAGTTAAAGAAGGATGCGACACAGAGCATGATTCCAGAAAAGGATATCAAGAGCTTGGTGGAACAACAGGTGCGAGAAGCCTTAGCACAATCAAAGAGCGGGACATCCATTCGGACGGGTAGACCTTACCCTGAAGAATTTGACGCTGTCCAATACCCGAAAGGCTTCGTACCACCTCTGTTCAAGACCTTTGATGGAACCGGGAACCCCCGACAAGCATGTTGCACATTTTCGTGCCGGTTGTTGCAATGCGGCGGAAGCGATGCATTACTCTTCCGACAATTCGTCGCGACTCGTCGGGGATCGCCTTTGATTGGTATGCGAATTACCGAATGGTTCGGTGAAGACATTCTCGGAACTAGAGAACCTCTTCATCAAGCGATTTGCTGGAGCTCAGCACCACATCACTATAGGTGATTTAGTGGTAGAGAAGCAGAAGCCGAACGAAACTTTGGTGGATTACATACTTCGATGGAGGCACCTAAGTATGAAGTGTGAACCACAACTATAAGAACAACATGCAGTCGGCATCTTACTTAAGAGCATTCACGGCCCGATAGCACTTCTCCTCAAGGGATTTACTATTAAGACTTTTGAAATGTTGCTAAGCAAGGCCGGAAGCTTGCAAGAGGAGGCGAAACAATTAAGTTTCGCCGACAAGACAGACAAGCAAAAGCTTGTGAAAAATTTTGAAAAGAAATCCAGGATTGTTGCAGCAGTCGACAAAGGCAAGCAACCGATACAAATATCGTCCGAACGGCCGCAGCAACCTCAACAGAATTACCAGCAACCCCGACCCAGCTATCAGTCATCTCAACAGTATGAACAACCGCCTCGTCCGCAACGTACATTAAGGGAGCTTCTGAGCGGGGAATATCCATTCAAGAATGAGGCAAGTGCCGAAAATGTTCCGTAGTCCGATGAAGACTCCGGATTTCCAACTGCTAGAGCATAAGAGACCGAAGAAGTCAACAAGAAAGGTGATCCCAACTTTTGCCCTTACCACCGGATGCTTGGGCACAAGATAGAAGATTGCATTACCTTCAAAAGTTGGCTCAACGACAATCTTCGGAAAGGGAATATAACAATCCCGAAGGAATACATGAAGGAACCCCAGAAAGGAGGTTCTGTCAATGTTATCTCAACGGATCTCATCGTTCCGATAGATCCCTATGCGACTGACGATGGATGGACTACCGCTTGGACAAGGTCTTCAAAAAAGATTTTGGATCGCATCCAAACCACTTCGGTGCGAGCCTCAATTCAGAGTTCGAAACCTGTCAAGTCGACACTGTCACTTGCGATAGAAGAACCACCTCAACAGGAGACGATTGAAGAAAAGAAGAAAATTGATGAAGAAGAGAAGACCGAGGCTCCTAAGGCTGGACTAGGGGCTACTTATCCTAGGATAGTTGTTTCGCATTCGGGGGAGAAATCCCTCGAAACTCGACTCGTATGATTATCTGCTCACTTCGGTGGGATCTTATAATGATAAGGGTGATGGCGTTGGCTACGTTTTGACTGTTTCTAACGATTACGTAACTAGCGACAATCCGGACATCGAATTCGATACCAACGACAATTCTCAAATCATACACAATCTCGACGATCGCAATGACGAAGAAGACATCCATCAAGGAGGCTACGAGAGTTCAACGAGCAACGAATCTATCTCGCGAGTTTCGAGGAGCTCCGATCACAATAGAGTTAGAGCCTTCGGACTCCGAGGCTAATCCGGAAGAACTCGTCATTCCGATTCGAGAGGAGACACTAGCAAACTCAATACTAGATGCGAAGAAATTACGAAGTTAACTTAAGAAGTGGAAGAGTTCTATCTCCTAGAATGGGTCTAAATGACAAAGGAAGCGAGTGGTTGTTCAAGAAGAACCAACCCCGACGGAAGAAATACCCATTCGGGAAGAAGCCGAGACACATGAAAATAAAGTGGACTACAACGTGCTAGCCCATCTTAGGAAACTACCGGCCAACCGAGCATCTACGACGCTCTCATCTTATCAAAGGAGATGAGAGAAGCTCTGATCAAGGCCTTACTTGATCCGGAAATTTGCTTAGCTCAAATGGCCGGAGATTCCTTAGATGAGGTTTACTCGTTAAAGGAACAACGAGGTGTTACCTTCATGGATAATGACCTACTACTTAGGACAGCAGACCACAACCGACCGTTGTACATTTCAGTTATAATTAGGAAGTTTACACTCTCCAGAGTATTGGTAGATCTAGGAGCATCAATCAATATAATGAGTCTTCGAACGCTAGCATATTTGGAAATTGATGCTCTCGAGCTCGAAGCGGACAAAATGTTATTAAGAGGATTCAACCAGAAAGGAGAAAGAGCCCTCGGATCAATAACACTACTAATGAAGACCGGTGACTTAGCAAAGACAACTGCAAAATTTCACATAATTGATTCGTAAATATCGTTCAACGCTCTACTTGGGCCGACCATGGATACATGAAAACGAGGATGGTACCATCATCTCTACATCGGTGCATCAAATACTATGATGGAGGGGAACAAGTGCATCAAAGGTGACTTACAACCATTCTCTCGTACATGAAATTGGAATCCATGAAGATGCAGCTTATTATGCACCTCCGAAGAAAACAATTTTCTCCGGAGATACCATAACGAATGAAGCAAAGAAAGTTCGGGACAACGAAGAACCGGAAGTTCTAGTCCAACGAGTCACTCACCACTCCCTTACGGCGAGATGGTGAAGGTTTCTCCACAACTCGCATCCGAGGTCGAGGCCGGGGACGAGGTCGTGGCAGAGATGTTAGGACAGTTGGACAGAGGAAACCAGCCATCAATGTTGATTGGGAAGACAGTTCTGAAGAAGAAAAAGAAATCAAGCAAGAAGCAGCGACAATAAGTCGGAAGAAGCCGCAATTCAGGATCCCTCTCGAAGATGAGAAGAACGAAGAATACAAATCGATGTACAAGAAGATTAATCACTATGTACATACTATGACCCTGAAACCGATCCATTCTAATAAGATCGAGGGTATGGTGGTTAAAGAGGTACATAGCGGCGGTGCAAAGCCCATCAAATTCTACCGTGGTGCTTCTTCCTCCAAAACCGAAAATAATGTACAATTTGAAGATGTCACTTCATCGAATTAATGGAATTACCTTTTGAGTGGTACTCTCCCTGTGTTCAAAATTTAATTCAGCATGGTTTCTTACCTCGACAATGAACAAAAGGTCAATCACAACATTTTGAAAAATTATGGAATAACTCTGGTCGTCCACCCAATTCAAAGCATGGTCTCGGATTCGGCACAGTAGGATCAGTTGAAGATACTGAATTTTGCTTGGTTGTCACATGCGAACCTAATGAAAACTGCATGGAAACTATAGAAGAATTTGAAGATTTTCAAATTGGAGACGCTCCACCAGAATTCGAAGAAGAGATTAAATCTACAATAGATGAGTTAACGGAAGTTAACTTAGGTACTAGCGAAGAGCCTAGACCTACCTTTGTTAGCTCCTTACTCAATAAAGAAGACTCCGAAGAAATAATCAAGTTTTTAATGGAATTTAAAGACTGTTTTGCTTGGAACTACGATGAGATGCCAGGTTTAGCTCCGGAGGTCGCGATCCATAAGCTAGGAGTGGATCCTACTTCGTCCCGATCGAGCAAAGTCCCAGAAGAATGCATCTAGAAATCTAACAACAAGTCATAACTGAAGTTAAAAAGTTAATAGACGCCAAATTTATCCGTGAAGAACAATACCCGACTTGGTTAGCCAATGTGGTGCCAGTTAGAAAGAAGAATGGTCAGATCACAATTTGTGTGGACTTCAGAGATTTAAACAAGGCATGTCCAAAGGATGAATTCCCTTTACCGATCCCAGAACTAATGATCGACATTGCTTCGACACATGAAATATTCTCATTCATGGATGGATCTTCAGGATACAACCAGATAAAAATGGCTCCGGAAGATGAAAAGCTTACAACATTCAGAACGCCGATCGGAGTATATTGCTACACAGTGATGCCATTCGGACCGAAGAACGCAGGAGCAACATACCGTAGAGCGATGACAAGAATTTTTGATGATCTCTTCCACAATCAAGTCGAATGCTATGTGGACGATGTGGTCATCAAAAGCAAAGTAAAGGAAAACCACTCGTATGATTCGAGAATTGTTTTCGAACGATTAAGATAATTTAACCTTAAGATGAATCCCTTAAAATGCGCCTTCGGCGTCACCTCCGGAAATTCTTAGGATTCGTTGTCCGACATCGTGGAATTGAAATCGACCCGGAAAAGATTAAAGCTATCCTAGAAATGCCGCCTCCCAAAACCTTAAAACAACTACGATCTTTCAAGGGAAGCCGGCATATCTTCGACGCTTTATCTCAAACTTGTCGAGTAGGTGTCGACCTTTCTCGGCACTAGTTAAAAAGGACGCCAAATTTATTTGGGAAGAGAAATGCCGAAGGCCTTCGAGGACATTAAGCAATATTTAATGACACCTCCTGTCTTAGCGAGCTTCGGCCTCGGGTAGACCGTTGATACTTTATACCGCGGCTTTAGACGACTCTCTCGGAGCCCCGTTAGCCTGTGTCGATGATGAGGGTAAAGAAAATGTTCTTTACTACCTAAGCCGTCGTTTACTTCCGACGGAAATAAGGTATCCCGCAATTGAAAAGCATTGTTTGGCCCCGATCTTCGCCGCTCGAAAGCTCGAGCACTACATGCTTTCTCATAAGGTCAACCTGATCTCGAAATTTAATCCATTGCAATACTTGATGACTCGTCCAACGCTTTCCGACAGACTTGCCAGATGGTCAATGATATTATTGCAATTCAATATAACTTTCGTGCCTCTTCGTGCCGTAAAGGGACAAGTCTTAGCAGACTTCCTCGCAGCACACCCTTTGCCGTCAAAATCTCCTCTCAATGACGACTTGCCAGATGAACAAATAATGAGCCTAAAAGACCCTGATGATCGACGTTGGGAATTATATTTCGACGAAGCATCTTTAGCACACAAAGATGGATAATCGCAAGTGATAGTGCCCGGTAAGGCAGGAATCAGACTAATCTTTATAACACCGGAGCGGGGGAAGTTAAGATACTCCTACCACTTAATAGAGCCGTGTACAAACAACGAAGAAGAATACGAAGCCCTCATAACAGGACTGGAATTAACTATTCAAATGGGGATAACAGACATCAACATCTACGAGGATTCGCAGTTAATCATTCAACAGATCACCGGACAGTATGCCATACAGCTGTTGGAACAGATTCTGAATATGACAATCTACAAAATTCCCAGGAAAGAAAACACTTTAGCAGATGCGTTAGCCCGTCTCTCAAAAGAATTTGCCTGTTTGCAAGATGAATCAGTGGAAGTGTCGGCTCACCTGACGTCGAGTCCTATCACAGCTCGACATAGACATAATACACAAATCGAAAAAGAAAAAGAATCAGTTGCAACAAGTGACGAAAAACACGGAAGATTGGCGACGACCATTATCGACTACTCCGCAAACAGGAAAACTACCAGACGATAGGTCGTTAGGCTATCAGATCAAGAAAAGAACTCTGTCCTACGCATTAATAAACAACACATTATACAAAAGGTCTTTCGATCAAATGTGGCTAAGATGCCTAAGCGGGTCCGAGGCCCGTGAAATCGTTAAAGAGGTGCATTCAGGACTCTGTGGCGCTCACCATTCGGGTCCGAAGATGAAAATGAAAATTAAAAGACTAGGGTACTACTGGCCCTCGATGATGACCGACTGCATGAAAATCGCCAAGAGCTGTCACCAATGCCAAGTGCACGGAGTGGTTCTACACCAACCTCCAAATGTGTTACATCCTATAATTGCATCGTGGCCATTTGAATGTTGGGGCACAGATATAGTGGGTTCAATAGAACCACCGTCTTCAAAAGGACATCGCTTCATTCTTGCAGCTACAGATTACTTCTCCAAGTGGCGAGGCAGCTCCACTCAGAGAAGTGAAAGCACACCACCTGCTACGCTTTTCAAGAACCAAGTTGTCTACCGTTTCGGAGTGCCGCGCGAGATCATCTCGTATAATGGGTCGGCATTCGTAAGCACACAAATCAACAATTTTGTCGTGAGACACGGAATCGACCGGCGATATTCAACAATTTACTACCCAAGAGCAAACGGCTCGTCGAGGCTTTTAATAAAACTCTCGTTCAAATCTTAAAGAAAACCTTGGACGATAATAAGAGAAATTGGCACGAGAAGTTATTAGAAGCCTTATGGGCCTACCGGACAACCATCAGAACTCCTACTCAAGCTACGCCTTACGCTCTGGTGTATGGGTCCGAGGCGAGTGTTACCTTTAGAGGTTCAGCTTCCTTCACTCGAATTGCAGCTGCAAACAAAATCACGATAGAAGAGAATGCCAAATTATTACTAGAAGAATTGGAAAGCCCTGGAAGGGAAAAGACTTGCGACACGACAGGAATTTAGAACTATACCAAGCGAAGATGGTTCAAGCCCATGACAAGCCGGTCCGCCCAAGAACCTTCAAAGTTGGTGACTTGGTTCTCGTTCTCAAGAGACCTATTCTCGCACACCGCAAGATAGGAGGAAAATTTGAACCCACTCGGGAAGGGTCGTTTGTGGTCGAGGCGATCTACTCGGGAGGCTCCTACCGCCTAGTGAACTGCCATGGAGAACGACATTTGCTTCCGATCAACGGACGATACTTGAAGAAGTATTACGCTACCAGATGTTTCGAAGGAATGAATTCTTCATCCCTAGAAGCACGGGCGAAGTAGTTACTTATGACTGGGTCCGAACCCAAAAATAATAAAAAATGTGCTAAAATAAATAAAATCATGATAATAAAGTTTTCCTTGTTTTCTCTTCCAAATCAAAATCTCTTCCTGATCTTATCCCACTTCATTCCTGTTAAATTTAAAAATACAAAAGTAGTAAAAAAAAACTATCTTTAATAAATATTTTCTTAATGTTCTTGTTCTTAGTACAGCCCCTGATCCTTTTCCTTGTCTTTTCGCAGGGAAATGTCTAACGGGCGGTTGGTCCCGAACTTTAGAAATGGCGTAAGCCTCGCACTCGACGAAAAGAGGGTGAAAGATGGAGCGATAATAGAGATTGACTCGGACTTCGCACCGGCAGGGCTCGCAATACGAGGAAAGTGACCGGGTCCCGCTGACCGAGAGGAACTCGCCCGATCAACAAGTAATGAAAGTGGGTGGCCCAAGCCACCACTCCAGCGAAGCAAGAAAAGGAAAACAAACACCGAAGAAGACAAGAGAATCAAGTCCGTAGTCGCTACGACAGAGGGCGGGCTTGTCGCCGCCGCGCCTACGTAAATTCGAGAAGTATGAAGAGCTACTCTCACAAAGAACTCGGCGAAGAAATAAAAATCGCCGTATCCGCAAGATGTTAACCAAACTAGCAACGGACCGGCGTGACGAGGCAGATTGCTACTGCCGGTACATATACTTCAAGGACGCCGGCTCACCAGGTACCGAAAGAAAGGAGGCCAGCTCCTAGGATAACAGAAGGGACCAGGGAAATCTCACGAAGATCAGAAGAAAGAAGGCTACCACGCCACCAGATAGGACCACTAGTAATGCATAACCTTGTCGCAGAAGCAACCCCAGAGGATGTCCCGACGGACATCATCCCCGAGGAGCCGAGGTATGCAGGAGAACGTGAAGGGATTGAGCCGTATATCACACAATACGTCACCTGGCCCCGCCATTTGCAGATTATTCCAGAAATTCTCGAAACACCAAAATTCCACACTTTTCTAATCAACACTACAAATCTTTGCAAAGTCAATGACTATTCAAAAATTAAACTTTTGGAGTTGAGGATTTTACATCTGAAACTGCATTGCTTTAGGATTCTTGCCCTATCCCAATGAAATACATCAAATTCAAACTTTTAGAGTTGAGGATTTTACATCCGAAACTGCATTGCTTTAGGATTCTTGCCCTATCGCAATGAAATACATCAATTCAAACTTTTAGAGTTGAGGATTTTACATCCGAGACTGCATTGCTTTAGGATCCTTTCCATATCGCAATGAAATACATCAAATTCAAACTTTTGGGTTGAGGATTTTACATCCGAGACTGCATTGCTTTAGGATTCTTTCCCTATCGCAATGAAATACATCAAAATTCAAACTTTTGGGTTGAGGATTTTACATCCGAGACCGCATTGCTTTAGGATTCTTTCCATATCGCAATGAAATACATCAAATTCAAACTTTTGGGTCGAGGATTTTACATCCGAGATCGCATTGCTTTAGGATTCTTTCCCTATCGCAATGAAATACATCAAAATCAAACTTTTGGAGTTGAGGATTTTACATCCGAGACCGCATCGCTTTAGGATTCTTTCCCTATCGCAATGAAATACATCAAAAATTAAACTTTTGGAGTCGAGGATTTTACATCCGAGACTGCATTGCCTTAGGATTCTTTCCCTATCGCAATGAAATACATCAAATTCAAACTTTTGGGTTGAGGATTTTACATCTGAGACTGCATTGCTTTAGGATCCTTTCCCTATCGCAATGAAATATAATAAATTCAAACTTTGGAGTTGAGGATTTTACATCCAAGACTGCATTGCTTTAGGATCATTTCCCTATCGCAATGAAATACATCAAATTCAAACTTTTGGAGTTGAGGATTTTACATCCGAAACCGCATCGCTTTAGGACTCTTTCCCTATCGCAATGAAATACATCAAAACCAAATTCTTGGGGTTAAGGATTTTACATCCGAAACCGCATTGCTTTAGGATTCTTTCCCTATTGCGATGAAGTACATTAAAATCAAACTCTCGAGGTTAAGGATTTTACATCCAATACCGCATTGCTCTGAGATCTCTCCTCATTGTAATGATTCAATCCAATCAATTCAATTTTCTTTTGAGGTTGAAGATGTTACATCTAAAACCACAAAATTCCAATTTTCATTTCAAGTTCAAATCCCTTCAAATTAATTTTGACAAAACTTCAATCTAAATTGAAACTCCAAACTAAAATCTAAGCTCACACATCAAAAATTAAACTAAAACAAAATAAAATCTAAATTGAAATTCCCCTAGGTCATGTGATTTTGGATTCACCTCCTTTTCCTTTCCGCAGTGAGAGTTCAGGAATCTCCAGTTTCAAAGATATACTTGACACTCCCCAGCAGAAACTCTTCTACTTTGTCCTAAGTTTGTCACTTGGACGTTTGTGTTGGTTTTGTTGATCGCTTCGGTCAACACCAATACGCGCGGTGTGCTCCGTCAGCTCACCACACCTATTGGGGGTCCATTTGTTGACCTCATTTTTGATGAGGTCTTCTCTTCTTTTTCGGCACTATTTTTAGGTTGTGTGGTATTTTGAAATGGGTCGCCTAACAGAAGTTGTCGGCGAATTTTTAATTTAATTTAAATAAATAATTTGAAAAGTAGTATTTGATTTTTTTGAAAATAATTTTAAATTTGAAGATTTTAAGATATGAAATCAAACCGATCTCACACCCTAAATAGTTTATATAAACGAGCACTGCACCACAAACCATGTATCTATCCCTAAGGATAGACACACTGCTTGACGGTGGGGCTCGATTAAACAAACTAAAAGATTTGTGATTTCCGTTTGGTCTGCGAACCAATTTTATAAGCCGACAAATTCCTCGCTTAATATGAAAGTATTAAACAGGGTTTATATTACTCGGGTTCTTTAAAATTCCCTATAAGGGCAAGCCCCTATAGTTAATTACATGTTAAGTGACGGGAGTCACCTAAGAAAACTCTCGATAATAATCAATAATTCTGCTCTCAAGAATTTCAAAGTTTAAGTTTTAAAAGGATTGAATTTTGGAATTTCAGTAGGGAATGGATCAAGTTTGGAACATTTTGTTTTGAGAAATCAAAGGGAGAAAGGTAGGAGAAATTACGGATTCGAAGTGAACTTCGGTAATCTCCCGACTATCCTATTGTTTGGCTTGAATTTAGGAAAGTCCTAATGTCTATTTAATGTTTTGATTTTGTCAATTTTAATTAATTAGGGCTTATATTTATATGATAGAATCATACAAACAAATTTCGAAGATGTGAGGGTTTATGTCGTATCAGACGACTACCTCGGAATCCTAAGACCGGTTAGGGCTTAATTTGCATTGCAAATGCCTAACGAAGAGTTGAGGATTTATGTTGCACTAGACAAACTACCTTGAAGTCCTATGGGTTTGTTATTTAATTCTAGGAAAGTTTTGTCTAAGTACACTCGAGTTTTCGTTGATGACGATGGCCGTGCTGCCCACCATGCTCCGAGCTCCTTGTTGTTGCAGAGGTTTAGTTTTAGAAGTCATAAATCAGGGGATGAGAAAAGTGTTTTGGTTTAGAGAAACTCTTAACTTCCAAGTGTTTTTTGTGTTTCAATTAAAACAAATATTAAAGTTGATTATAACGACACCGGTTAAGATCCCACGGTTCCATCCTTCCGGCATCATTATTTTTATCGGATTCACTTAGTCTAGATGAATTTGCTAAACTCAACTGAATGAGTTCCACACTTTCATTTAGACCGTGGGAAATCCCGTTAGCAACACGTATGTTACATCATCCGAGGTATTCCCGATCATCCAACAGGATGTTTTAATTTAGTTGTAATTGTAGTTTTGTGTTCTGTTTGTGATTAAATTTTGAGTTGTTTTATATTTTGAAGTGTTGTGGCGGTGAATTTTATCTTGTGATGACTTTTAGTTTAATTTTGGTTTCAGTTTTAGGGACTATCCTAAAGGTGTGGGTTTTCATGTAACAGTTGTTTATCATGCAAGAAAAGTAAGTGCAATGCGGTTAAATAAATTGCAACAATGTAAATTGCAAGAAAGTGAATTGCAATAAAATAAAAGCGTACCTGGAGGGTCTTCCCGTTATCCCAAGCTGCACTTAAAACACAATTAGAATATTTAAGCAAATTCCTAGGTAAAGCTAAGGGAAGGGTTATGGTTTTCTACCAAATTCCTAATCCTATAACTAGTCATTTCCTATGACGTCTAGGTTCCTCGTGTTTTGGTTCGAGGACGATTTTCTTCATCGTAGAACAATTAAGTTCAATTGTTCTTATGAATATCCTATCATATCGAGGAAGTGCTTAAGGCAAATCTTAAACATCTTTTTAATATTTCTAGGATTGTTTTAAGTCCAAATGAATTCAATTACATAAATGAATTAATCGTCCGAGGTTTAGTTAAGTTTTGTTATTATCTTACTCAGTGAACTAAGATATTTGAATGTCCTATAAGTGAAGTAACATTTCACTTAATATTCTGTTTAGGAGTTATGACAACTAAAGCTTTCGAGGGTAAATTGGTGTTCAAATGATTTGTGATTTAGTTTAATTTCAATTAATGGGTTTAAATTTGGAATAGTGTTCAAGTTGCTTTATATTTAATTTTCTTTCTGTTTTAGGTGATGTTATTTAATTCAATTTAATTTAACTTTAATTTAATTTAATTAAATTTAAATTTAATTTAATTTAATTCCATTTAGTTTGATTTGATGTCAAATTAATTTAGTTTAATTTAATTTAATTTCCTTTAATTTAATTTAATTTGATTTAATTTTTAATTTAATTTGATTTAATCTTTAATTTAATTTAATTTGATTTTTAATTTAATTTTATTTTTAACTTTAATTGAAATTTTAAAAGAGTTTAATAATTTAACTTTAGTTTAATGATTAGGTTTTTTAATATTTTAAATTTGAGTTATCATTTTAATTAAGAATTAAATATTAATGAGATGATTAATTTATGGATTTTTAAATTAAAGAATAAATCTCTTCCCAATAAAATCCCTATTTTAATAATTCCAATTTTATTATTCTTCCCAAATTTAATTAATTATTTAATTAAGGTTTAATTATTTTAAATTGTTTAATGGGTTTCTACCCTTTAATAATTTAGATTCCAATCATCCAAATCAAATTAAGATCAAATATTTTACTTGTTAATTTTATTAAACCTAAAGTTTTAATTAAGGGTTAAGATTTTAATTACCATTTTGCCCTTTAAGCTTAATAATTTCATAACTCACTAAATTGAGCTTAAATGAACTTGAAATTTTTATGTGACTTCACTCACATGTCAATAAAGACATCAGAGGAGAAAATGTGATTTTTCTGTATTTAATTTATCTATATAATTATTTTTGGTAGAAAATAGAGATTTCCAAGGAAAATTTAATAACATGATCAAGGGAAAGTTTCTGTCCTTAAGAAAATTAGGGGACATTCCTAATGACCAGAGGACCACTTGGACCAATTTTGGTGATTTTTTGAATTATATTATTTTTATTATAATTATTCTATATTTTGGAGTGTTAATTAATTTAAAAATAAAGTAAAGGTTGAAAAATGAATTTTATATTTTTCAAAAATCTCTCTGACATCAAGGAAATCAGAGAATCAATTTTTGTAATTTTCTGATTTTTCTATGATTTATTATAATTATTTTTGTGAAAATGCTAGAAAATACATTTTTTTAATTTTAAAATTACCCTAGAGCTTTAAAATTTAATATCTCATTAAATAGACCTAAGAAAAATATTGGGTTTGTTCCTAAGTGATTAAAATTCAAAATGTGACATTTTGGTGAATTTTATTATTTTTGTGATTTTTATTATTTTTTAATTATTAAAAATATTAAAATAATATTAAAAATCAACTTTTTTAGAAAATTGAAATTTTAATTTTCTTAAATTCCCCTAATATCAGAGAGGCTCCAAAACCAATTTGGTGAATTTTTGAAAGGTATTTTGAAAGTTATGAATTTTTAAAGTTCAAATTGACTAAATGGCTTAATCAACCCATTTAGTAGGGCTAACCAAGTCCAATTGACTTCAAATTTTTATGGTGGGTTCCTCTGATCCTAAAGGTCAGTAGAGGATTGATTTCAAGTCAATTTGATATATGGTTAACTCTAATTAATTAGGGATCTATTTTGGGTGTTTAAGCCAATTAGGGTTATTTTAAATGAACTAGCTCAAAACCTATTTTTCCTAGGGTCCTCTGGTCATAAGAGACATCACCAAATTTTCCTAGAATTTATTTCAAAACATGCTAATTATTAGAATTAAAATACTCAAAACAGTAACATGAGTTTGAAAAATCAATAACTTCTCATAGGATGGCCTCTAACTTTGGAAAATTCAGTGAATGTTCCCAAATTCGAGGCTTCAAAAGCCCTATGGTCTCATGCCATGGTGAATTTCCTACATGCATGGAGAATTAAAATAGTGCAGACAAGTAAATAAATTATTAAAAATAAAATACTTGATGAAATTAAATGATTTCTTTTCCACATTATTCTCCTCCGTTCACTCGAGCAAGAGGGTATTTTTATTTTATTTTTATAATTTTCCTACACAAAGTTATGAATTTTCCAAGTTCGGGGAATTAAATAAATGAAAAATACCCTAATTTTCTATTTATCCATGCGGCGCCGCGTCAACCCTCGGCAGCCTCCGAAACGCCGCGTGTCGCGCCCCCATTCGACGCCGCCATCCGACTCGCCGCTCCCGGTCCCGCAGTTCACGCACCATCTCCCGGTCCGACGCCATCCGAGCCGTCCATCCGCGCGTGTATTAAATGGACGGGCATCCGTTCATCGTCCCCGAGCGTCCTCACCCGAGAGCCGTCCACACTAAATCCCTAATATCTCACTCGATACTCGATGGATTTTCGTGTTCTTATGCTCTATGGATTCGTCTTGAGAAGACGAACACATCCATACAGTTTATGTGGGATGAAATTTACTCAATAAAAATGGAGAGTGTTCAGAAGCTCGGGAAGAAGAGTGAGGTCATACCTTTGCTCGGAGAAGTGTGGCTTCAATCCGAGGGTTGTTTCACCTTCGATCGGATCCCGCAAGCTCCGGATGAAGTCTCCCGGTCCGGTGAATTGCCTAAGTAGGATTTCGACCACAGCCGATCACAAAGCTTGGAGGCTGGAGCAACTGGGTGGCCTGGAGATGGGGCTTTTGCTGGTGGACACCTTCTCTTGGTCTGGTGAAGGTGTAGGACCAATCAATTTGGGGATTGGCTCACTGTGGAGAAGTGTCCTGGTTTTGGGCTTGGATTTCAACTCTGAAATTGAGCTCACAGAGAGGAAATGGCAGGGGGATTTCAGTGAGGATCAAGTGCTCTATGTATGGGGAGTAGTCTGGAACAATTTTGGCAGAGTTTCCTTAAGGTTTGTTTCAGCACCTCTCATGGCCGAGAAGGGGTGGTGTTTAAATAGGAGAGGGTGGAGGGCCTCCCGTGGAGAGTTAGGGCTTGGGTTCAGCTCGCTTAGGTCAAGGGCGAACAGCCCATGGTGGCCATCGGGCATGGGGCAGCTCAGCAAGGTAGAATCCCAAAGTTGGCTCACATTCGAGCTCTTGGCCATGGTGTTTTCCGGCGACTCCGGTGGTCGGCCGGCCGTGCATTGGTCACCATCTTGTTCAGGTGGGTCGTGGCTGGGGTTTGGTGCATTCAATCGAGGTTTGACATGTGTAAAGTGGTTGAATCAAAGTAGAAAGGGGAAGGGGCCATTTTAGCTTATTTTGGTCAACCCATGCAAATGGGTTGGGTGCACCTCCCCAAGACCCGGTTTTGGGCCGAGGAGGTCGGTGGGTCAATCTCCCATGTGTGGTGGAGTCTCCATCAAGGATTAGGTGGCAAAGCATGGTTTAGAGTGCGACATGCTTAAGGTAAAAAAGGCTTAAGAAGGATTAGGAAAGGGGGTCCTCCTTTTTCCATTAATGGCTTGATCAAATGTCAAACCCTCCATGGCTTCATGTGGCTTGTCCATGGCTTGCATGGCTTGTCTTTGGCTTGGGAAAGCTTGGTCAATTTCATGAAAATGGATTTTAGGAATTTTTGGTAATTTGATGGAAATTTGTATGAAACTTGATTTGGAATGATTTGATGATGAATTTAGGACTTAGGTATTGAGTTTAATTGAAAGTATGATGAGGGGAAATGTCATATGGGCTTTGAGACCAATTTTAGGCCTTTGGATGTGGTAAAAGATGGGCTTTTAAAATGGTTTAAGGAATGGGCCTTTAAGTTTAAAAATGAATTTATGGATGGGAATTTTGTAAAGAGGTTAGGCCAAATAATTGTTGGGTTTAGCTCATGGATGTGTCATGAGTGACTTGAAGCAAATTGGGGGTGATTTGGGTTTGAATTGGGTTGAATTTGGGCTCTTTTGGTGAATGGGCCAATATAGGTCAAAGTGGGCCAAGTTGGGCCAATGTTGGGCTAGGGTTGAAATTGATGTAAAATTAATGTTGAAAAATGTTTATGGGAGTGTTTCAAAGAGGTTTTGACTTTGATTGGGCTTTGATTTTGGGGTTTGGGCTCATTTGGGTTAGGTTTGGGTTTAGGTCAAAATTGGGCCTTTTAGCTTTGGGTTGAATTTGAGTGGGGTTTGGGTCTATATTTTGGGAAAATCATGTTAGTGTTTTGCTTGTGGGGATGCTAAGGAAGATTTAGAAAAGATTTGGGGTTAATTGGAGTTGAATTGGGTGAGTTTGGGTTAGGTTTGGGTTATGGGTCCAAATTGGGCTTTAAGGCCAAAAGTGAAATTGGATCCAAATGGCAATCAAATTGGACTTGGATTTGGTCTATATTGGTGTTGGGAATGTTGAATTGAAGTTTAGAATTGAATTGGACCAGAATTTGGGTCAATTGGGTAGGTTTGGTTTGACATCGGGTTCACTTAGGGTTAAAATGGGTCAAATTGGGGGTTTTGACAAAAGTAGGGTAAATTGAAAAAATTGGCCCATGGTGTAGTTGAACAAAATGAAATTGGGAATATTTGGGATTTTCTGGAATTTTCTGGGAATTTTCTGATTTTTTGGATTTTTAGGTCAAGAGGGGTATTTTGGGTATTTGGAGGGTATTGGGAGGTATTTTTGGAATTTTTGATATTTTTGGGTATGGATGGTCAATTTGAGTGATGTGGAAATGTTTGGGATTGATTTTTGGGGATTTTGGGTGATTTGGAAATTTTGAAAAATTTGGGTAATTTCAAGGGCTTTGGGTAGGTTAGGCGGGTGTAGGGTCCCGGGGTCAAAAATCGAAAATTTGGAAAATCGAAGATCAGGTCAATTTGAGTGGAATGAAATCATTTTGGTTGAGCCATGAAGCCACATCAAGTCCACATGAGCCATGAAGGGACTCACTTGAGGCATTCACTATGTTGCTTCTAACCCTCTTAGCCTGAGGTTTAGGGGTTAAGGATCATCCATGTGAATCACCTACACGAGTCAGGAGGTCAAGCTAGGTATGGGTGTAGTTTTAGGAGGAGTGTGAAAGTGTAGTGTATGAGTGTAGTGTGTGTGTAAGTCAGCCCTTCACTGGACCAGACACCTGGGCGGCTCTAATGCCAAAGAGTCCTATAGGAACTCATCCTTTAAACTTCCACATTTGATTTCAACCCTCTAGGTGATTAGGGGTCTACAGTCAAGTTTGTGGAGTTTGCAGGGAGTTAAGAAGTTGTTTGAAATTCTAGATGGTGGATCCCAATTCTAGTCCTCTAAGATAGTCAAAGGAAAAGCTTAAGGCTAGATCCTAAGTACTAAAAAGAAGGAGAGAAGACCTCATCAAAAATGAGGTCAACATTCTTCTCTTTAGTACTTAGGATCTAGCCTTAGGCTTTTCCTTTGACTATCTTAGAGGATTAGAATTGGGACCCACCACTTAGAAACTCAAACCACTTCTTAACTCCTTGCAAACTCCACAAATTTGATTGTAGACCCCTAATCACCTAGAGGGTTAAAACCAAATGTGGAAGTTTAAAGGATGAGTTCCTATGAGACTCTTCGGCCTTAGGATCGCCTCGGGTGGCTCGGTCCGGTGAAGGGCCGACTTACACACACACTACATTTATACACTACACTTTTACACACATCTTAAAAAACACACCCATACCTAACTCGACCTCCCGACTCATAAAGGTGATTCACATGGATGGTCCTTAACCCCTATGCCCTCGCCGAGGGTTAGGAACAACATAAATGATGCCTCAAATGAGTCCCTTCATGGCTCATGTGGGCTTGATATGGCTTCAAGGCTCAATAAAAATGATTTCATTTCACTTATATTCTCCCAATTTTTAATTTTCCAAATTTTCAATTTTTGACTCCTGGGACCCTACACCCGCTTAGCCTACCCAAGACCCTTGAAACTACCCAAAATTTGCAAAATCACCTAAATTACCCAAAATTCCTCAAAATCAATCCCAAACATTCCCAAATTACTCAAATTGATCATCCATATCCAAAAATACCAAAAATTCCAAAAATACCTCCCAATACCCTCCAAATACCCAAAATACCCCTTCGACCCAAAAATCCAAAAATTTAGAAAATTCCCAGAAAATTCCAGAAAATCCCAAATATTCCCAATTTTACTTTGTTCAACTACACCATGGGCCAATTTTGTCCATTTACCCCACTTTTATCAAAACCCCCAATTTGACCCATTTTAACCCAAAGTGAACCCAATGTCAAACCAAACCTACCCAATTGACCCAAATTCTTGTCCAATTCAATTCTAAACTTCAATTCAACATTCCCAACACCAATCTAGACCAAACCCAAGTCCAATTTGATTGACATTTGGATCCAATTTCACTTTTGGCCTTAAAGCCCAATTTGGACCCATGACCCAAACCTAACCCAAACTCACCCAATTCAACTCCAATTAACCCAAAATCTTTTCCAAACCTCCCTTAAAATCCCTACAAACAAAAAAATAACATGATTTGCCCAACATTTAGACCCAAACCCCACTTAAATTCAATCCAAAACCAAAAAGCCCAATTTTGACCTAAACCCAAACCTAACCCAAATAAGCCCAAACCCCAAAATCAAAGCCCAATCAAAGACAAAACCTCTTTGAAACACTCCCATAAACATTTCCCAACATTTATTTTACATCAATTTCAACCCTAGCCTAACATTGGCCCAAGTTAGCCCAATTTGACCTATATTGGCCCATTCACCAAAGAAGCCCAAATCCAACCCAATTCAAACCCAAATCATGCCAAACTCATTTCAAATCACTCATGACATATCCCTAAACCAAACCCAACAATTATTTGGCCCAAACTTCTACAAAATTCCCATCCATGAATTCATTTTGAAACTTAAAAAACCCACTTACATGAAACCTTCTTAAAGCCCATCTTCACCAAAATCCAAAGGGCTAAAATCAATCCAAAGCCCATATGACAAATTCTTCTCATCATACCCTCAATTAAATCAATCCCTAAGTTTCAAAACTCATCATGAAGCCATTCCAAATTAAGCCCCATACAAATTCCCATCAAAATACCAAAATTTTCTTAAATCCATTTCCATGAAATTGACTTAACTTTTCCCAAGCCAAAGGTGAGCCATGAAGCCATGCATGAGCCAAATGGAAGCCATGAGAGCCTCTTTACATGTCACCATGCCATTTTGGGCAAAAGGAGGAGACTCTTTCATTAATTCCTAAAGGTGATTAACCACTCGCATGATTCCCCTTAACCATGCTTATGCCTAATTGTGCTTGGATGGTGACTTGACCCTACTGATTATGTTGAGCCAAATCACTTTTCCTTCAGCCTAAACCAAGCCTTGGGTGGTGCACCTAGCCCAAAGGGATGAGTTGACCAATTTGAGCCAAAATGAGCCATCTCCCATTCCATTCTAATCCAAGCCTTTTACACATGACATTTGCCAATTGCCTACACTAAACCCCAGCCCTGACCCACTCGAACAAGATGGTGACCAATGCCCGGCCGGCCAGCCACCGTGTCGCCGGAAAACACCACACCCGAGAGCTCACATGTGAGACAACTTTGGAATTCCACCTCGTCGAGCCGCCCCATGCCCAATGGCCACCATGGTCTGTTCTTCCCATGCCTGCAGCAGCTGATCCCAACCCTCGGCCATCCTTGTGAGGCTCTCCAGCCACCTCTATTTAAACCCGACCCCTCACGGCCATGAGAGGCGAGTTGCACAAACCTTACCGAAACTCTGCCAAAATTGTTCCAAACTCTACTCCATACTTAGAGCAGTTGATCCCTAGTGTCAATTTGCCCTAATCCCCACTGACAGAATCCAATTTCTCAACTGAAATTTCACCCAAAACCAGGACACTTTGCCACGATGAGCCAATCCTCAAATTGATTGATCCTACACCTTCACTGGACCAAGAGGAGAAGTTTCCCACTGAAAGCCCCATCTCCAGGCCACCCAGCTTGTTCCAGCCTCCAAGCTTTGTGATCGGATGTGGTCACTTTCATAGCTAGGCAATTCACCAGACCAGGAGACTTCATCTGGAGCTTGCTGGGATCCAATCGAACGTGACACAACCCTCAGATTGAAGCCACACTTCTCTGAGAAAAGGTATGAGCTAATTCTTCATCCCGAGCTTCTGGAGATTCTCCATTTCAAATGCTTTAATTTCAATGCATGATCACCGTATAGATGTATTCATCTCTTCAAGACGAATCCATAGAGCATAAGAACACGAAAATCCATTGAGTATTGAGTGAGATATTAGTGGATTTAGTGTGGACGGCTCTCGGGTGAGGACGCTGGGGACAATGAACGGATGCCGTTCATTTAATACACACGCGGACGGACGGCCGAGATCGCGCCGGATCGGGAGATGGAACGACACAGCGGGCCCCGGGAGCGCCGAGTCGGATGGCGGCGCTTAATCGAAGGCGATGCGTGTGCGTTCGTAGCCGCCGAGGCCGACGCGGCGCCGCGTGGATAAATAGAAAATTAGGGTATTTTCTCGATTTATTTAATTCCCTAAACTTCAAAAATCCATAACTTTGTGTAGAAAAATCAGAAAAATAAAATAAAAATACCCTCTTGCTCAGTGAACAGAGGAGAATAATGTGGAAAAAAATCATTTAATTTCATCAAATATTTTATTTTTAATGATTTATTTCCCCTCTGCATTGTTTTAATTCTCCATGCATATAGGAAATTTACCATGGCATGAGACCATAGTGGCTTTGAAGCTTCGAATTTGGGAACATTCCCCGAATTTTTCAAAGTCAGAGGCCATCCCTATGAGAAGTTATTGATTTTTCAAATTCATGTTACTGTTTTGAGTATTTTAAATCCAATAATTAGTATGTTGTGAAATAAATTCTAGGAAAATTTGGTGATGTTTCTTATGAGCAGAGGACCCTAGGCTAAATAGGTTTTGAATTAGTTCATTTAAAATAACCCTAATTGGCTTAAACACCCAAAATAGGTCCCTAATTAATTAGAGCTAATCTTACATCAAATTGACTTTAAATCAATTCTCCACTGACCTTTAGGATCGGAGGAACCCACAATAAAAATTTGAAGTCAATTGGACTCGGTTAGCCCTACTAAATGGGTTGATTAAGTCATTTAGCCAATTTAAACTTTAAAAATTCATAACTTTCAAAATGCTTTTAAAAAATTCACCAAATTAGTTTTGGAGCCTCTCTGATATCAGGGGAATTTAAGAAAATTAAAATTTCAATTTTCTAAAAAAGTTGATTTTTTGGTATTATTTTAATATTTTAATAAATAAAAAATAATAAAAATCACAAAAATAATAAAATTCACCAAAATGTCACATTTTGAATTTTAATCACTTAGGAACAAACCCCATATTTTTCTTAGGTCTATTTGGTGAGATATTAAATTTTAAAGCCCTAAGGTAATTTTAAAATTAAAAAAATGTATTTTTTAGCATTTTCACTAAAATAATTCTAATAAATCAAAGAAAAATTAGAAAATTGTAAAACTTGATTCTCTGATTTCTTTGATATCAGAGAGATTTTTGAAAAATATAAAATTCATTTTTAAACCTTTATTTTATTTTTTAAATTAATTAATACTCCAAAACTTAAAATAATTATAATAAAAATAATATAATTCAAAAAATAACCAAAATTGGACCGAGTGGTCCTCTGGTCATTAGGAATGTTCCATAATTTTCTTAAGGACATAAACTTTCCCTTGGTCATATTATTAAATTTTCCTTGGAAATCCCTATTTTCCACCAAAAATAATTACATAAATAAATTAAATACAGAAAAATCACATTTTCTCCTCTCATGTCTTTATTGACATATGAGTGAAGTCACATAAAAATTTCAAGTTCATTTAAGCTCAATTTAGGGAGTTATGAAATTATTAAGCTTGAGGGGCAAAAAATGGTAATTAAAAATTTTAACCCTTAATTAAAAGTTTAGGCTTAATAAAATTAAAGAGTAAAATATTTGATCTTAATCTGAGTTGGATGATTGAAATTTAAATATTTAAAGGGTAGAAACCTATTAAATAATTTTAAAATAAGTGAAATAAACATTAATTAAATAATTAATTAAATTTGGAAGAATGATAAAGTTGGAATTATTAAATAGGGATATTATTAGGAAGAGATTTGTTCTTTAATTTAAAAATCCCTAAATTAATCATCTCAATAATATTTAATTCCTAATTAAAATGATAATTCAAATTTAAGTTTTAAAATGTTAAAGAACTTAATCATTAAAATTAAATTAAAAGTTAAATTATTAAACTCTTTTTAAATTTTCAATTAAATTAAAATTAAAAAAATAAAATTAAATTAAAGATTAAATTAAATTAAATCAAACAAATTAAATTAATTTAAATTAAATTAAATCAAATAAATTAAATTAAACTAAATTGAACAAATTAAATTAAAATTGAATTAAATTAAAATTAAATTAAATTAATTAAATAAAATTAAATTAAAACATATTAAATTAAATCAAATTAAATTAATTAAATTAAATTAAATTAAAGAATGTCAAATTAAATTAAATTAAAATAATAAAATCAAGTTAAAATTAATATCAAATCAAATTAAATTAAATTAAAATTAAAACTAAACCAAATTAAATTAAATTAAAGTTAAATTAAAAATAATAATAATAACATCACCTAAGACATAAAGAAATTAAATATAAAGCAACTTGAACACTATTCCAAATTTAAATCCGATAACAGAAATTAAACTAAATTATAAACCACTTGAACACCAATTTGCCCTCGAAAGCTTTGATTATCATAACTCCTAAACAGAACATTAAATGAAATGTTACTTCACTTATAGGATATTCAAATGTCCTAGTTCACTGAGTAAGATAACAACAAAACTTGAAATTCTCGGACGATTAATTCATTTGTATAATTAAATTCATTTGAACTTAAAACAATCCTAGCAATATTGAAAAGATGTTTAAGATTCTTCTTAAGCACTTCCTCAATATGATAGGATGTTTATAAGAACAATTGAACTTAATTATTCTTTGATGAAAAAAATTGTCCTCAAACCAAAACACAAGAACCTAGATGTCATAGGAAATGACTAGCTATAGGATTAGGAATTTGGTAGAAAACCATAACCCTTCCCTTAGCTTTACCTAGGAACTTGCTTAAATATTCTAATTGTATTTTAAGTGCAACTTGGGATGACGGGAAGACCCTCCGTGTACGCTTTTATTTTATTGCAATTTATCTTATTGCAATTTATTTAATCGCATCACACTTACTTTTCTTGCATGATAAACAATCGTTACATGAAAACCCACACCTTTAGGATAGTCCCTAAAACCGAAACCAAAACTAAATTAAAAGTCATTGCAAGATAAAATTCACCGCCACAACATTTCAAAATATAAAACAACTCAAAATTTAATCACAAACAGAACACAAAACTACAATTACAACTAAATTAAAACGTCCTGTTGGATGATCGGGAAAACCTCGGATGATGTAACCTACGTGTTGCTAACGGGATTTCCCACGGTCTAAATGAAAGTGTGGAACTCATTCAGTTGAGTTTAGCAAATTCATTTGGACTAAGTGAATCCGATAAAAATAACGATGCCGGAAGGATGGAACCGTGGGATCTTAACCGGTGTTGTTATAATCAACTTTAAGATTTGTTTTAATTAAAACACAAAAATACTTGGTAATTAAGAAGTTCTCTAAACCAAAACACTTATCTCATCTCCTGATTTATGACTTCTATAACTAAACCTCTGCAACAACAAGGAGCTCGGAGCATGGTGGGCAGCACGGCCATCGTCCTCAGCAAAACTTGAATCTACATCAGCAAAACCTTTCCTAGAATTAAATAACCAAGCCATAGGATTTCAAGGTAGTTTGCCTAGTGCAACATAAATCCTCAACTCTTCGTTAGGCATTTGCATAGCAAATTAAGCCCTAACCGGTCTTAGGACTCCGAGGTAGTCGTCCGATACGATATAAACCCTCACATCTTCGAGGCTATTTGTATGATTATGTCATACGAATATAAGTCCTAATTAATTAAAATTGGCAAGATCAAAACATTAAATAAAAATTAGGATTTTCTTAAACTCGAAACCAAACAATAGGATAGTTCGGGAAGTTGCCAAGATTCCTCTTGGATCCTCAACTTCCCCTACTCCTCTTCCTTTGGATTCCCAAAATAAAATGTTCCAAATTTGACCCATTCTCTATCGAAATTCCAAAATTCAATCCTCGAAAACTTAAACTTCGAGATTCTTGAGAGCGGAATTATTGATTATTATCGAGAGTTTTCTTAGGTGATTCCCGTCACTTAAGATGTAATTAACTATAGGGGCTTGCCCTTATAGGGAGTTTTAAAGAACCCAGGTGATATAAACCCTGTTTAATACTTTCATATTAAGCAGGGGAATTTGTCGGCTTATAAAATTAGTTCGCAGACCAAACAGATGTCACAAATCCTCTAGTTTATTTAATCAAGCCCCATCGTCAAGCAGTGTGTCTATTCTTCGGGATAGATACACGGTTTGTGATGTGGTGCTCGTTTATATAAACTATTCGGGATGTGAGATCAGTTTGATTTCATATCTTAAAATTTTTAAATTTAAAATTATTTTCAAAAATCAAATACTACTTTTCAAATTATTTATTTAAATTAAATTAAAAATTCGCTTACAATTTCTGTAGGCGACCCCCTTTTTCAAAACACAACCTAAAAATATGCCGACAGTAATACTTTTTCAAGTATCATCCGTTGATCGGAAGCATATGTCGTTCTCCTTGGCAGTTCACTAGCTGGTAGGAGCCTCCTGCGTAGACTGCCTCAACCACAAACAGCCCTTCCCAAGTGGGTTCAAATTTTCCTCCTATCTTGCGGTGTGCAAGAATAGGTCTTTTGAGAATGAGAACTAAGTCACCAACTTTAAAGGTTCTTGGGCGGACCAGTCTGTCATGGGTTTGAACCATCTTAGCTTGGTATAGTTCTAAATTCTGCTGCGCTGCAAGTCTTTTCCCTTCCAGGCTTTCCAATTCCTCTAGTCGTAATTTGGCATTCTCTTCGTCGTGGTTTTGTTTGCAACTCGCAATTCCGAGTGAAGGAAGTCGGACCTCTAAGGGTAACATCGCCTCGGACCCATACACCGGAGCGTAAGGTGTAGCTTGAGTAGGAGTTCGAAGGTTGTCCGGTAGGCCCATAAGGCTTCTAATAACTTCTCGTGCCAATTTCTCTTATTATCGTCCAAAGTTTTCTTTAACATTTGAACGAGGGTTTTATTAAAAGCCTCGACTGAGCCGTTTGCTCTTGGGTAGTAAATTGTTGAATATCTCCAGTCGATTCCGTGTCTCCTGACAAAATTTTTGATTTGTGTGCTTCTGAATGCTGACTCATTATCTGAGATGATTCTGCGAGGCACTCCGAAATGGTAGACAACTTGGTTCTTGAAAAACTGTAGCACGTGGTGTGCTTTAACTTCTCTAACTGGAACTGCCTCTGCCCACTTGGAAAAGTAATCTGTAGCCGCAAGAATGAAGCGATGTCCTTTTGAAGATGGTGGTTCTATTGGACCCACTATATCCGTACCCCAACATTTAAATGGCCACGACGCAATTGTCGGATGTAGCACATTTGGAGGTTGGTGTAGAACCACTCCGTGCACTTGGCATTGGTGACAGCTCTTGGCGACTTTCATGCATGCGGTTATCATCGAGGGCCGGTAGTACCCTAGTCTTTTAATTTTCATTTTCATCTTCGGACCCGACCGGTGAGCGCCACGAGTCCCGAATGCACCTCTTTAACAATTTCACGGGCCTCGGACCCGCTTAGGCATCTTAGCCACATTTGATCGAAAGACCTTCCGTATAACGTGTTGTTTATTAATGCGTAAGATAGAGTTCTTTTCTTGATTCGATGGGCTAGCGACTCGTCGTCCGGTAGTTTTCCTGTTTGCGGGAAGTTCATTAATGGCCGTCGCCAATCTTCTGTGTTTTCCGTCACTGTTGCAACTGATTCTTCTTCTTTTTCTAATTTGTGTATTGTGTCTATGTCGAGCTGTGATAGGACCTGACGTCCGTGAACTGACACTTGTTACTGATTCATCTTGTAAGCAGGCAAATTCTTTTGCGAGGCGAGCTAACGCATCTGCTAAAGCATTTTCTTTTCTTGGAATTTTGTAGATCGTCACATTCGGAATCTGTTCTAACAACTGTATGACATACTGTAAGTATTGCTCGAGTCTTGGTTTTAAAATTCGTACTCGTCCAGCGATCCGTTGAATGATTAACCGCGAATCCCCGTAGATGTTGATGTCTGTTATCCCCATTTGAATAGTTAATTCCAGTCCTGTTATGAGGGCTTCGTATTCTTCTTCGTTGTTTGTACACGGCTCTGTCAAGTGGTAGGAGTATCTTAACATCTCCCGCTCCGGTGTTATAAAGATTAGTCCGATTCCTGCCTTACCGGGCACTATCACTTGTGATTCTTCGTCTTTGTGTGCTGAAGATGCTCCGTCGAAATATAATTCCCAACGTCGATCATCGTGGTCTTCTAGGCTCATTATTTGTTCATCTGGCAAGTCGTCATTGAGAGGAGATTCTGCCGGCAGAGGGTGTGCTGCGAGGAAATTTGCTAAGACTTGTCCCTTTTCGGCACGAAGAGGCACGAAAGTTATATCGAATTGCAATAATATCATTGACCATATGGCAAGTCTACCAGAAAGCGTTGGACGGGTCATCAAGTATTGCAATGGATTAAATTTCAAGATCAGGTTGACCTTATGAGAAAGCATGTAGTGCCAGAGCTTTTGAGCGGTGAAGATTAGGGCCAAACAGTGCTTTTCAATTACGGGATACCTTATTTCCGTCGGAAGTAAACGATGGCTTAGGTAGTAAAGAGCATTTTCTTTACCCTCATCATCGACACTGGCTAACAGGCTCCGAGAGAGTCGTCTAAAGCCGCGGTATAAAGTATCGCGGTCTACTTGAGATCGGGGTCGCTAAGACAGGAGGTGTCATTAAATATTGTTTAATGTCCTCGAAGGCCCTCTCGGCATTTCTCTTCCCAAATAAATTTGGCTCCTTTTTAACTAATGCCGAGAAAGGCCGACACCTACTCGACAAGTTCGAGATAAAGCGTCGAAGATATGCCAGGTTCCCTTGAAAAGATCGTAGTTGCTTTAGGGTTTTGGGAGGCGGCATTTCTAAGATAGCTTTAATCTTTTCCGGGTCGATTTCAATTCCATGATGTCGGACAACGAATCCTAAGAATCTCCCGGAGGTGACGCCGAAGGCGCATTTTAAGGGATTCATCTTATGGTTAAATTGTCTTAATCGTTCGAAAACAATTCTCAAATCATACAGGTGGTTTTCCTTTACTTTGCTTTTGATGACCACATCATCCACGTAGCATTCGACTTGATTGTGGATGAGATCATCAAAAATTCTTGTCATCACTCTCTGGTATGTTGCTCCTGCGTTCTTCGATCCGAATGGCATCACCGTGTAGCAATATACTCCGATCGGCGTTCCGAATGCCGTAAGCTTTTCATCTTCTGGAGCCATTTTTATCTGGTTGTATCCTGAAGATCCATCCATGAATAAGAATATTTCATGTGTCGAAGCAATGTCGATCATTAGTTCTGGGATCGGTAGAGGGAATTCATCCTTTGGACATGCCTTATTTAAATCTCTGAAATCCACACAAATTCTGATTTGACCATTCTTCTTCCTAACTGGTACCACATTGGCTAACCAAGTCGGGTATTGCTCTTCACGGACAAATTTAGCGTTTATTAGCTTTTTAACTTCAGCGATGACTTGTTGTTCGATTTCTAGACGCATTCTTCTGGGACCTTGTCTGACTGGGATAGAAGCAGGATCCACTCCTAGCTTATGGACTGCGACCTCTGGAGCTAATCCTGGCATCTCATCGTAGCTCCAAGCAAAACAGTCTTTATATTCCATTAATAACTTGATTATTTCTTCGGAGTCTTCTTTATCGAGTAAGGAGCTAACAAAGGTAGGTCTAGGTTCTTTGTTAGTACCTAAGTTAACTTCCGTTAACTCATCTATTATAGATTTAATCTCTTCTTCGAATTCCGGTGGAGCGTCTCCAATTTGTAAATCTTCAAGTTCTTCCGTAGCTTCCATGCGGTTTTCATTAGACTCGCAAGTGACAACCAAGCAAAATTCAGTATCGTCAACTGATTCTACTGTGCCGAATCCGAGACCATGCTTGGAATTGGGTGGACGACCGGTGTTATTCCATAATTTTTCAAAATGTTGTGATTGACCTTTTGTCCATTGTTGAGGTAAGAAACCACGCCGAATTAAATTTTGAACACGAGGAGAGTACCACTCAAAAGGTAATTCCATTAATTCTGATGAAGTGACATCTTCAAATTGTACATTATTTTCAGTTTTGGAAGAGGGAGCACCACGGTAGAATTTGATTGGCTTTGCACCGCCGCTACTTACCTCTTTGACCACCATACCCTCGATCTTATTAGAATGGATCGGGGTCAGGGTCATAGTATGTACATAGTGGTTAATCTTCTCGTACATCGATTTATATTCTTCATTCTTTTCATCTTCGAGCGGGATCCCGAATTGCGGCTTCTTTCGACTTATTGTCGCTCGCTTCTTGCTTCGATTTCTTTTTCTTCTTCGTAACTCGTCTTCCCAATCAACATTGATGCTTGGTTTCCTCTGTCCAACTGTCCTAACGTCTCTGCCACGACCTCGTCCCCGACCTCGACCTCGGATGCGAGTTGTGGAGAAACCTTCACCATCTCGTCGTAAGGGAGTGGTGAGTGACTGTTGGACTAGAACTTCAGGTTCTTTGTTGTCCCGAAACTTTCTTTGCTTCATTCGTTATGGTATCTCTGGAGAAGATTGTTTTCTTCGGAGGTGCATAATAAGCTGCATCTTCATGGATTCCAATTTCATGTACGGAGAATGGGTGTAAGTCACCTTTGATGCACTGTTCCCCTCCATCGTAGTATTTGATGCACCGATGTAGAGATGATGGTACCATCCGGTTTTCATGTATCCATGGTCGGCCCAAGAGAGCGTTGAACGACGTTTCGAATCAATTATGTGAAATTTTGCGGTTGTCTTTGCTAAGTCACCGGTCTTCATTAGTAGTGTTATTGATCCGAGGGCTCTTTCTCCTTTCTGGTTGAATCCTCTTAATAACATTTTGTCCGCTTCAAGCTAGCGAGCATCAATTTCCAAGTATGCTAGCGTTCGAAGACTCATTATATTAATTGATGCTCCTGGATCCACCAATACTCTGGAGAGTGTAAACTTCCCAATTGTAACTGAAATGCACAACGGTCGGTTGTGATCTGCTGTCCCAAGTAGTAGGTCATTGTCCGTGAAGGTGACACCTCGCTGTTCTTTTAACAAGCAAACCTCTTCTAAGGAATCTCTGGCCATTTGAGCTAAGAAAATTTCTGGATCTAGTAAGGCCTTGATCAGAGCTTCCCTCATCTCCTTTGATAAGATGAGAGCATCATAGATGCTTAGTTTGGTCGGTAGTTTCCTAAGATGGGCTAGCACGTTGTAGTCCACTTTATTTCCATGTGTCTCGATTTCTTCCCGAATGGGTATTTCTTCTGCGGGGGTTGGTTCTTCCTGAACAACCACCTGATTTCCTTTGTCCTTTGGACCCATTCTCGAAGGTAGAATTCTTCCACTTCTTAAGTTAACTTTTGTAATTTCTTCTGACTCTAGTATTGAGTTTGCTGGTGTTTCCTACTGAATCGGAATGACAGGTTCTTCTGGATTAGCTTCAGAGTCTGAAGGCTCTAACTCTATTGTGACTGGAGTTCCTCGAAACTCGCAGATAGATCCGTTGCTTGTTGAACTCTCGTAGCCTCCTTGATGGATGTCTTCTTCGTCATTGTGATCGTCGAGATTGTGTATGATTTGAGAATTGTCATTTGTATCAAAATCGATGTCCGGATTGTCGCTAGTTACGTAATCGTTAGAAACGATCAAAACGTAGCCAACGCCATAACCCTTATCATTATAAGATCCCACCGGAATGAGCGAGATAATCATACGAGTCGAGGTTCGAGGGATTTCTCCCCCGAATCGGAAACAACTATCCTAGGATAAGCAGCCCCTAGTCTAGCCTTAGGAGCCTCGGTCTTCTCTTCTTCATCAATTTTCTTCTCCTCCTCAATCGTCTCCTATTGAGGTGGTTCTTCTATCGCAAGTGATAGTGCCGACTTGACAGGTTTCGAACTCTGAATTGAGGCTTGCACCGGCAGCTTGGATGTGATCCAAAATCTTTTTCGAAGACCTTGTCCAAGCGGTAGCCCACCCATCATCAGTCGCATAGGGATCTATCGGAAGAATGAGATCAGTCGAGACAACATTGACGAAACCTCCTTTCTGGGGTTCCTTCATGTACTCCTTCGGGATTGTTATATTCCCTTTCGAAGATTGTCGTTGAGCCAACTTTTGAAGGTAATACAATCTTCTATCTTGTGTCCAAGCATCCGGTGGTAAGGGCAAAAGTTGGGATCACCTTTCTTGTCGACTTCTTCTGGTCTCTTAGGTTCTAGCAGTTGGAAATCTGGAGTCTTCATCAATCGCGAAACATTTTTGGCACTCGCCTCATTCTCGAACGGATACTCCTCGCTCGAAGCTCCCTTAACGTACGTTGCGGACGAGGCGGTTGTTCATACTGTTGAGATTACTAATAGCTGGGTCGGGGTTGTTGATAATTCTATTGAGGTTGCTGCAGCTGTTCTGACGATATTTGTATCGGCTGCTTTCCTTTATCGACTGCTGCAACAATCCCGGACTTCTTTTCAAAAGTCTTCACGGGCTTCTGTTTGTCTATTTTGTCGGTAAAACTTAATTGCTTCGCCTCCTCTTGCAAGCTCCCGGCCTTTCTTAACAACTTCTCAAAAGTCTTAATAGTAAATCCCTTGAGGAGAAGTGCTATCGGGCCGTGAATGCTTTTAAGTAAGATGTCGATCGCATGTCTGTTCTCGTAGTCGTGGCTCACACTTCATACTTAGATTCCTCCATCGAAGTATGTAATCCACCAAAGTTTCGTTCGGCTTCGCTTCTCTACCACTAAATCACCTATAGTGATGTGGTGCCGAGCTCCGCAAATCGCTTGATGAAGAGGTTCTCTAGTTCTGAAAATGTCTTCACCGAACCATTCGGTAATTCTGCATACCAATCAAAGGCGATCCCTGACAGGCTGCTGACAAATTGTCTGAAGAGTAAGGCATCACTTCCACCGGCATTGCAACAACTGGCATGAAAATGTACAACATGCTGCCGAGGGTTTCCGGTTCCATCAAAGGTCTTGAAGAGAGGTGGTACGAAGCCTTTCGGATATTGGACAGCATCGAATTCTTTAGGGTAAGGTCTACCCGTCCGAATGGATGTCCCGCTCTTTGATTGTGCCAAGGCTTCTCGCACCTGCTGTTCCACCAAGCTCTTGATATCCTTTTCCGGAATCATGCTTTGTGTTGCATCCTTCTTTAACCGATCATCCCCATTGACGGACGTAATCTCCTTTCCTCCGTCTACAATGTGAATGACCTCTCGGGGGTGTCTCTCTTTGGGGTTGCACTTGACTCCGGAGAGTGGCTAGGGCTACAACCATCTCTTCCATCCTCTTTGCCATTCGGGCGATCGTATCATCTTTCTCTTGAAGCCGCCTCCTCATTACTTCCGGCTCCTCTCTTTCTGTGGCTGCAGGAGCACCTTGTGAAGCTGACGAAGCTCGTGTTTCGACCATGTTAATTTCTACATACTCATCATCCATGAACTCTGACGAATCAATCTCATCTCCGAATTTCTCTTCTCTCTCCTTTGCTAATAGTCGAATATCAGTCCTCAACTTTTCCATAGCATCCTCTAGCGGTCCTTTCTGCGCATCCTTGCAGCTTGTCGTGTGATATCCGTCGGGTTCCCTTCTCATGAGTCCCCTTTATCGCAAGTAACACTTTCTTCGGATTCAAGTCTCCTAACGAGACTTTCCTTCTCGAGCCGTTGTTTCAATCTTAATTGTCCAAGTAGTGGGACGTCATACCATCCTTCTAGCAGCAGAAGGTATAGGACCGCATGGTCTATCACCAAATGCTGGAAGGTGGTATCCTCCCTAATCCGTAATCCCGAAACAACGACAGAGCGACTAGCTTTCATCCTTTTATTTGGCTTTTCTGTAACGATGGCAGGTTCTACTCGCGGCCCAAGACGGGATTTGACTGGCACCCGCCCTATCCTTCTTAAAATTTCTGATACAGGGCACTTTTCCTTCTTTGCTAACTTCTCTATCAAAGTTTGCAGTCGAGCAAATGGCGTAGTTCTAGTCCTTTTCTTGCGGCTATCGTTGTAATATACGGGTTGAGGCAATGCGGCAGCAATTTTGCGAACATTTTCTTCATCCTCTGCAGCTAAGAGGGGATGGAACCTGCTCCCTCCCAAAATTGGTATGTATTCAGGCAGCGGTGTATACTCGGGCAGTTCTGGGGTTTCCTTCAGGAAAGCAACTTCAGCAGCTCTGGCTTCTCTAGCGATCCTTCTACTTCGTTCCTTCTTTGGGTCCGTGTTAGTGATGGAATTCTCGAGCCGGACCCGATTTCGAAAACGAAGGTCTCACAGAAGGTCCGTACCCTCCACGGTAATAGATTCACCATAGTTCCGGATTTCCTTCCCCTTTAATTTGCGTGAAGCCGGGGTAGGTGCGTAGACAACAAGACCAGTGGGGGTAGCAACAACGATCCTTCACGGACAACAGTACTTCTCTCGTTGGAATCTTTGCAGAGGAGGGAATTCGTGAGTTGACTCGAGGTTGAACTCAATCAACGGCTTCTCGCTTCGATACTTTGCTTGTGAGTGAAAAGAGAGCGACGTCGGGGATTTTGATGTCGGTGTCCCCGAATCCTTGTCCGAATCGAATGATTCCATTATCAGCGCTTCGTCCTCGAACACGGCTGGTCGAGTCCGTTGACGAAGGAGAAGATCAGTTTTGGGGCTTCCATTTCTGCAAGGTAGATTCCGAGTGTTAGTCCCCGAATCGCGCTTCTTCTTGTCGTACAACTTATGACAAAAAAGAAAGAGTCCGAACACATTTCTGTTTATCTTAGTGTATTTGTGGTATTAAAAGAAAATTATCTTTTTTAGAAAAGATTTGTTCGTTAGGAAGGAGAATTATTAAAAGAAGGAGAGTTCTAGGAAGGGTAAAATGAATTGATTAGAAACTGGAAAAGGAAGAGGAAGTCTTGTAGAAACTTCTCGACCCGCAAGACTGCTCCTAAACTAATACCTATTGGGGGTCCACCCCACCTCAGAAATGAGGTAAAAGGATCTCGGAACCTGTCCTTTTAGGGGTGTCTAAACAGTGACTCCTAAATCCGGGAGAATGTTGGCTATACTTGTTCAAGGTAGAAATGAACATAGTATTCCAATGGAAAGAAGGGTAGTTTGATCCAGTAGGAACATAGATACACTACCGATTTTTGAAAGCAGAATTGTCTGATTAAAAATGGAGAGAGGAACTGTCCCTAGCGGAGTCGCCAGAAGTTGTACGGCTTATTTTCAGGTTGTGTGTTTAATTTTGAAAAGGGGGTCGCCTACAGAAATTGTCGGCGAACTTTAAATTTTAAATTTTAAATTTAAATTAAATATATATAATTTAGAAAGTAGTATTTGATTTTGAAAATAATTTTAAGTTTGAAAATTTTAAGATATGAAATCAAACCGATCTCACATCTCGAATAGTTTATTTAAACGAGCACCGCATCACAAACCGTGTATCTATCTCGAAGAATAGACACACTCGTTTGGTGATGGGGCTCGATTAAATAAACTAGAAGATTTGTGACATCCGTTTGGTCCGCGAACCAATTTTATAAGCCGACAAATTCCCCCGCTTAATATGAAAGCATTAAGCGGTGGTTTATATTACTCGGGTTCTTAAAATTCCCTATAAGGGCAAGCCCCTATAGTTAATTACATCTTAAATGACGGGAATCACTTAAGAAAACTCTCGATAATAATCGCAATTCGCTCTCAAGAATTTCAAAGTTTAAGTTTTCAAGGGATTGAATTTTGGAATTTCAATAGGGAATGGATCAAAATTAGGAACATTTTATTTTGGGAATTCAAAGGAAGAAAGGTAGGAGAAATCACAGATTCGAAGCGAACTTCGGCAATTTCCCGACTATCCTATTGTTTGGCTTGGATTTAGGAAAGTCCTAATGTTTATCTGATATTTCAATCTTGCCGGTTTTAATTAATTTGGACTTATGTTCGTATGACATGGTCATACAAATAGCCTTGAAGATGTGAGGGTTTATGTCGTATCAGACGACTACCTCGGAAATCCTAAGACCGGTTAGGGCTTAATTTGCAATGCAAATGCCTAACAAAAGGTTGAGGATTTATGTTGCACTAGGAAAACTACCTCGAAATCCTATGGATTGGTTATTTAATTCTAAGAATGGTTTTGCTGATGTAGATTCAAGTTTTGCTGACGACGATGGCCGTGCTGCCCACCATGCTCCGAGCTCCTTGTTGTTGCAGGGGTTTAGTTTTAGAAGTCATAAATCAGGAGATGAGAAAAGTGTTTTGGTTTAGAGAAAATCTTAATTTCCAAGTGTTTTTTATGTTTTATTTAAAACAAATCTTAAAGTTGATTATAACAACACTGGTTAAGATCCCACGATTCTATCCATCCGGCATCGTTATTTTAATCGGATTCACTTAGTCCAGATGAATTTGCTAAACTCAACTAAATGAGTTCCACACGTTCATTTAGACCGTGGGAAATCCCGTTAGGAACACGTAGGTTACATCATCCGAGGTACTCCCGATCATCCAACAAGACGTTTTAATTTAGTTGTAGTTGTAGTTTTGTGTTCTGTTTGTGATTAAATTTTGAGTTGTTTTATATTTTGAAAGTTGTTGCGGTGAATTTTATCTTGCAATGACTTTTAATTTAGTTTTGGTTTTAGTTTTAGGGACTATCCTAAAGGTGTGGGTTTTCATGCAACAGTTATTTAACATGCAAGAAAAGTAAAGTGCATTTGCAATAAAGTAAATTGCAAGAAAGTAAATTGCAATAAAATAAAAGCGTACCTGGAGGGTCTCCCCGTCATCCCAAGCTGCACTTAAACATAATTTAGAATATTTAAGCACTTAAAGCAAGTTCCTAGGTAAAGCTAAGGGAAGGGTTATGGTTTTCTACCAAATTCCTAATCCTATAGCTAGTCATTTCCTATGACGTCTAGGTTCTTGTGTTTTGGTTCGAGGACGATTTTCTTCATCAAAGAACAATTAAGTTCAGTTGTTCTTATAAACATCCTATCATATTGAGGAAGTGCTTAAGAAGAATCTTAAACATCTTTTCAATATTGCTAGAGTTGTTTTAAGTCCAAACGAATTTAATTATACAAATGAATTAATCGTCCGAGAATTTCAAGTTTTGTTGTTATCTTGCTCAGTGAACTAGGACATTTGAATATCCTATAAGTGAAGTAACACTTCATTTAACATTCTGTTTAGGAGTTATGACAATAAAAGTTTTCGAGGGCAAATCGGTGTTCAAATGGTTTGTGATTTAATTTAATTTCGCTTAACGGGTTTAAATTTGGAATAGTGTTCAAGTTGCTTTATATTTATTTTTGAATTTCCTTATGTCTTAGGTGATGTTATTTTTAATTTAATTTAACTTTAATTTAATTTAATTTAATCTGGTTTAATTTTAATTTTAATTTTAATTTAATTTGTTTTAATTTTAACTTGATTCCATTATCTAATTTAATTTAATTTAATTTTAGTTTGATTTGATATGATTTAATTTAATTTAATTTAATTTGATTTGATTTAATTTTAATTTAATTTAATTTTAATTTGACTTAATTTAATTTAATTTAATTTGATTTAATTTAATTTAATATGTTTTAATTTAATTTTATTTAATTAATTTAATTTAATTTTAATTAAATTTAATTCAATTTAATTCAATTTAATTTAATTTAAATTAATTTAATTTGTTTGATTTAATTTAATTTAATCTTCAATTTAATTTTATTTTTAATTTTAATTTAATTGAAAATTTAAAAAGAGTTTAATAATTTAACTTTAATTTAATTTTAATGATTAAGTCCTTTAACATTTTAAAACTTAAATTTAAATTATCATTTTAATTGGGGATTAAATATTATTGAGATGATTAATTTAGGGACCCTTAGATTAAAGAACAAATCTCTACTTAATAATATCCCTATTTAATAATTCCAACTTTATTATTCTTCCAAATTTAATCAATTATTTAATTAAGATTTATTTTAATTATTTTTAAAATGTTTAATAGGTTTCTACCCTTTAATTATTTAAATTTCAATCATCCAAATCAGATTAAGATCAAATATTTTACTTGTTAATTTTATTAAACCTAAAGTTTTAATTAAGGGTTAAAATTTTAATTACCACTTTGCCCTTCAAGCTTAATAATTTCATAACTCACTAAATTGAGCTTAAATGAACTTGAAATTTTGATGTGACTTCACTCATATGCCAGTAAAGACATGAGAGGAGAAAATGTTATTTTTCTGTATTTAATTTATTTATGTAATTATTTTTGGTAGAAAATAGGGATTTCCAAGGAAAATTTAATAATATGACCAAGGGAAAGTTTCTGTCCTCAAGAAAATTATGGGACATTCCTAATGACCAGAGGACCACTTGGACCAATTTTGGTGATTTTTTGAATTATATTATTTTTATTATGATTATTTTAAGTTTTGGAGTATTAATTAATTTTAAAATAAAATAAAGGTTAAAAAAATGAATTTTATATTTTTCAAAAATCTCTCTGATATCAAGGAAATCAGAGAATCAATTTTTACAATTTTCTGATTTTTCTTTGATTTATTAGAATTATTTTAGTGGAAATGCTAAAAAATATATTTTTTAATTTTAAAATTACCTTAGGGCTTTAAAATTTAATATCTCACCAAATAGACCTAAGAAAAATATGGGGTTTGTTCCTAAGTGATTAGAATTCAAAATGTGACATTTTGGTGAATTTTATTATTTTTGTGATTTTTTTTATTTTTTAATTATTAAAATATTAAAATAATGCAAAAAATTAAATTTTTTAGAAAATTGAAATTTTAATTTTCTTAAATTCCCCTGATATCAGAGAGGCTCCAAAACCAATTTGGTGAATTTTTGAAAAGTATTTTGAAAGTTATGAATTTTTAAAGTTCAAATTGACTAAATGGCTTAACTAACCCATTTAGTAGGGCTAACCAAGTCCAATTGACTTCAAATTTTTATGGTGGGTTCCTCTGATCCTAAAGGTCAGTGGAGAATTGATTTCAAGTCAATTTGATATATGGTTAACTCTAATTAATTAGGGACCCATTTTGGGTGTTTAAGCCAATTAGGGTTATTTTAAATGAACTAATTCAAAACCTATTTTTCCTAGGGT
This sequence comes from Papilionanthe hookeriana x Papilionanthe teres, assembly GCA_022702705.1. Lineage (NCBI taxonomy): Eukaryota > Viridiplantae > Streptophyta > Magnoliopsida > Asparagales > Orchidaceae > Papilionanthe > Papilionanthe hookeriana x Papilionanthe teres. The sequence goes on along the minus strand of CM040436.1, from coordinate 43,337,093 downwards.
CCTCTGGTCATAAGAAACATCACCAAATCTTCCTAGAATTTATTTTACAACATGCTAATTATTAGATTTAAAATACTCAAAACAGTAACATGAATTTGAAAAATCAATAACTTCTCATAGGGATGGCCTCTGACTTTGGAAAATTCAGGGAATGTTCCCAAATTCAGAGGCTTCAAAAGCCCTATGGTCTCATGCCATGGTGAATTTCCTATATGCTTGGAGAATTAAAACAATGCAGAGGGTAAATAAATCATTTAAAATAAAATACTTGATGAAATTAAATGATTTCTTTTCCACTTTATTCTCCTCTGTTCACTGAGCAAGAGGGTATTTTTATTTTAGTTTTCTGATTTTTCTACACAAAGTTATGGATTTTTAAAGTTTTGGGGAATTAAATAAATAAGAAAATACCCTAATTTTCTATTTATCCACGCGGCGCCGCGACAACCTCGGCAGCTCCGAAACGCCGCTTGTCGCGCTTCCATTCGACGCCGCCATCCAACTTAGCGCTCCCGGGGCCCGCTGTATCGTTCCATCTCCTCATTAGGCGCGATCCTGGCCGTCCGTCCACGCGTGTATGGAATGAACGACATACGTTCATCGTCCCCAAGTGTTCTCACCCGAGAGCCGTCCACACTAAAATCCTAAGAACTCACTCATTTCTCAATGGATTTTCGTGTTCTTATGCTCTATGGATTCGTCTTGAAGAGACGAATACATCTATACGGTGATCATGCATTGAAATTAAGGCATTTGAAATAGAGAATCTCCGTAAGCTCGGGATAAAGAGTTCGCTCATACCTTTGCTCGGAGAAGTGTGGCTTCAATCCGAGGGCCGTGTCACCTTCGATTGGGTCCCGCGAAGCTCCAGATGAAGCCTCCTGGTCTGGTGAATTGCCTAGGTATGATTTCGATCAAGCCCGATCACAAAGCTTGGAGTCTGGAACAACTGGGTGGCCTGGAGATGGGGCTTTCAGTGGGAAACCTCTCCTCTTGGTCTAGTGAAGGTGTAGGGCCAGTCAATTTGAAGATTGGCTCACTGTGACAAAGTGTCCTGGTTTTTGAGTGAAATTTCAGTTGGGAAATTGGGTTCGTTGGTGGGGATTAGGGCAAATTGACACTCGGGATCAACTCGCTCTAAGTATGGAGTAGGGTTTGGAACAATTTTGGCAGAGTTTCGGCAAGGTTTGTGCAACTCTCTTCCATGGCCGTGAGGGGGTCGGGTTTAAATAGAGGTGGTTGGAGAGCCTCACACGGATGGCCAAGGGTTGGGATCAGCTGCTTAGGTCAAGGGAAGAACAGCTGTAATGGCCACTGGGCATGGGGCAACTCAGCAAGGTGGAATTTCAATGCTTGGCTCCTTCCCATGTCTTGGCCATGGTGTTTTCCGGCGGCCCAGTGGCTGGCCGGCAGGCATGGGTCACCCTCAGGGTCAGGAGGTCCAGGGCTTGAAGTTGGTGAAGGCAATTAGGCTTGGATATGTGTAAAGTGTTTGAATCAAAGTAGAATGGGGTAAGGGTATATTTTGTCTCAAATTGGTCAAATGCATGGATTGGGCTAGGTGCACCTTCCCATGGCTAGTTTGGGCTGAAGATAAAGTGGTTTAGGTCAGCTTAATTAGTGGGGAAAGGTCACCATCCAAGTACAATTAAGTTTAAGCATGGTTTAGTGGAGTCATGGAAGTGGCTAATCCTCCTTAAGAGAATATGGAAAGGGCCTCCTACTCTTGCCATCTTGGGTATGGTGAGGTGGAAAGTAGATTCCATGGCTCTCATGGCTCCCATGTGGCTCATGCATGGCTTCATGGCTCACCTTTGGCTTGGAAAAAGCTAAGTCAACTTTCATGAAAGAGGTTTTTAGGAATTTTGGTAATTTAGGAGTGATTTGATGTGATTTGGCAGATGGCTTGATTTGGAATCATTTGATGATTGATTTGAACTTAGGGATGATTTTAATTAAGGGTATAATGAGAAGAATTTGTCAAATGGGCTTTAGCATGAAATTTGGGCTTTTAGGAAGGTTTAAGAAAGTGGGCTTTTGGTTTAAAAATAAATTTATGGATGGGAATTTTGTGAAGGATTGGGCCAAACAAATGTTGTGTTTAGTTCATGGATGTGTCATGAGTGATTTGAAGCAAGTTGGGAGTGATTTAGGTTTGAATTAGGTTGAATTTGGGCTTCCTTGGTGAATGGGCCAATATAGGTCAAATTGGGTTAACTTGGGCCAATGTTGGGCTAGGGTTGAAATTGATGTAAAATAAATGTTGGGAAATGTTTATGGGAGTGTTTTAAAGAGGTTTTGGCTTTGGTTGGGTTTTTATTTTGAGGTTTGGGCTTATTTGGGTTAGGTTTGGATTTAGGTCAAAATTGGGCCTTTTAGCTTTGGGTTGAATTTAAGTGGGGTTTGGGTCTAAATTTTGTGCAAATCATGTTAATGTTTTGTTTGTAGGGATGTTAAGGGAGGTTTAGAAAAGATTTGGGGTTAATTGGAGTTGAATTGGGTGAGTTTGGGTTAGGTTTGGGTCATGGGTCCAAATTGGGCTTTAAGGCCAAAAGTGAAATTGGATCCAAATGTCAATCAAATTGGACTTAGATTTGGTCTAGATTGGTGTTGGGAATGTTGAATTGAAGTTTAGAATTGAATTGGACCAGAATTTGGGTCAATTGGGTAGGTTTGGTTTGACATTGGGTTCAAAAATTGAAAATTTGGAAAATTAAAGATTGGGTGAATGTAAGTGGAATGAAATCATTTTGGTTGAGTCATGAAGCCATATTAAGCCCACATGAGCCATGAGGGGACTCATTTGAGGCATCCACTATGTTGTTCCTAACCCTCTTAGCCAAGGGCTTAGGGGTTAAGGACCATCCATGTGGCTCACCTTCATGAGTCAGGAGATCAAGTTGGGTATAGGTGTGTTTTAGGAGGTGTGTGAAAGTGTAGTGTATAAATGTAGTGTATGTGTAAGTCAGCCCTCACTGGACCAAGCCACCTGTGGCAGATCCTAAGGCCAAAGAGTCCTATAGGAACTCATCCTTTAAACTTCCACATTTGATTTCAACCCTCTAGGTGATTAGGGGTCTACAATCAAGTTTGTGGAGTTTGCAGGGAGTTAAGAAGTGGTTTGAGTTTCTAAGTGGTGGGTCCCAATTCTAGTCCTCTAAGATAGTCAAAGGAAAAACCTAAGGCTAGATCCTAAGTACTAAAAAGAAGAAGAGAAGACCTCATCAAAAATGAGGTCAACAACGTTATAAAATAAAAACCTCCCCGTGGGATCGATATCCGAACTCCACTAGTGCCCCGTATCGCTTGAGCGATACATATACTTTCTTTTAATTATGTGACTCGTTAGAAAACTAAATCAATATTTTTTTTAAGCAAAAAGACTTCCTGCATGTTAATCAATATATATATATATATATATATATATATATATATATATATATATATATATCGAGTTCATATATTTTGGCAAATTTAAAAAGTCGCACCAAAATTTTAGTGCCGTTGCCGGGGAGGCAAGGTAAGAAAAAGGTAACTGCTAAAATTTAATTTTGTAGTATTTGAAATCTTATATTTAAATTGCAAGTCATAATTGTGTGAGTCTGTTTATTGTTAATGTGCTTATTGTGTTTGTATGTGTAGTATCAGATCTATAGTTTTAGTGCCTTATGATTCTGAATTAGAGCGTACTATTAGAAAATTTCTAAAACAACAAAAACAATCTACAAATCCTCACAAAATGGCGAACAACTTAAACAATCAAAATGAAAATATATCAAGACCTATAAGAGACTATGCTAATCCAACAGCAATTGAAATTCACTTAACTATCCAAAATCCTAATGTTGTTGCTAATTCATTTTAGCTTAAACCTACTATTATCCTAATGGTACATAATAATCTACTTGGAGGAACACCTAATGAAGATCCTAACTTACATCTCACTAGTTTTTTAGAACTGTGTGCTACTTTTAAAGACGATGGAGTGTTAAACGATGATGTTAGGCTTAAAAATTTTCTTTTTTCATTAAGGGATAAGGCTAAGGCGTGGTAAAATTTGTTTGCAGCTGTATCTATCATAACTTGGGGAGAGCTTTCATAAAAGTTTATGTTAAAATATTTCCCTCCTTCCAAAACTACTAAACTGAGGAATGATATCACATCTTTAGTCAGTTTGATGGGGAATCCATATATAAAGCTTGGGAAAGATTTAAAGATCTTTTGAGAAAGTGTCCATACCATGCTTTACCAGACTGGTTAGTAATTCAAAACTTTTATAATGGATTAGTAAGATCTTTGAGATCGATTATCGATGCTGCTGTTGGTGGATCATTAATGTCTATACCTTTTGATGAAACGTATTCGTTAATTGAAGAGATGGCTACTAATAATTTTTAATGGCCCTTTGAGCGGGTAAATCTTAAGAGAGTAGCTAGTATTCATGATTATGATGTGATAAATATGATAGTCTCTTAAATTGCTGCACTTTCCAAGAAAATAGATCAATATGGAATGAATTATTCTCCAAAACGCCCAGTGTTAGAAGAAAATGCATCAGGACAAATGATAGACTCTCAAATGTCTTATGAAATCTTGAATGCCATAAATAACAAACTTAATAATCTTTATTCAAATTATTATAATCCTAGTTGGAGGAATTACCCGAACTTCAACTAGAATAACACTAATGCTGTTGACCCACAATGGGGAAACAATCCTATGAATCCAGTTAAAAATCCGAACAACCAAGGAATACCAATTATAGACCTTCTTATCCTCTTAGTTTTAATAGTAATCACCAATTTATGAAAAAGAAGTTGTCTACTGAAGAAATGATTCTGAATATGGGTAATCAAATTCAAGCTCAAAACGTTGCAATGAAGAACATTGAGAATCAAGTGGGGCATATCTTTACTGTGCTTAGTAATAGACCTCTTGGGAATTTTCTTAGCAATGTTGAGACAAACCTAAAAGATCAAAACAAGGAGCTAATTATGGCTATTCAATTAAGGAGTGGAAAAGAATTGGAACCTAATGTTAAAAAAGAAGTCGAAGTTGAAAGAGAAGTAAACATTGAGAAAGGTTCTAATAAGATATATCCAGATGAATATCCAATTGAACCAATGAAGATAACTATTGAAAAACCACCTCCTCCTTTTCCTCAAAGACTAAAGAAACAGAACAGGGATAACAGATTTGCAAAGTTTTTGGAAATTCTTAAGAAATTAACAATTAATATTCCCTTTGTTGAAGCATTAAAGAAGATGCCTGATTATGCAAAGTTTATGAAGCATATTCTTAAAAAGAAAAGAACATTTAAAGACCACGAGACTGTTGCACTTAGTGGTGAGTGTAGTACAATTATTCAGAAGAAGCTTTCTGAAAAACTTAAAGACCCAGGTAGTTTCAATATCCCGTGTGCTATAAGTTAGTAATTTTTCAGAAGAGCTTTGTGTGATCTTGGAGCTAGTATTAACCTTATGCCTTTATCAACTTTCAAAAGATTGAGAATAGGAGAAGTTTCACCTACATCTGTGACACTTCAACTTGCTGATCGTTCTATCACTTATCCTAAAGGAGTTGTGAAAGATGTATTACTAAAGGTGGATAAATTTATCTTTCCTGTGGACTTTACTGTATTAGATATGGAGGAAGATAAATCCCAATTTTAGTTCTATAAAATTCCTCTGATCACAGAGAACTCCTAAAATCAATTTGGTGAATTTTTGTGCTGTATTTTAATTATTAAAATTAGTTTAATGTTCAAAATTATAATTTCACTTAGAAAATTCATTTAGGTAACCAAATGAACTCCAAATACCATGAAATTTTTACAGGGAGTTCTCTAACCTTTTAAGTTTAGTGTAGAATTGTTTTTATGCCATTTACATTTATATATAATCCAATTTATTTTTATTTGATATTTAAGACTTAATTACCGTTAGAGTTATTTTTAGTGACTTAAATCAAGTTTATATTTTTTCTAGGGTCCTCTAGTCATAGGGAACCTACCATAATTTTTTTGGATTTTTTAATCAACATGCTAATTCTTATAATTAAATTATCAAAATAGAAGCAAAAAATTGGAAAATATAGATATCTTCAAAGAGGTCTCCTCTGACCTTGTAAAAATCAGTGAAGATCCCCCATGATAGAGGCTACAACAAGTTAAAATGGCAAGCCATGGTGAAATATCCTAATGCATGGAGAAATAAAATACTACAGATAATATTAAATTAATTAAAAATCATACATGCATCAAATAAACTTCAAACCATTTCAACATTATTCTCCACTGTTCACTGAGCAAGAGGATATTTTTCTTTTATTTTTATGTTTTTTCTAGGCCAAGATATGGATTTTTGAAATTCAGGCAATTTAAATAAATCAGAAATTCCATATATTCCTACTTAACCAGCTCAGCACCGCATCAACCTACGGCGGATCAAAGCCCCACGCGGCGCGCTCCTATTTGACACTGCAGTTGACTGAGATGCCACGCGGCCTACGGTTCTGTTTCATCTCCATGTTAGGTGTGATCTGAGCCGTCCAACGAAAACACGTGCAATCCAATGGCTGCCCGTCTTTGTCCCTATCTGGTGTGATCCCGTGACCGTCCACACTAAAAGCCTAATTTCTCAACCTAAACTCAGCCAAATCACTTCCAGTTTGATCCTATGGACTCGTCTAAGAATGACGAACATATCCTTGCGGCTAACCACGATTTAAACTAACCCTAATTACATAGAGAATTCAGAGAAGCTCGGGAAGAAGGAGAGGTGAATACCTTGGCTCTGAGAAGTGAAGCTTCGATTAGAGATGCTCTACATCTTCGTTGGAGTCCCAGGAGCTCAGGGATGAAGCCTCTTGCCCTGGTGAATTGCCTAGATATGAAAGTGACCAGACCCGATTTGGAGCTTTGATGGAAGTCTCTGTTGGAGTGGCCTGGTAATGGGGCTTTCAATAGGGAACTTCTTCTCTTGGTGTGAGGATGGTGTGGGTGAGTTTAATTTGATTTTGGTGAAGTTTAAGGAGATGTCCTTTTTTGGGCTCAATTTTAAGCTCAGAAATTGAGCTCAGACAGAGGATTTGGGGCTAGAAAATGGTGGGGGCTGGCTTCTCTGTGCTGTGGGAAGGTTTTGGAGTGATTTTGTAGAGTTTTTGTTAAGGTCTCCTTCAGCCCTAACTTTTGGCTGTAAAGCGTGGTGGCTTAAATATTCATGGCTGGGGTGGCTGCCAGGGATTCAATTCAGGTGTAAAGAGCTGCCTAGGCGGAGTGCAGAGGAGCCAATGAAAATTTTAGGCTGACTTGTCTATAGGGTAGAATTTGGGTTTGGCCAAGTGCAAGGTGGCTCTTAATTTGGGCTCCTTCGGTGACTAGATCGGCCGACAAGGATAGGGGAGTTGGTTGAGGGTTAGGTGAGTCAGTGGCCAGGCCTTAATGGTGTTTAATTGGGTTGTGATGGCTTTAGGTAAGGAATCTTCAAAGGTTTAACCATTTTAGGATGGAAAACCTCTAAATTGTGGGACCCTGGGTCCATGGCTCACTTAGCTTGGGCTAGGTGGATCTAGGGTGGCCCCTAAGGTTTAGTTGGTGGCTGTGGAGGGGTTAGTTAGGTCACATTTGGTTCCATTTGATTAGGTTAGGTCATAGGTTTAATTTTGGGTCACATGGGTCAATGTTGGGCTAGCTTGTTTTTGAGCATGGGTTAGACCCAAATTATTGAGCAATATTGTGTATATGATTGTCATAAATAGTTTAGGGTAGGATTGGTGTGGTTTTGGATTGATTTGGTAGGTCAAATTTGCTTGGTTTAGTGTTTTGGTCAATTTGGGGTAAGTTGGCTAAGTTAGGGTCTAGCTTAGGCTAGAGTTGGTTTGAAGGCCAATTGAAGGTTCCAAATGGTCTGGGGGGATGTCATAAAGAGTCCCCAACATCAATTGGGTGGAAATTTGAGGTTTAGGGCAATCGACTTAAGAGATTTTGGGCATATGGCATGTTTGGCTCAAAATTAGGTAAGCTTGGTTCAAGTGGATTTGAATGGGGCTAAGATCCAAATTGGGGCAACTGATGGTTCAATTCAATTTAGGGGAGTGTTATGAAGGGTTTAGAATTGAAATTGGGGATAAATTGATTGGTGTTATTAGGTCAATTTGGGGGGATTATGGGTTTTAAGTGAAGTTGAACTCAAATGTGGGTCAAATTGAGCTTGAATTTGGTTTAGATTGGTATTGGAGATGTTGAATTAAAGTTTGGAATTGAAATTGGGCAAGATTGGGATCAATTAGTTAGGCATTTGGTTTAATTTTGGTACTTTTAGGTTAAAATGGGTGAAATTGGGGCGTTTGGCTACATTGGGCTAAATTGGCAAAATTCGGGCATGTGGTAGTTGAGAGAAACGAAATTTGGAATATTTTGAAGGTTTTGGGAATTTATGGAAATTTTTGGAATTTTTTGAATTTTGGGCTAAGAGGGGCATTTTGGTCATTTTAGGGATTTTTTTGGGAAATTTGGTAATTTTGGGTAATTTTGGTTAATTTGAGTGGTAGGGAGTATTTTGGAATGATTTTTAAAGAATTATGGGTAACTTGGATGATTTTGGAAATTTTGGGGGATTTTAGTGTTTTGGGGATATTTTTGGTATTTTGGGTATTTTGAGTTAAAGGGGTTGGAAATTTGAAATGTTTGGGAAAAATGGGAATGGTTGAAAGTGAGAAAAATGACATTGCTTAGGTTAAGCCATGGACCAAGGGTCACCCTAATTTGGTCCTCTATGTGTTGGTACCAAACCCTAGCCCGAGGCTAAGAGCTTGGGAAAACCACTTACATGAGTTTCCAAAGAGCTAGGGGATCAAAGTGGAATGTGTTTTGTTTACGGTTGTGAGTGTAAAGTGTAAGAGTGGTGTAAGCTCCAGACCTCCAGGGTAGATCCTAAGGTCTGACCACCTATAGGAGACTTCCCCTGGGCTTCCTTTTGCTTGGTCTCTTCCTCCCAAAAGCTGGAGGTTAGGCTTTAAGCATATGAAAACTCCTAGTGAAGTGAGTTTGAATTTCTATGGGGAGGGTTCCATGATTAGTCTTTTAAGAAATTAACCAGGAGAGTCTAATGGCTAAACCGTGGGCTATTCTAAAGACAGACTAGACCTCAACCAAAAGTGAGGTCAACAACGACTAAGGTCCATTCCCAGAATTTCATGGAAGGCGGAAAAATTTTTTAGATAAAAAATGGAAAATTAAGGAATTTTGGGGTAATCAGACGACTAAGCTCAGTTCCCTGAATTTCATGGAAGGCGAAAAAATTTTTTGGATAGGAAATGGAAAATTAAGGAATTTTGGGGGAATCGGATGACTAAGCTCCATTCTCGGAATTTCATGGAAGGTGGAAAATTTTCTCGGGTAGGAAATGAAAAGTTAGGGAATTTTGAAGGAATCTCGGGGAGGAAAGCTCAAGGACTCGCATCTGGCCCAAAGGGTAACCGAAGGGACTTAGAACTCAGGTACTGATCCTGGAATTTCATTTGAGGAGAACTTGGTAAAACTTGGTATTGACTTTCAAAGAAAGCAAACTTGGCGCAATGCGGCCAATACGGTAGCCTTTGCAAGATTTACAGAATTTCATGATATTTCGAATTTGTGAGAAGTGGCGCTGTGTGAAAAGTGCCAAATTTCATGGAGTGCCCGCAAAAGTGTAGGATTCAAAGATGTGTGTAAGGACTCAGAATCTTGAGAAAGAGAATATTATCATTTGTTTGTTTTCAATTCATTATTTTATTTTAATTCATTTTGTTTTATTTCATTTTGTTTTATTTCATTTTGTTTCATTTGATTTCATTTGATCTAAATTATGAGTTCATTTTGATTTTAATTTCATTTTGTTTTCATTTTATCCTTTTCTTCTGCATCATTCTTTTGTCCTTTTCATTTTGGAACCAACACAAGGTTCTACGTCTTTCGAATGTTGCACTGAAAAAATCATTTCTAAAAATAGAAATCTTCATTAATTTTACTGAAATTAGTACAACTGATCATATGCTGACAAGCATCCAAGAGTAGATCATGTGTACAAAACTGAATATAACTGACATTTCATATTGTCTGGCTGCTGCAAAAGTGGTGACAACTGACATGACCCATTGTGAGGAGTAGTAAATTTTCTGCCGCCTGAGGCTTTGCGGGTATGAGCGAACCTGCCATGGTTACATTCTGGAACAAAATTCCCCTTGCGAACACCCGGAGGTACTACCGTCACAGTGGTAAAGGACGAGGGTTCTCCAGTTCTGGATCGGGCTAGCAGTAAAATGGTGATTTATTTTCATCCATTCTTTTGAAGGCGACTGATACCCATTTTATCGTAACTCATGGGATGTAGTGTTTTGCTAAATATGCCCCATTTCCTTTTAATACTAGTACTGATCCAACTGGTAAGGGAATTTCAACAGAACCTCAGAATTCTCCTGGTCCGACTACCTGGATTTCTCGTCATATAAGATATTGCTTTCACATATAAAAGAGCTATGCAAAAGGGTCTCACAAAGTCATGGTGGTCGATATGAGGCAGGAAATAATCCCTGTCCTCATAAATATTTATGATGCAGCTATTGGGAATACAGTCTGCAGGCAACACGTGCCACTCGACCATCCTCTTTATCATCTTCTTGATTTGCGACTACATCGAATCCACCTCATAATGCTGTAAGATTCCCTGGGGATTGCCTTGTCGATCTTTAATGAAGTTATAGCCACAACCACACTAAATAGTAACTCTGCCCTTTACTGTTTTCCATTTTGATGGCTCTGTATATGTTCTTGGCCTCAGAAGGCCTGCTTTGCCCATGTATGGGAGAGCGGAGACGCAATCCAAAATATTTTCTCGATCATTCTTTGAAATCATGTCGGTGTATAGTTCGAGGCCTTCCAAGATGTTGACGAATTTCCCTTGTATTTCTTCATAGTGTTAAAATTCATTCTTTTTTATTCTTCTGATTTTTTCCATCACGTAGTCTAGAGCTCCTCGTGACGGTTGCGGCGGTAGGATCAACTGTGGTACGTAAGACTTCACATCAGGATTTTCCCGTCTCCTGACTAACATTGAGGCAGCTGCATATACCTTAAATGTGCCATACTCCTCTAGCTATAAAATGTGACATTCCGGGCACTCTGAAAATGCTCATATCATTGAAGGCAGTCTGGATAAACTTGAGTTGCAGGTCAGACATCCAGTCAAATATTCTTCCGTTGGATTCAATGTCGGCGCGGGATCCTCTGCAGTCTCTGGCTCAGTATCGGTACGAGGTGCACTGTCATCAGTCTCTTTCATCTTAGGATCATAGAAATCTTCTGGAATAAGTGATAGCCCAGAAGCTATTCCTGAGGTTGTCTCCTCTCCATCCTGTCTAAGAGGTGACGCTTGCGGCGATTTTTATTTCTCCTTTCAGTGTGTGTCAATGGAGCCGCCAGAACTCTTTCAGCTGTAGCAGCAACAAGTTCACCCTCTGGAGTAGTGATCATAGACGGTACCTGACCGTGTCTCGTGGTGAAGAGGTATGAGTCAACGAACCCTCCAGTCCTTCCATATCCTGATGTCTGACCAATCTCTTTATGACCAATCTTCTTTATTGACATCATGTCTATAGTCTCCTTTTGTGTGTTTCTTTTCAAGACGCGCAGTCCAAGCTGTACTTGGAAGCAAACACTAACTCGCAACTCGACACTTCCTGCACGAGTAAACAGGGGGAAATGTCAGTGGGTGGTGTTGTGCACAAACAAGAACAAGGACAAACTTGTTATCTTTTATTTTAATAAGTTTTATAATTGTTTTAATGTCATTATCTTATTTAATATAGTTTTATAGAATTTAGAATTAGAATTTAACAAGCGTATTTTATTTTTGTGAGAAAATTTACTTTATTTCATTTAACATTATTTTATTACAAGATTTGGACTCAGTCACAGATGTTGGCCCTATTCTATATCAGAATGAAAATATTTCTTCAGATTCCTCATGTTGTGTTGTACTTCTTGAGATATCCTCCATTTATTGGTAACATGGGTTTATCCCCTTGAGAGTCCACCAGCTGGTACGATCCTTCATATTAAACCTTTTCCACTATGAATGGTCCTTCCCAGGTCGGTTTAAATTTTCCACCCATCTTGCAGTGTATAAGAATAGGCTTTTTGAGAACGAGCACGAGGTCACCAATTTTGAACGACCTCGAGCGGACTAACTTATCGTGGGATTGAATCAACTTTGCTTGGTAAAGTTCTAAATTCTGCTGTGCAAGCAAACTTTTCCCTTCGAGATTTTCTAATTATGTCAGTCGAAGTTTAGCATTCTCTTATGTTGTAATTTGCATGGCGATGGTGATCAGGAGAGACGGTAGCCGAACTTCTAGCGGATGGACTGCCTCGGACCCGTACTCAAGTGCATAAGGTGTAGACTATGTCGGTGTTTTGACTGTCGTCTTGTAGGCCCACAAAGCTTCTAGCAATTTCTCGTGTCATCCTCTTTTGTTGTCATTGAGCGTCTTCTTTAGAATTTGAACTAGCATCTTGTTGAAAGCTTATGCCAAGCGATTTGCTTTGGGTAGTAGATTGTAGAGTATCTCCAATCTATCCCGTGTCTTCTGATGAAGTTGTTGATTTTCGTGCTCTTGAAGGCGGACCCATTATCAGAAATGATCATTCGCGGAACACCGAAACGGTAAACAACCTGATTCTTGAAGAACTGTAGAACTTGTTGTGCTGTAACTTCCCATAGCGGAACTAACTCTGCCTGTTTGGAGAAGTAGTCTGTACTACAAGTATGAACCTGTGTTCTTTTGAAGACAGAGGGTCTATCAGACCCAATATATCCATGCCCCAACACTTGAATGGCCACGAGGTAATTGTGGGGTATAGAACATTCAGAGGTTGGTGCAAGACCACTCGGTGTATTTGGCATTGATGAAATTTCTTTGTTGTGACCATGCAGTCTGTCATCATTGCCGGCCAGTAGTATCTGAGTCTTTTGAGTTTTATCATCATCTTCGATCCTGACTGGTGAGCTCCACACAATCTGACATGTACTTCTTTGATGATTTTTGTGTTTCTGCTCTACTGAGGCATCTGAGCCACATCTGATCGAAGGATCTTCTGTACAGAACACTATAAATTAAGGCATATGAGAGGGGTCTCTTCTGAATTTGATGCGTTGCTGACTTGTTTTCTGGTAACTTCCCAGTTTGTAAATATTCTATCAATGGCTGACGCAAATCTTCTGTATCATCTGACACAGTGGCTGCTATTTCTTCTTTTCCAATCTTGTGTAGACTGTCAAGGTCGATCTGGGATAAAACCCGAGGTCCTTGTACTGTAATATCTACAGAATCTTCAGGTCGACAAGCCAATTCTTTAGCGAGTTTGGCTAAAGCGTCCGTGTGGGCATTGTCTGCTTTAGGAATCCTGTAGAATATCACACTCAAAATTTGCTCGAGTAATTTCATTGTGTACCGGTGGTATTCTTCTAACCTTGGCTTCAAAATTTTGTTTTGTCCTGCCAGTTGTTGAATGACTAGTTGTGAGTCACCCTAAATGACAATTTCTGTTATTTCCATTAGTATTGCTAATTCCAAACTGGTGATTCGAGCTTCATATTATGCTTCATTATTTGTACACGGTTCCGTCAATTGATAGGAGAATCTCAGCATCGCCAGATCCGGAGTCACAAAGATTAAACTAATTCCTGCTTTGCTGGGTATCACTGTCTATTGTCCTTCGTCTCTTCGGGTTGATAATGCTCCGTCGAACTACATTTCCCAATGTCTTGCACTAGGTTGTTCTATTTGTAGTTTGTCTGGTAGTTTGTCATTGAGCGGGGAAACAGCTGGCAGTGGATGCGCTGTGAGAAAATCCGTGAGAATCTGCCCTTTAATAGCGCGAAGGGGCACAAAAGTTATGTCAAATAGCAATAATATCATTGTCCACCTTGCTAAGTAACTGGAAAGTGTTGGTCTGGTCATAAAATATTGCAATGGATTAGCTTTCGAAATCAGGCTGACCTTATGAGACAACATGTAATGTCTAAGCTTCTGAGCAGCGAAGACCTAAGCTAGACAATGTTTCTCAATAGGAGGATACTTTACTTCTACTGGTATTAGACGTCAACTCAGGTAGTAGACTGTGTTCTCTTTACTCTCATCATTAACTTAGGTAAGTAGTGCCTAGAGAGACTCGTCTAAAGCCGCAGTATAAAGTATCAATGGTCTACCCGGGACACAGGTTGCTAAAACAGGAGGTGTCATTTAATATCATTTAATAACTTCGAAAGATCGTTGACACGACTCTCCCCAAATGAATGTGACATCCTTTTGAAGTAGGTTTGAAAAGGGTAAACACCTTCCTGATAAATTAGATATAAAGCATCTAAGATATGCCAGTTTTCCTTGAAAAGATTGTAATTGTTTCAAGGTTTTGAGAGGAGGCATTCCTAAGATAGCTTTAATCTTTTCTAGGTCGATTTTGATTCCCCGATGATGGACAACGAATCCTAAAAATTTCCGCGAGGTAACGCCAAAAGCGCACTTTAAGGGATTCTTCATTAGATTGTATTGCCGTAATCGTTCAAACACGATCCTTAAATCATTTATGTGATTTTCCTTTACTTTTCTCTTGATGACCAAATCGTCCACGTAGCATTCCAGTTGGTTGTGAATGAAGTCATCGAAGATCTTTGTCATTGCTCTTTGGTAAGTTGCTCCTACATTCTTTAAACTGAATGGCATCACGGTGTAGCAGTAAATCCCGATCAGAGTTCTGAATGTTATAAGCGTTGCATCTTCTGGAGCCATCTTGATTTGATTGTAACCAGATGATCCATCCATGAAGGAGAAAATTTTGTGTGACGACTGAACACGTGGACTTTAATTTTATATATTTAAATGCAAGAATTTTTTACCACTGTAAGAAGATTTTAAGCTTCAGCAACGACACCAAAAACTTGATCATGAGGGGCTTATATATATGCAATAATTTATGAACTCAAATTTATATATTTATAATAATTTTATAAAGTCCGTGTACTCAACGCAAGTATACGTATTATATCAAGTAATACAGGGCTCTAGTGGAGTCCTGGTTATTGATCTCTCAGAGAGGCTTTAAGTTGAAGTAAAGTAAAAAAGTTTCGCAAGTTATAATAAAGCACCTAAATCCTATACTCTAATTACTTTTAAAGTTCAACACTTACTTTTACTACTACTATGCAAAAAACAGTAACAACTATCTAAAATACAATTACTTCTAATAACTTGAAAACAAAATTAACTAGCAGACACCCTAAACTAAGTATTTGAAAGATTTTTGATATATATGAGAAAAGTATCTTTCTTATTGCAATAAGAATATGATGTGTGGATTGATATGGATCAGTTATATAATTTATTATGCCAAATAGGAGCATATATGATTCTTTACCTTTAGAAGAGTACCCCCTCCTCTAAATAAGAAAAGAACATTGACATATTCTAAGTTTAGTCATTAATTCTAAGGATAGGCTGGGAGGATACCGGCTCTCACTTCAGAGCTTCCACTCACCCTTCACCCGAAGGCTAACCTTTAATATTAATTACTAATCTTAGAACCAATTTGGGGATTTCAGCCTGTCACCCTAAAATCTCCACATTGAAGTCCTTCAAAACACATTTCCCTATTTATTTGCACGCAATTCCCATGAACTACGTAATTCATCAATGGTAATTGAATGGATCTTTCATTACTGTTGTAGAAGCTTAAATCCTTCAAAACTTAATGTTCAACAACATATTTTAACATTTCAATTGGTTAAATCAAAAGTAAGTTAAGTTCTAAATGAAAAATCATTACAATCTCTTCAATACATTAAAAGCACATCAAATCCACATTAAACCATCATCACATCTCTAAGCAAAAAGAAAGACAAAGAAGACTACTCAGAATTCATGGAGAAGATATGATAAAACATGGATTTTATATATAAAAGAAAAGTCATACAAACCACAAAAGAAAATATAACATCTCTTTCTCTTCCCCCAATGCAATCCCTTTGAACTTCCTTTGAATCCTCTTCTCTCTTCTTTACAACACTTGATTCTCTCTTTAGAATGGAAAGGAAGAAGCAATCTCTCACTTTACTTCTTCTCCTTCACTCCTTGGAGAAGAATTCCTCTCAAATCCTCACTTATACACACTACTCTACTAAACCCTAACACTTAACACACACTAAAACACTAAGAGAGAGAGCAATAGAATGCAAGAGAAGCCCCCTCCCTTGTCCAAAATCCTTTATTTAAGAGTTAGGGACGAAATCCCAAGAGTTTCCACAAGCATCCCTTCAAAATTTCACCAAAACTCTCAAATTTTGAATTCCATAGACTTTGGGCGCCAGCGGCGCTAGATAGGGCGCCGATGGCACTCTGTCATGCCAATTAATTGCTGGAGTCTCTGGATTTGGGCGCCGGCGGCGCCAGAACACTTTTTCATCTTTTTGCTCCTTTTTGCTCCGAATTTGTTCCTTTTTGCATCTTTTCGTTCCAATCACTTAAAATGATCATACCAGCAACAAATCATAAAAAATACTTTTCTTTAAAGTGCAATATCACCAAAAATAGGTAAAATTAGATAGCAAAAATTGTATATATTTTTGGAGCACCAAAATCCCCCAAACTTAAACTATTACTTTTCCTCAAGTAATCCTTTTACTACATAAAATATAACTCTAGGAAATGTGCTTTTCAAATGTAAGACATTAAAATTTTCATTCAGAAGAATTTATTAGTTAGATTTTTAGAAAAACTTTAGTAACTCAAGTCAACATTACAGGTATAAGAATATTCAGTAATCAAGTCTAAGAGTTCTAGTCTTCTATTTATTTCAAGATAAACCATAATTTGTCACATTAAGAGTGCCTTAAAAGAATATGTGAAAAAAGAGTTCATGCAAACTTTACTAGAAAGTAGGCTAGTAGTTTAAATAAAAATTTAGAAATGAAATCAAAATTTCCCTTTAGGGTGATTCAAGTGAAGCCAATTTTTTATTAGGCATCTCTTCAAGCTTCTTCTCATAAACATTTTTCTTTTTTTCTTTTTTTTTTCTTTTGTTTTCTTCTTTCTTTTTTTTGGGATTGTTTTTCAATCCTTCTTTTCTTTTCTTTTCTTTTCTTGAAAATTAGTATATCTGGATAGCTTTTAATGATTTTGATCTTCACTCTCCTCTTTCTAAAGTTTAAACTTGAAACATCACCTTACTTTATAGTTAGGCACAAGCTTTATTATTTTCATAAAGTCACAATCTCTTTTTAATACACAATAATTTAAGTCCCTTAACATTTCAAAAATACAGTTTTCTTTACTTTAAATAGTTAACTATAATCAAATCCTTTCATATCAAATATCTTACTTCTATAAAATCAACTTTTATTACCAAAATTGTAATCTTATCCTTCCATAATATTCAACTAAGATAAAAAGTTTTAGATATTTTACAATGAGGTTCAACTGCCTGAAGTTATGCTAATAACGTTTGAAAATATAATTGTTGAGAACAAGTAAAAGTTTAGTATTTGTTGACCTCATTTTTGATGAGGTCTTTTTCTCCTCTCTTTAGTACTTAGGATCTAGCCTTAAGCTTTTCCTTTGACTAATCTTAGAGGACTAGAAGTGGAACCCACCCCTTTAGAAATTCAAACACCTCTTGACTCCCTGCAAACCCCACAAGCCTGATTGTAGACCCCTAATCACCTAGAGGGTTGAAATCAAATGTGGAGGTTTAAAGGATGAGTTCCCTATAGGACTTCTTGGCCTTAGGACTACCTTGGGTGGACTGGTCTGGTGAGGGTTGACTTGCACACACATTACAATTTCACATACATTCCAATCCTAAAACCATTCACAGCCAACTTGACTTCCTGACTCATGTAGGTAATTCACATGGATGGTCCTTAACCCCTAAGCCCCTAGCTAAGAGGGTTAGGAACAACATAGTGAATGCCTCAAATGAGTCCTCTCATGGCTCATATGGGCTCAATATGGCTTCATGGCTCAACAAAAATTATTCCATTTTACTCAAATTTGATCAATCTTCATTTTTTCAAAATTTCAATTTTTGACCCCCGGGGCCCCACACCTACTAAACCTACCAAAAGCCCTTGGAACTATCCAAAATTTACAAAATCACCTAAATTACCCAAAATTACTCAAAATCAATCCTAAACATTTCCCCCACTCAAATTGATCATCCATAGCCAAAAAATACCAAAAATTCCAAAAGTACCCCCCAATACCCTCCAAATACCCAAAATGCCCTTCTTAGCGCAAAAATCCAAAAAATCAGAAAATTCCCAAAAAATTCCAGAAAATCCCAAATATTCCTAATTGCATTTTGTTCAACTACACCATGGGCTAATTTTTCCAATTTACCCCATTTTTACCAAAACCCCCAATTTGGGCCCATTTTAAACCCAAGTGAACCCAATGTCAAACCAAACCACCCCAATTGACCTCAATTTTGGTCCAATTCAATTCTAAAATTCAATTCAATATTCTAAATATCAATTTAGACCAAATTCAACTCCAATTTGATTGACATTTGAGCCCAATTTCAATATGAAGCCTAAGGCCCAATTTTGGCCCATGACCTAAACCTAGCTCAAACCCATCCAATTTAACTCCAATTAAACCCAAATCTTTTCTTAAACCTTCCTAATATCCCCACAAACAAAAAAATAACTTGATTTACCCAAAATTTGAACCTAAAATTCACCCAAACCTAACCCAAAACCAAAATCCCTTAAATTGACCTAAGTCCAAACCTAACCCAAATGGGCCCAAATCCCAAAATTAGAACCCAATCAAAGTTGTAAACTCTTTGTGACACCCCCATGAACATTCCTCAACATTAATTTTACATCAAATCCAACTTTAGCCCAACCTTAACCCAAGTTAGCCCAATTGGATCCATTTTGACCATAACCAAAAAAGACTCAAATACAACCCTATTCAACTCTAAATCACTTCAAATTGATTCCAAATCATTCATGAAACATTCCTAAATTAAATTCAACACTTATTGGACCCAATATTTTGCAAAATTTTCATCCTAAAATTTGTTTTGAAATCTAAAAGCCCACTCCCTAAACCATCTTGAAAGCCCGTCCAAAGTGAAATCCAAAAGCCCAAACCCATTCCAAAGCCCACATGACAATTACTTCTCATCATCCCTTTAATTGGAATCAATTCCTAAGTCCCAAATCAATCATCAAATCAACCTAAATCAAGCACCATCTAAATTTTTCACTAAATTGCAAAAATCTCCAAATTCCTTTTTCATATAAATGAATCCACTTTTCCTAAGCCAAGAATGAGCCAAATGGAGCCACATGCAAGCCATGGACAAGCCACATGAAGCCATGGGGGGTTTGACTTGTCACAAAGCCATTAATGGCAAGAAGAGGGAGTCCTTTCCTAAGCCCTCCTTAAGCCATTTTAACCTCTTTAAAGCAACACCATAACCCAAAATTAACTTAAACTATTTTGATAGGGACTTCACCACTCCATGGAAGCTGATCCAACTGATCCCCTTGGCCCAAAATCAGACCATGGGAAGGTGAAACAAGCCCAAATACATGGGTTGACACATGTGAACCCAAAATTTCTCTTCTCCCTTTACCACTTAAATCCAACCCTTTACACTTGGCATTGGACAATTACTTGCACAAACCTCCAACACTGGTCCTCCTGACCTTGAGGGTGACCTGACCCTAGCCGGTCAGCCACCACAACCGCCGGAAACCACCAGGACGAGAGCACCCATGTGAGCCAATTTTTGAATTTCTCCTTGTTGAGTTGTCCCAGCCCAATTGAACACCATGGTCGTTCTTCCCTTGCCCTAAGCAGCTGATCCCAGCCTCCAATTGCCCCTGGGAAGCACTCCAGCCATGTCTATTTAAACCCACCACCCTCTCGGCCAAAGGAGGAGTTGAACCAGACCTTAAGGAAACTCTACCAAAACCATTCCAGACCCCTCTCCAGACATAGAGCAGTTGATCCCCAGTGTTTCTTTGCCCTAATCTCCATTAACAGAGCTCAATTTCTAAGTTGAAAACCCACCCAAGAAATAGGACACTTCACCACAGTAAGCCAATCTCCAAATTGATTGGTCCTACACCTTCACCAGAACAAGAGGAGAAGTTCCCCAGCAAAAGCCCCCTCACCAGGCCAGCCATTGCTTCCAGCCTCCAAGCTTTGTGATCGGCCTTGGTCCCTTTCATACCTAGACAATTCCCCAGAGCTAGAGACTTCATCTGGAGCTTGCCTGGACTCAATCGAAGGTGACACAACTCTCAGATCGAAGCTTCACTTCTCTGAGCAAAGGTATGAACCCACTCTTCCTCCCAAGCTTCCAGTGATTCTCTATTTTGTTTGGGTTAATTTCATTGCCTATAAACTGTATGGATGTGTTCGTCTCTTCAAGACGAATCCATAGAGCATAAGAACACGAAAATCCATTGAGAATCACGTGAGATCTTAGGGTTTTAGTGTAGACGGTCATGGGTGCACACCAGTCATAGACGATGACCGGGAGCTGTTGGATCGCGCGTGTATCGAGCGGACGGTCCAGATTGCGCCGGACCAGGGAATGTTACATGAACCGCGGGCCCCCGGAGCGCTGAGTCGGATGGCGACGTCGAATGGGAATGCGCCGCGTGGGCTTTCGGAGCTGCTGATGTTGCGCTGGTGCCGCGTGGATAAGTAGATAAATAGGGTATTTTTGAATTATTTAAATTCCCAGAACTTCAAAAATCCATATCTTTGCATAGAAAAATCATAAAAATAAAATAAAAATACTCACTTACTTAGTGAATAGAAAAGAATAATGTGGAAAAGAAATCAAATTAATTGGATAAGTATTTTATTTTTAATAATTTATTTACTGTTTTCAGTATTTTGATGCTTCATTTGCATAGACAATTCACCATGACATGAGACCATAGGGCTTTTGAAGCCTCTGATCTTGGGAACATTCCCTGAAGTTTTCAAAGTCAGAGGCCATCTCTGTGAAAATTTACTAAATTTTCAATTTCATATCACTATTTTAGGTTTTTTAATTCTAATATTTAGCATGTTGTGAAATAAATTCTAAGAAAATTTGGTAATGTTTCTTAGGACAAGGGGACCCTATGAAAAATATATTTTGAGTTAATTTATTCATAATAACCTTAATTGGCCTAAACCCCTAAAATTGAATTTGAATTAATTAGGGATAACCACACATCAAATTGACTTAAAAACAATTCTCAACTGATCTTTAGGATTAGGGAGACCTCACATAAAAAATTGAAATCAATTGGACTTTATTAACCCTATCAAATGGATTAATTAAGCCTCATAAGAAAAATAGAACTTTAAAAATTTATAACTCCCAAAATACTTTTCAAAAATTCACAAAAATGGTTTTGAGGCTTCTCTGATATTAGGGGAGTTTAGGAAAATAAAAATTGGAATTTTCTAAAAAAAGTTGATTTTTCATAATATTTTAATATTTTAATAATTAAAAAAAAATAAAAATCATAAAAATATTAAAAATCATAAAAATATCACATTTTGATTTCTAATCACTTAGGAACAAACCAAATTTCCTAAGTCCCTAGGGTAAGATATTGAATTTTAAAGGCTTAGTTTAATTTTTAATGTTAAAAAATGAGTTTTTAACCTTTTTCACTAAAATAATTCCAATAAATCAAAGAAGAATCAAAAAATTATAAAATTTATTTCTCTGAACTCCTTGAGGTCAGAGAGATTTAAAAAAAATATAAAATCTATTTTTCAACTTTTATTTTATTTTATAATTAATTAATACTCTAAAACTCAAAATAATTATAATAAATAAAATATAATTCAAAAAATCACCAAAATTGGTCCAAGTGGTCCTTTAGTCATTAGGAACATCCCATAATTTTCTTAAGGATAGAAACTTTTCCTTGGTCATGTTGTCAAATTTTCTTTGAAAACCTCTATTTTCTACTAAAAATAATTATATAAATAAATTAAATTCAGAAAAATCACATTTTCTCCTCTAATGTCTTAATTGACATATGAGTGAGGTGACATAAAAATTTCAAATTCAATTGAGCTCAATGTAGTGAGTTATGAAATAAATAAGCTTAAAAGGGCATAAAGGTAATAAAAAATTTTAACCCTTAATTAAAACTTTAGGTTTAATCAAAATGGGGGGGTAAAATATTTGATTTTAACTTTCTCTTGGATGATTGAAACTTAGGAAAATAAAGGGGTAGAAACCCACTAAACATTTTGAAAATATCAAAAATGAAACTTTAATTAATCAAATAATTTAAAATTTGGAAAGAATATATTTAAATTTGGATCATTAAAATAGGGATATTATTAAGAGGATATTTATTTTTTAATTTTAAAATCCCTAAATAAGTCACTTTAACAATACTTAATTCTTAATTAAAATTAAAATAATAATCCAAATTGATAATTAAAATTAATAATTAAAACTAAAATTAAAACTAAAATTAAATTAAATTAAATTAAATTAAATTAAATTAAATTAAATTAAATTAAATTAAAATTAAATTAAATTAAAATTAAAAATTAAATTAAAATTAAATTAAATTAAAATTAAATTAAAATCAAATTGAATTAAAATCATTTAACAACAAACCTAAATGAAATCATTAAGAATTAAATCTAAAATAATTTGAACACTATTCTAAACTTAAAATTATTAATTAATACCTTATTATTAAATTAAAACACTTTAAACCATTAATTCAAACTTTTAATTAATTATGATTAAAATTCTCGATAAACCAACTTGCCCTTAAAGACTTTAATTATTATAACTCTTAAATAGAGTATTAAGTGAGATGTCACTTCATTCATCAGACAATCAAATACCTAAGTTCACTGAGCAAGAAACAAAGTTTAACTAAACTTCTGGATGATTAATTCACCTGTACAACTAAATTTACTTGGACTCAAAACAATCCCAGAAATATTGAAAAGATGTTTAGGACTTGTCCTAAGCACTTCCTCAATATGACGGGATGTTCTAGAAGAACAACTAAAATTAATTGTTCTTTGATGAAGAAAATCATCCTTAAACAAAACACAAGAACCTAGACGTCATAGGAGAAGACTAGTTATAGGATTAGGAATTTGGTAGACAATCAAAACCCTTCCCTTAGCTTTACCTAGGTACTTGTTGAAATATTTAAATGCCTTAACATGTGTTTTAAGTGCAGCTTGGGATGACGGGAAGACCCTCCAGGTACGCTTTTATTTTATTGCAATTTACTTTATCGCAATTTACTTACCTGTACTACACATTACTTTTTTTGCATGATAAACAAGACTGTTGCATGAAAACCAAAAACTTTAGGGTAGTCCCTGAACTGAAACCAAAACTAAATTAAAAGTCATTACAAGATAAAATTCACCACCACAACATTTCAAATTATAAAACAACTCAAAATTTAATCACAAACAGAACAACAGAACTACAACTACAACTAAATTAAAACGTCTCGTTGAATGATCGGGAATACCTCAGATGATGTAACCCACGTGTTGCTAACGGGATTTCCCACGGTTTAAATGAAAGTGTGGAACTCATTCAGTTGAGTTTAGCAAATTCATCTGGACTAAGTGAATTCGATGAAAATAACGGTGCCGGGATGACGGAACCGTGGGATCTTAATCTGTTCTGTTTAATCAACTTTAAGATTTGTTTTAATTAAAACACTAAAAAAACCTTGGATTTTAAGATTTTCTCTAAACCAAAACACTTCTCTCATCTCCTGATTTATGACTTCTAAAACTAAACCTCGGCAACAATAAGGAGCTCGGAGCATGGTGGGCAGCATGACCATCGTCATCAGCAAAACTCATATCTACTTCAACAAAACTTTCCTTAGAATTAAATAACCAAGCCATAGGATTTTGAGGTAGTTTGCTTAGTACAACATAAATCCTCATCCTCTTCGTTAGGCATTTGCATGACCATGTCATGTAAATTAAGCCCTAACCGGTCTTAGGACTCCGAGGTAGTCGTTTGGTACGACATAAACCCTCACATCTTCGAGGCTATTTGTATGATCATGTCATACGAATATAAGTCCTAATTAAATAAAATTGGCAGGACTGTAACATTAAATAATTTCCTCAAACTCGAAGCAAAACAATAGGATAGTTTGGGAAGTTGCCAAGATTCTTCTTGGATCCTCAGCTTCTCCTAATTTTTTTCCTTTGAACTCCTGAAGTAAATTGTTCCAAATTTGATCAATTCCCTATTGAAATCTTCAAAACTCATATCCTTTGAAAACCTTAAACTTTGAAATTCTTGAGAGCAAAAATACTAATCATTATCGAGAGTTTTCTTAAATGATTATCGTCATTAAAGATGTAATTAACTATAGGGGCTTGCTCTTATAGGGAACTTTAAGAACCCAGGTAATATAAACCCTGTTTAATTCCTTTATATTAAGTAGGGGAACTTGTCGACTTATAAAATTGGTTCGCAGACCAAACGGATGTCACAAATCATCTAGTTTATTTAATCGAGCCCCATTATCAAGCAGTGTGTCTATTCTTCGGGATAGATATATGGTTTGTGGTGTGGTGCTCGTTTATATAAACTATTTGGGATGTGAGATCGGTTTGATTTCATATCTTAAAATTTTCAAACTTAAAATTATTTTAAAAATCAAATGCTATTTTTCAAACTGTATATATATATATTTATATTAAATTTAAAATTTAAAATTCGTCGACAACTTCTGTTGGCGACCCCTTTTTTTAAAATACAACACACAATCTAAAAATATGCCGACAGTATTTCTCTACCCTCTCCCAAACTTAAGTTTTTCAATAAATTTAAATCAGTTCAGAGTAGAAGAAAACTAACCTCTGTGCTGGCATTCTGAAATCTTCAACAGCTATCTGGTATTAATCAAATTTTAGCAGGCATGAAACAATTAGTAGCAATGATATAATAATTTTAAATATTTGCATGAGTATAGAGAAATTAACATTAAAACATTCAAACATCCAACAGAACACTACAACATGAAACAATCAATCACACTAATAACAGTACTACTAATAGTTTTTTTTTTAGTTTCAGCACAACATAGCAATACAACATGAAAAGTGAATAACACTACATCACACAGTACGACACAGGGTTACACATCACATGAAAAGTAAATATCCACTACATCACATCAGCACAACACAACAAACAAGATCAACAGAAATAAAAACACACAAACTATCTACCCGTCTCCATCACCAGGATTAGCAGCAGGGTCATCATCAGGGTCATCAGCAGGTTCATCAGCAAGGTCAAGTCTAAATGGTGTATAGCTGGGGCAAGTAGGGAAAATCACATCAGACTCCCCCTCATAAATCTGACCTAAGCTTCATAATAAGCAATATCAAACTCCACTCTCCTCTGCAGATAATCTTTGTTCACATCACTCCTCTCCTCAAATACATCCATCTAACCATGGAGTCTATCCATACTAGTACTCTGTAGTCTCAGTTGCTCCATAATATCAGATAAGGTAGGCGGCTCAGATGTAGATGGAACATCATAACTCGTAGTAGTAATATCAGTACTCCTACGCTCAACTCTGGCTCCTACAAGAGATTTATAAGTATGAACAATATTATTTTTAATAGGTCTCAATGGTATAGCCACTTCCTCAGAACTACTGAACTCCACTCCAGACTGAACACACAAGGCATGGGTTAAAGTAGGATTTCCTAATCCTCTAGTCGTCTCGCCTTTCGCAATCATCTAAACATTCTTGTAAATAATAGATCCAATATCAATCTTTTTCATCTTCTGTATACAGTAGTTCAGAATCGCTCTATCTCTAGTAACTTCACTGTGGTGATAAGATGGTAATATCCTTGTAGAAATAAAATAATGCCAGACTTTTGAAGCAACATTCAAAGTGGAGGCGGGGAAATTTATCAATTGTTTTTTACTTACTTTTCATTCTCCATGCCCGCCAGTTAAAAAAGCAATAACTTCTCGCATATTCTCCCTTCCAGTGTCAAAGTTTTCGTACTCACACACGAATGGTTCCTGAGTCTGATAGAAAGCATTGATGCGTTGAGGAGTAAACTCAACCATCTTTCCTCTAACAAGCACATACTCAGTCTCAGTCTAGGGAATGTTCACATAGAATTCTCAAATAACTCCCATAACAACATTCACAGAGAAATAACAAAATCTTTCCCAGTTTCGTTCTGAAATTAATTGTTATATAAATTTGTCAGGACTATTAAAAGCTCGATCCTGGATACACTTCTTGTTGTGAAGGATAGTGATATAGTGAAATTTGGCTTTGATATTGACGAATCTCTCCTCATCAAAATCCAATTTCCTCTTTCATCTTGGAGCCATGTGAATTTCTAAAATTTGCAAGAAAATTCCAATAAATCCCAAATTCACAATGATTAACTCCAAATACTATCTTAAATAAGTAAGAGCAAATTTCATCATGGAAATCCCAAAATCTCTTTAAAACTCCAATAATTCCACCATAAGCAATGTGAGAGATTTCCATGGTGAAAATCTAAAAATTTTAATTTGAGCCTCATTAAGAGTTTTACTAGCATAGTAAATAATTTGAAAAATTTATCATGCCTTTGCCCCAATGCTACTCCGATTGTATAATCATTAGCATCACACATCAGTTCAAATGGTTTCTCCCAATCAGGTGAAACAATTATAGGTACAGTGATTAATTTTTCTTTTACTTATTTGAAAACTCTTAAGCATTCATCATTAAAATCAAACTTTCAATCATTTTCTAAAAGTTGGCACAAAGGTTTAGTAATTTAGAAAAATCGTTAATATATCGCCTGTAAAATCCAGCGTGTCCTAAGAAACTCCTCACCACTCCCACAGTAGTGGGTGGCAGAAATCTCTCAATCACTCTAATTTTAGCAGGATCGACCTCCATGCCATGTTCAGAAATTTTATGCCCAAGCACAATTCCTCCTGCAACCATAAATTGACATTTCTCCCAATTCAGAACTAGATTTGTTTTTCACAAAGCTCTAAAAGTTTTGCTAAGTTTTCCAAACAAATTTCAAATGAAGTCCCCAATACAGAGAAATCATTCATAAAAAAATCTATTTCATTATCTATCATACTACTGAAGATAGACATCATACATCTTTGAAATGTAGCAGGTGCATTACACAGTCTAAAAGGCATTCTTCAAAAAGCAAAGGTTCCGTAAGGGCTAATAAATGTTATCTTTTCTTGATCCTCAGGAGCAATAGATATTTGGTGGTAACCGGTATATCCATCCAGAAAACAGTAGTACTTGTGTCCAGCAAGTCTATCTAGCATTTGATTGAGAAAAGGAAGAGCAAAGTGATCTTTTCTGGTGGCAGCATTTAATTTCCAATAATCAATGCAAATTAGTCATCCATTAATTTTTCTTGTGGTTTTAATTTCATTACTTTCATTTACTTCTACAGTCACTCCTCCCTTTTTCGGTACACAATGTATTGGACTTACTCAAGCACTATCCAAAATAGGATAAATAATTCTAACATCCAGCCATTTTAAAATCTCTTTCTTAACTACTTCTTTCATTATAGGATTCAATCTCCTTTGTGAATCAACTCTCGGTTTATGTTCTTCATCTAATAAAATTCTGTGCATACAAATCGAAGGACTAACTCCTTTAATATCCGCCAAAGTCCATCCAAAAGCTTTCTTATATCTTTTTAAAGTTTCCAACAGTTTCGATTCTTGATAATTGTTTAACTCCGAAGATACTATAACGGGCAAGGTTGAAGATTCTCCTAAAAACATATACATTAAATGATTAGGGAGAATTTTTATCTCAAGTTCATGAGGTTTTATGATAGATGGAATTAAGCTTTTATTTCCATCTTCCAAGTGTCTAATATTTCAAATTTCTCCAGAACATACTCCTAATCTTCATTCTTCTCATTATCTAAATTTTCATCATCTTTAATTTCTTCTTCAAATATCTTTTTGAAATGATCATTTCTCAGATAATCACAGACCTCCATCCTATAACAGTCATTACCTTTTTCCACTTAGGGATACTTCATAGATTTTAAAATATTAAAAGTCACCTCTTGATCATTAACTCTCATAGTTAATTCTCCTTTTTGAACATCAATTACCGCTCTTCCAGTAGCAAAGAATGGTCTTCCCAAAATGATTTGAATTTCTTTATCTTCCTCCATATCGAGTACAATAAAATCCACAGGAAAGATAAATTTATCCACTTATACTAACACATCTTCCACAACTCCTTTATGGTAAGTAATGAAACGATCAGCCAACTGAAGAGGCACAGATGTAAGAGAAATTTCTCCTATTCCCAACCTTTTAAAAATTGATAAAGGCATAAGATTAATACTCACTCCCAGATCACATAAAGCCTTTCTGAAAAAATTTTCACCTATAGCACACGGAATAGTGAAACAACCAGGATCTTTAAGTTTTTCAGGAAGCTTCTTCTGAATAATTGCACTTCACTCTCTGCTGAGTGCAACAGTTTCATGATCTATAAACTTTCTTTTCTTTCTCAAAATATCCTTCATAAACTTGGCATAGTCAGACATCTGTTCTAAGGCTTCAACAAAAGGAATATTTATCGTTAATTTCTTAAGGATTTCCAAAAATTTTCCAAATATGTTATGCCTATTTTGTTTCTTCAATCTTTGAGGAAATGGAGGTGGTGGTTTTCAACAGTTATCTTCATTGGCTCAAAAGGATAATCCAAGTGTGGATAAATCTTGTTTGAACCTTTTTCAATTTCCACCTTCTCCTTTTCTATTTCAACTTCTTTTTGCACTCTAGTTTCCAATTCTTTTCCACTCCTTAATTGAATAGCCTTAAGTTGTTCCTTGTTTTGATCTTTCGGATTGATCTCCACATTGCTTGGAAGTGTTCCAGAAGGTCTATTATTAAGTGCAGTGACAATATGTCCTAATTGATTTTCAATATTTTTCATAGTAACACCTTGAGCTTGTAATTGATTTCCCATATTCATAATCATTTCTTCAATAGACAACTTCTTTTCCTTAAATTGTGGGTTACTATTGAATAAAGGGGATAAGATGGTCTAAAATTAGTATTTCCTTGATTGTTTGAATTTCCAATTAGATTCATAGAATTGTTAGCCCAATGCGGGTTAACATTTGAATTGCTATTATTCCAATTAAAATTTGGGTGATTCTTCCAACCAGGATTATGATAATTCGAATAAGGATTGTTAGGTCTATTAATAGCATTTAAAGTCTCATAAGGCATTTGAGCTTCAGTTATCTGTCTAAATGAATTTTCCTCCAACACTTGAGGTGGTTGAGAATAATTGGTTCCATATTGAACTATTTTTTTAGAAAGGGTTACAATTTGAGAAACTACCATAGTCATCATATCTGAATCATGAACACTAGCTACTCTCTTAGGATATACCTGTTCAGAGGGCCATTGAAAATTATTAGTAGTCATTTCTTCAATTAATGTGTATGCTTCATCAAAAGGTTTTGACATTAATGATCCACCAGCAGCAGTATCTATAATAGATCTCAATGATCCCACTAATCCATTATAAAATGTTTGAATTATTAACCAATCTGGTAAAACATGATGTGGGCACTTCCTAAGAAGATCTTTAAATCTCTCCCAAGCTTCATATATTGACTCTCATTCAAACTGACAAAAAGATGTAATATCATTTCTTAGCTGAGCAGTCTTTGATAGAGGTAAATATTTTGATAGAAAATTTTGAGATAATTCTCCACAAATTCTAATAGATCCAGGTGCTAATGATTTTAACCACGACTTAGCTTTATCCCTTAACGAGAAAGGAAAAAAGTCTAAGTCTGACAGCATCATTAGACACTCCATCATATTTAAAAGTAGCACACAGTTCTAAAAAACTAGCAAGATGTAAATTTGGATCCTCATTTAGTGTTCCAGCAAATTGATTATTTTGTATAATTTGGATAATAGCAGGTTTAAGTTCAAATGAATTAGCAGCAACATCAGAATTTTGAATAGTTATATGAATTTCATCTGCTATTGGGTTAGCATAATCTCTTAAAGGTCTTGGCAAATTTCCAATATCATTTCTTTGAATATCTTGAATATTCACCATTTCACAATGATTTTTGATTTGTTTTTGTTGTTTTCTAATCTTTCTAACATTACGCTCTAATTCTGAATCGTAAGGCACAAAACCTATAGATCCACTACTACGCATATACAATAACACAAGTACTTTTTTTACTTTGACTTCGTTTCCTCCCCGGCAATGGAGCCAAAAACTTGACACACGCGGACTTTAATTTTATATATTTAAATGCAAGAATTTGTTACCATGTAAGAAGATTTTAATCTTCAGCAACGACACCAAAAACTTGATCGTGGGGGGCTTATATATATGCAATAATTTATGAACTCAAATTTATATTTATAAGAATTTTGTAAAGTCTGTGTTCTCAACGCAAGTATACGTAACATATTAAGTAAAACAGGGCTCTAGTGGAGTCCTGGTTATCGATCCCACAGGGAGGTTTTAAGTTGAAGTAAAGTAAAAAGTTTTGCATGTTATAATAAAGCACATAAATCCTATACTCTAATTACTTTTAAAGTTTAACACTTACTTTTACTACTACTATGCAGAAACAGTAACAACTATCTAAACTACAATTACTTCTAATAACTTGAAAACAAAATTAACTAACAGACACACTAAACTAAGTATTTGAAAGGTTTTTGATATATATGAGAAAAGTATCTTTCTTCTTGCAATGAGAATATGATGTGTGGATTCATATGGATCAGTTATCTAATTTATTATGCCAAATAGGAGCACAGATGATTCTTTACCTTTAGAAGCGTACCCCCTCCTCTTAATAGGAAAAGAACATTGACATATTCCAAGTTTAGTCATTAAATCTATGGCTAGGTTGAGAGGATTTAAATGAAAGGTAAATTATGTTCTAAATGACATATCAAAAGTAAATTAAGTTCTAAATGAAAAACCATCACAATCTCTTTCAATACATTAAAAGCACATTAAATCCACTTCAAACCATCATCACATCCTTAAGCAAGAAGAAAGACAAAGAAGACTACTCAGAATTCATGGAGAAGATATGATAAAACATGAATTTTATATATTAAATAAAAGTCATAAAAACCACAAATGAAAATACAAATTATCTCTTTCTCATCCCCAATGCAATCCCTTTAAACTTCCTTTGAATCCTCTTCTCTCTTCTTTACAACACTTGATTCTCTCTTTAGAATGGAAAGGAAGAAGCAATCTCTCACTTTACTTTTTCTCCTTCACTCCTTAGAGAAGAATTCCTCTCAAATCCTCACTTCTACACACTACTATACTAAAACCTAACACTTAACACACAATAAAACATTAAGAGAGAGCAATAGAATGCAAGAGAATCCCCCCTCTCTCGTCCAAAATCACTTATTTAAGAGTTAGGGATGAAATCCCAAGAGTTTTCATAGGCATCCTTTCAAAATTTTGCCAAAACTCTCAAATTTTGAATTCCATCGACTTTGGACGCCGGCGGCTCCAGATAGGGCACCGGCGGCGCTCTATCGTGCCAATTAATTGCTGGAGTCTCTGGATTTGGGCGCCGGCGATGCTAGAACACTTTTTCACCATTTTGCTCCTTTTTGCATCTTTTCATTCCAATCACTTAAAATTATCATACCTGCAATAAATCATGAAAAATACCTTTCTTTAAAGTGAAATATCACCAAAAAATGGGTAAAATTAGATAGCAAAAATTGTATATATTTTTGGTGCATCAACGACGCAATGCCCACCATTAATTCCGGTATCGGCAACCGAAACTCATTTTTCAGATATGCCTTATTCAAATCCCTGAAATCGACACATACTCGTATTTGCCCATTTGTTTATTTACTGGCACGATGTTGGCTAACCATATCAGATACTGTTCTTCTCGGGACAAAGTTAGCATCTATTAATTTCTTTATTTCTGTCATAACTTGTTGTTCTATTTCTAGGTGCATTCTTTTGGGAGCTTGCTTTACTAGTGTTATATTTTTGTCCACTCCTAGTCTGTGATTTGCAACCTCTGGTGATAGTTCAGGCATTTCGTCATAGCTCCAAGTGAAGCAGTCTTTAAATTCTTATAGTAGCTTAACCGAGTCTGTAACCTCTTCTTTGTTGAGCAACAAACTTATGAAAGCAGGTTGAGGCTACTCCTCAGTCCTGAGATTGATTTCTTTTAATTCATCCACAATTGATTTGATTTCTTCTTTGAACTCTGGTAGAGCCTCTTCTATTGGTTGATCTTTGTATATATCATGGATGTCCAGGAAATCTTCTTCTAGCTGACTAGTAACAGTCATGCAAAATCCCGAGTCATCGATAGCTCTGATCGTACCGAACCCAAAACCTTGTTTCGAGTTGAGTTTCTTTCCTTTGGTTTTCCATAATTTTGTAAATGATTATAACTTATCTTTTAGCATTTTCTTTGGCACATATCCTTGTTGAATTAATTTTTGTACACATGAAGAAAAGTAAACAAAAGGTAATTCCATTAATTCATTAGAATCTTTTCCTTTGAGAATTATACGAGGTTCAGAAGTAGAAGGAGAAGCTTTATAAAACTTAATCGGTTTAAAACCATCTTTATGGACTTCCTGGACTTCTATACTCTCGATCTTTTGATGATGGATTAAAGTTAGGGTCATGGTTTGAACATAATGATTAATCTGATCACACATTGATTCGTATTCAACCCTTTCTGTGTCATTCATAGAA
Organism: Papilionanthe hookeriana x Papilionanthe teres; assembly: GCA_022702705.1. Taxonomy (NCBI): domain Eukaryota; kingdom Viridiplantae; phylum Streptophyta; class Magnoliopsida; order Asparagales; family Orchidaceae; genus Papilionanthe; species Papilionanthe hookeriana x Papilionanthe teres. Next base: position 43,304,217 of record CM040436.1, on the reverse strand, counting down.
ATCTCAAACTGAGGCTTTTTCTGACTTATCATTATTATTTTTTATCTTCTTCGGAGCTTCCTTCTACATCAATTATGATCGTCGGCTTTGTTCGTTCAACAATCTCATGAGTTCTTCCTCGACCACGTCCCCGCCCTTGACCTCTGATGCGTGGGCTAAAAGAACCTCCACCACTCGTTGTGAAGGAGCAGTGGGAGATTATTGAAGCAGAGGTGTATGGTCCTGTATTCATAGTTCTTCTGAATCTTCAACTTTACTTGTCACAATTTCTCTTGAAAGTATTGTTTTCTTCGGGGGAGCGTAGTAGGCGGCATCTTCGTGAATGCCTATTTCATGTAAAGAGAAAGGTTGTAAGTCTCCCTTAATGCAATGTTCTTGTCCGTCCTTATACAACTTGATGCATTGGTGAAGAGACGATGGGACCATATTGTACACGTGAAGCTACGGCCGACCAAGCAGAGTACTGAACGATTTATCTGCATCAATGATATGGAATTTTGTAGTTGTTACTAGATTTTCAACTTTTATTTGTAGTGTTATAGATCCGAGGGTTCTTTCTCCTTTCTGGTTGAATCCTCTTAGCATCATTTTATCCATAGAAAGTTCTCGAGCATCGATGTCCAAGTAGGCTAGTGTCCGTAGACTCATTATGTTGAGCGACGCTCCAGGATCTAGTAACACTCTCGAAAGTACAAACCTACCGATGATGATAGAAATGTAGAGTGGACGGTTGTGATCGGCTGTACTGAGTAGCAAATCTTCATTGGTAAAGGTTATGTTAAGCTGTTCTTTCAAAGTGCAAACTCCATCTGAGGATGTGCTAGCCAACTGTGCTAAGCAAATATCCAGATCAAGTAGAGCTTTGATCAGATTTTCTCTCCTCTCCTTTGACAAGATCAGAGCGTCGTAAACACTTAGTTTAGCTAGCAACTTCCTGAGATGAGCTAGCACATTATAATCCACCTTGTTTGAATATTTAATTTCATTTCAAACTTGTACTTCTTCCATTGCTGGAGATACTTATTCCTGAGTATTTGCATGTTATCCTTTATCCATTGGAGTTATCCTTGGTGGCAGCACCTTGGCACTTCTTAAGTGTACCTCTGTTATTTCTTCTCCTTCTGGACCTAGAGATCCTTCTATTACTGTATCTGGGTCTTGTATATCTGAAAAGTCCACATTGATGGCAAGTGGAGTTCCTTTGAATTCGAGGACTGGCTCCTCGCTTCCGGTGCTATCATAGTCGGTGTTTTCGATATCCTCTTCATTTTCATCAACATTCTCATCGGGAATAATCATGATTTGAGGATCATTTTAGGCATCAAAATTGAGGTTTGAGAAGTTGTGATTAGTTACATCATTACTAGACACAGTAAGAATGTAGCCAACATCGTTTCTAATATCATTATGAGACCTTAGAGGGGCATAAAGATAATGGTACAAAGTCAGGGGTTTGAGGGGTTTCACTCACAAATCCGAAACAACCAATCTAACAGGGGCAGCCTCTATCCTACCCTTCGCGCTATCATCCTTAATTTTTTTCACGATCCGCTTCTTTCACCATTCTTGTTGCAGTGGCCTCCTTGGAGAAGCTTTAATCTTGGATTGTACTAGTGGTAGACTCCGGACGGCAGCTTTCTTTGGAGTAGACTCCGGACGGCAGCTTTCTTTGGAGTAGACTGGATCTGATACACGACTTTCTTGAGCTCGTTCCAAATTGTGCTCCATCCTCCTTTGCCGGTATACGGATCAATCGGAGAGATTGGTTCGGTTGAAATCACATTTATAGAGCCTATTTCAGGTTCTTTTAAGTATTCGTTTGGTATTGTTATATTCCTTTCTTTGTAAATCCGCTTGAGCCAATCTTTGAAACTGAAGCAGCTTTCTATGGTGTGTCCAAGCATCCTGTTGTAGGGGCAGAAGTTGGGCTGATCCTTCTTGTCCATCTCTTCCGACTTCTTTGGCTCTGGCAATCTGAACTCGGGCTTCTTAATTAAATTCCTGAACATCTCTGCTATAGCATCATCTTTGAAGGAGTAGTTCCTGTGTAGCTGTTCTGACATTGTTGGACCCTGTCGTCCATCTGTTATGTCTGACTTCTGCTGACTGATTGACTGACTGCTCTATTGTGCACGAGGCTAAACATACTGCTAAGGCTGACCGTACTGAGGCGACTGACTGTGCTATTGTGGCAACTGCTCACGTCGAATCCTCATTGGCTTCTTTCCTTTATCGACCGTTGCCACTATGCCAGATCTCTTCTTGTATGCTTTAGCCGATTTTTTTTCTTTGTCTTTTCTGCAGGTTCCATGTGCTTAACTTCTTCTTGTAGGCTGCTGGCTTTGCTGAGTAGCTTCTTGAAGGACTTGATGGTGTGACCTTTAAGAATGAAGGCTACCAAACCGCGGATACTCTTGAGTAGTATCTCAATCGTATGCTGTTCTTGTCGCTGAGGTTCACATTTCATGCTTAAGTTTCTCCATCTCAGAATGTAGTCGACCAAAGTCTCGTCAGGCTTCTACCGCTCCACTACGAGATCTCATATGGTAACATGATGCCAGACACCGATGAATCTTTTCACGAATATGTTTTCCATTTCTGCAAAAGTTTTTACTGATCCATTAGGAAGCTCAGCATACCAATCAAACACTATTTCTGACAGACTGCTAACAAGCTGACGAAACAACAGAGCTTCACTCCCTCCTGTGTTGCAACAACTAGCTCTGAAGTGTGCTATGTGCTGGCAAGGATTTCATGTCCCGTCGAACGTCTTGAAAGTTGGGGGCATGAAGCCTTATCATGGGCACGGATCATCTTAGCGTGGTACGAGTTCCAAATTTGGTTGTCTTTGCCAAGTCTTTTCCCTTCTCGAAGCTTTCCGAGTTCTTCAAGTCGTAATCGACATTTTCTATTGTGGTAATTTTGTTGCGACTACAATTCGAGTGGTGGAAGATGAACCTCGAAGGTAAAACGGCCTCGGACCCGTACACTAAAGTGTAAGCGTAGGCGAGTAGGAGTCACCGAAAGTTGTCCTGTGAGCCCACATGAGAGCTTCTAATAACTTCTCATGCCAATTTCTTTTGTTTTCGTTAAGTTTTCTTTAAAATTTGAACAAGAGTTTTATTAAAAGCCTCGACGAGCACGTTTGCTCTTGGGTAATAGATCGTGAGTATCGCGATCGATCCCGTGTCTTCGACAAAATTGTTGATTTTGTGTGAATGCGGACCCATTATACGAGATGATTAAATGCGTACTCCGAAATGGTAGGCAAGCAGTTTTTGAAAAGCGCACGTGGTGTGCATACCGCCATTTCATTAGAGGCCTTCGCCCGTTTATAAAAGTAGTACGTAGTACAACGAGGATGAAGCGATGTCCTCTTGAAGAGGGTGGTTACATCGGGCCATTTATGTACGACGCTGACACTCGAATGGCCACGACGCAATTGTCGGATGTAGCACATTTGGAGGTTGGTGTAGAACCCTCCGTGCACTTAGCCTTGGTGACGGCTCTTGGCGACTTTCATACGGTCGGTCATCATTGAGGGCAGTGGTACCTAATCTTTTAATTTTCATTTCATTTTCGGACCGTGATGGCGCATGATCTGAATACTTCTTTCACAATTTGCGAGCTTCGGACTCGCTCGGGCACCTTAGCCACATGCGGGTCGAAAGACCTTGTATAACGTATTGTTTATTAATGCGACAAGACGAGTTCTTTTCTTGATTTGATGGGTAATGACTTATCATACGGTAATTTACGTTGCGGTGTTATTAGCGGTTGATGCCGTCTCACTGTGTTTTAATGCTACTACAATGATTCCTCTACTTTTTCGATTTCGTATCATATCCATGTCGAGGCTTGTGATAGGACTGTCGTTTGCGGTGACATGACGCTCATCTTGTAAACGGACAAATTCTTTTGCAAGGCAGTACAGCGCATCAGCGAGAGCATTTTCTCTTACGGGGATCTTGTAGATTGTTACATTCGAAATTTGTTCAACAGTTTCATGGCATGCGAAAGTATTGCTCGAGTCTTGGCTTTAAAATTTTGTATTGTCGTGATCGATGAATGATCGGCGAAGTCTCCGTAGATGTTGATATATTATTCCCATTTGAATGGTTAGTTCTAGTCCTGTTATGAGGGCTTCGTATTATACTGCCTCATTTTTTGTACGCGGCTGCGGTAAGTGGTAGGGTATCTTAACATCCATACTTTGGTGTTATAAAGATTAGTCGATTCACCTTTTGAGCCTTTATCGTTGCGATTCTTTTAACCTTCGGTGAAGATGCTCATCGAAGTACGGTTAGCGTCGATCATCGGGGTCTTGGCTTTAAATTTATTTGTTCGTACGAAAAGTCATCGTTAAGGCGGGTCGCCGACGAAGGGTGTGTTGCGAGAGTGGCAGGACTTGTCCTTTACGGCACGAAGAGGCGCGAAAGTTATGTCAATTACGGTAATCTCATAGACCACAGCAGAGTACGCCGAGAAAGTATTGGACGGGTCATTAAATGTGCAACGGATTGACTTTCGAAATGAGGTTGACCTTATGAAGGCATGTAGTGCACAGGAAGCTTTTGAGCGGAGAAGATCGGGGCCATGATGCTTCTCGTCGGAGGACACTTTGCTTCGAGTCGTCGATAGATGATGACTTAAGTAATAAAGAGCATTTTCTTTTCCCTCGTCATTGACACAATTTCATGAGAGCTCAGGAGAGTCATGCAGCGCGGTGCAAGTATTAACTTGGTCTACTCGAAATTTGGTGCTAAGACGAGTGTCATTAAATATTGCTTAATGTCCTCGAAGGCTCGTTCGCGTTTCTCTTCCCGAACGAATTTGGCGTCCTTTTTAACTAATGCGAAAAGGCCGCCACCTACTGACAGTTCGAGATAAAGCGTCGAAGATATGCCAACTTCCCTTGAAAGGATTGTAGGTTTGTTTCGAGGTTTTAAAAGGTGGCGAGTTCTAAAGATAACTTTAATCTTTCGGATGAATTTCGATTCGCGATGTCGGACGACGAATGCGGGAATTTCCCGAGAGGTGACGCGAAGAAACATTTTAAGGGATTCATCTTAAGGTTGTATTGCATGGCGCGCTCGAAAACGATTCTCGAATCATACGGGTGATCTTTCTTCGGTTTTTGCTTTTGATGACCACATCGTCACGTAGCACTTGACTTGGTTGTGAATGATCATCAAAAATCTTTGTCATTGCTCTTTGATATGTTGCTCTGCGTTCTTTGAGTACGAATGGCATTCTTGTGTAGCAATACACTGCGGTGTGTGGATCTGAAAATTTGTGAGCTTTTTGTCTTCTAGTGCCATCTTTATCTGGTTATCTGATGATCCATCTGATGACCTCATTTTTGATGAGGAGTCTTCTCTTCTTCTCTTTAGTACTTAGGATCTAGCCTTAGGCTTTTCCTTTGACTATCTTAGAGGACTAGAATTGGGACCCACCTGCAGAACAAACCACTTCTTAACTCCACTGCAAACTCCTGAGCACCCATTGTAGACCCACAATCACCTAGAGGGTTAGTAGTGTGGAAGTTTAAAGGATGAGTTCTTATGGGGCCTACGGCCTTGGGGCCCTTACTGGTGCTGATGCAGTGAGGGCGACTTACACACACACTACACTTATACACTACACCTATACACTACACTTTCCCACACCCATACCTAACTTGACCTCTGACTCATGTAGGTGATTCACATGGATGATGCAGCCAACCCACTAAGCCGCTTGGTTAAGAGGGTTCAACAACCGTAGTGAATGCCTGGAAATCGTCCATATAATATGTAGAGCAGTGTAAGCCGTGGCTCAACCAAAATGATTTCACTCCACTGGTCACACGTCTTGTTCAAATTTCGATTTTTGACACACAGGGCCTCTGTACTTCTTCCCACCCAAGCCCTTAGAAATTACCCAAAATTCTCAAAAATTTCCAGTCACCCAAAATTCTCCAAATCATTCCCAAACATTTCCACATCACTTAAATTGATCATCCATACCCAAAAATACCAAAAATTCCAGAAAACCTCCAGTACCCTCGAATACCAAAATACCCCTCTTGACACAAAAATCCAAAAATTCAGAAAATTCCCAGAAAATTCCAGAAAATCCCAAATATTCCTAATTTCATTTTGTCCAACTACACCATGAGCCAAATTTGTCAATTTACCCCACTTTATCCAAAACCCAAGTTGTTAATTTCAACTCCCCAAGTGAACCCGATGTCAAACCAAACCTACCCAATTGACCCCAATTTTGGTCCAATTCAATTCTAAACTTCAATTAAATATCCCAAATACCAATCTAGACCAAATTCAAGCCCAATTTGATTGACATTTGGATCGATCTCACTTTTGGCCTTAAAGCCCAGATTTGGACCCATGACCCAGACCTAACCCCCGAGCTCACCCAATTCAACTCCAATTAACCCCAAACCTTTTTTAAACTTCCTTAACATTCCCACAAACAAAACACTAACATGATTTGTCAAAATTTAGACCCAAACCCCACTCGGAATTCAACCCCAAGCTAAAAGGCCCATTTTTGACCTAAGCCGAGCCTAACCCCGAATGAGCCCAAACCCCAAAATCAAAGCCCAACCAAAGCCAAAACCTCTTTGAAACACTCCCATAAACATTTCTCAACATTGATTTTACATCGATTTCAACCCCTAGCCCAACATTAATGACTAAGCCCACTTGGACCTACATGGGCCCACTTACCGAATAAACCCAGTCGAACCAATTCGACTCCAAATCACATCAAATTGATTCCAAGCCCTTCATAGAACATCCCTAAACCAATTATGACATTTATTTGACAAAGTTCTTCACAAAATTTTTATCAAAGTACCCATCCTAAAATCAAAAGCCCATTTCCATAAAACTTTCCTAAAAGCCACTTCACCGCATCCGAAAGGCCAAAAATCTACCCTAAAGCCCACATGACATCTCCATTTGCAATAAATAAAGCCAATTAAATCCATTACCTAAAGTCCTAAATTCACCATCAAATTATTCAGAATCAAGTTTAATGCAAATTTCCATCAAATTACCAAAAATTCTTAAAACCCATTTTCATGAAATTGACCCGAAGCTTTTCCCCGGCCAAATGGAGCCAGGATGAGCCATTCTGGCAAACCGTATGAAGCCATGAAAGTTTGGCATGTGACCATGCCATTAATGGCAAAAAGGAGGAGGTCCTTTAACCATCTCCTAAAAGTCATTAGCCTTAAGCATGTCTCCCCTTAGCTTAAGATTTAATCCAAATATTCTTGGATAAGGACATCACCGCCTCTTGACCAGCTAGCCTAGCGATCTTCTCGGCCCAAGACCCGAGACATGGGGAGGTGAACCCCAACCCAGACGTGGGTTGACCGTTGAAAACCAAAATGACCCCTTCCACAATTCCATTTAATTCCAGACACTTTTACATGTCGGCAATTGACTTCACAGTGATTTAAACCACGACCTCACACAGTCGAGATGGTGACCCATGCACATGACCGGCCTTTGGATCGCGGAAAACACCACGAGAGCATCATGTGGTGACTTGAGTCTCCTGTTGAGTTGCCCCATGCCCGATGGCCACCATGGCTGTTCTTCTCCTCACAGGAGAAGCGGTGATCCCATGCCTCGGCCCCCGGGGGAGCCCTCCACCCTCTCATTTAAACTCCACCCTCGGCCATGAGAGGGGCCGACACGAGCCTTCAAACTGCCTTGGTGTTCCAGACCTTCTCCTCCCTTAGAGCGATTTGATCCCAGGTGTCGATTTGCCCTAATCCCCACTGATAAAATCCGATTTCCCAACTGAAATTCCACCCAAAACCAGGACACTTCTCCACGAGTGAGCCAATTCCCAAATTGATTGGTTCTACACCTTCAGGACGAGGGAAGGTGTCCACCAACAAGCCCCATCTCACAGGCCACCCGGTTGCTCCGGCCTCAAGCTTTGTGATCGGGCTTGGTCGAAATCCTATACGGACAATTCAGCAGACCAGGAGACTAATGCGAACTGCCGGGATCCGATCGAAGGTGCAACAACTCTCAGTTGAAGCCGCACTTCTTTGACGAGTATGAGCTAATTTTTCATCCAGGAGCTTCTGGAGATTCTCCATTTCAAATGCCTTAATTTCGATACCATCGTGCTTAGTATAGATGTGTTCGTCTCTTGAGAACGAATCCATAGAGCATAAGAACATAAAAATCCATTGAGTATCGAGTGAGATCTTAGGGATTTAGTGTGGACGGCTCTCGGGTGAGGACGCTCGGGGACGATGAACGGATGTCGTCCATTCAATACCTGTATGAGACGAACGGCTCGGATGGCGTCGGACCGGGGAACGGTACGAGAAGCCAGCGGGGCCGAGAGCCTGGCGACTCGAGGAATTAGCGGCGTCGAATGGGAGCGCGACACGTGTGCGTTCGGAGGCTGCCCAGGGTTGACGCGCGAGCGCGTGGATAAATAGAAAATTAGGGTATTTTCTATTTATTTAATTCACAAGCTTCAAAAATTCGCTATCTCTGTGTAGAAAAATCGGAAAAATAAAATAAAAATACCCTCTTGCTCGGTGAACGGAAGGAGAATAATGTGGGAAAGAAATCGTTTAATTTCGTAGATATTTTATTTTTTATGATTTATTTACTCTCTACGATTATTTTAATTCTGTGCATGTATACAATTCACCATGGCATGAGACCATAGGGCTTTTGAAGCCTCTGAATTTGAACATTCTAAATTTTCGAAGTCGAAGCAAATCCTGTGAAAAGTTATTGATTTTCAAATTCGAGTTCTTATTTTTGAGTATTTTAATTCTAATAAATAGCATGTTGTGAAATAAATTCTAGGAAAATTTGGTGATGTTCATATGACCAGAGAACCACCTAGGAAAAATGGTTTTGACTTAGTTCATTTAAGCAAACCACTAATTGGCTTAAACACCCAAAATAGGTCTTTATTTAATTAGGGGCTAACCAGGCATCGAATTGACTTGAAATCAATTCTCCAGCAGGCTAGGATCGGAGGAATCCACCATAAAAGTTTAGTCGATTGGACTTGGATTGTAGCTAATTGGGTTGATTAAAGTTTACTTAGCCATTTTAAACTTTAAAAATTCATAACTTTTAAAATACCTTTCAAAAATTCACTAAATTGGTTTTTGGGGCCTCTCGGATATCAGGGGAACCTAAGAAAATTAAAATTTCAATTTTCTAAAAAAGTTGATTTTTAATAATATTTTAATATTACCTTTTTAATAATTAAAAAATAATAAAAATCACAAAAATAATAAAATTCTAAAATGTCACATTTTGAATTTTAATCACATAGGAACAAATCCCACATTTTCTTTGGTCTATTTAGTGAGATATTAAATTTTTAAGCTCTAAAGGTAATTTTAAAATTAAAAAAAATATATTTTCTAGCTTTTTCACTAAAATAATTATAATAAATTATAGAAAAAATCGATACAAAATTTGTTTCTCTGATTTCCTTGATATCGGAGAGATTTTTGAAAAATATAAAATTCATTTTTCAACATTTATTTTATTTTTTAAATTAATTAACACTCCAAAACTTAAAATAATTATAATAAAAATAACATAATTAAAAAAATCACGAAATTGGTCCAAGTGGTTCTCTGCTCATTAGAAATGTCACTGGTGCTTGGGGCAGAAAACATTGGTCATATTATTAAATTTTCTTGAAAATCTCTATTTTCTACCAAAAATAATTATATAAATAAATTAAATACAGAAAAATCACATTTCTCCTCTCATGTCTTTATTGACATATGAGTGAAGTATTATAAAAAATTTCAAGTTCATTGGAGTTGATTTAGTGAGTTATGAAATTATTAAGCTTAAAGGGTAAAGTAGTATTAAAATTTTTAATCCTTAATTAAAACTTTAGGTTTAATAAAAAATTAACGAAGTAAAATATTTGATCTGTCGATTTGGATGATTGAAATTTAAATAATTAAAGGGTAGAAGCCATTAACAATTTTAAAATGATTAAACTTTAATTAAATAATTGATTAAATTTGGAAGAATAATAAAATTGGAATTATTAAAATAGGGATATTATTGGGAAGAGATTTATTCTTTAATTTAAAAATCCCTAAATTAATTATCTCATTAATAGTCGGTCTTAATTAAAATGATAACTTCAATTTAAAATATTAAAACATCCATTAAACTAAAAATTAAATTATTAAACTCTTTAAAAACTTGATTAAAATTAAAAAAATAAAATAAAATTAAAATAAAATTAAATTAAAATTAAATCAATTAAATTAAATTAAATTAAATTAAATAAATTAGTGAATAATTAAATTTAAATTAGATTACGTAAATTAAATCAAATTAAATTAAATTAAATTAAATTAAATTAAATCCAATTAAATTAAATTAAATTAAATTAAATTAAATTAAATTAAATTAAATTAAATTAAATTAAATTAAAGGAAATTAATCAATTAAATTAAAATTAAATCAAATCAATTAATTAAACATCAAAATCAATTAAATTGATATATTGAACTAAATTAAATTAAAATTTCAATTAAATTAAAAATTAAATTAAATTAAATTAAATTAAATATAACATCACACGAGACATAAAATTGAAATAAATACAAAATAACAGAACCTTGTTAATTTAAACGTTAATGGAAATTAAACTAAATCTGAAACCATTTGAACACGATTTACCCTCGAAAGCTTTAGTTATCATAACTCTAAACGAACATTAAATGAAATGTTACTTCACTTATATGATATTAAAAAGTCTAGTTCAACGAGTAAGTTAAACAAAACTTGAATCCGGCGGACGATTAATTCGTTTATATAATGAATTCATTTGGACTTAAAACAATTCTAGCAATATTGAAAAGATGTTTAAGATTTGTCTTAAGCACTTCCTCGATACGATAGAATGTTTATAGAACGATTGAATTTAATTAATTCTTGATGAAGAAAATTGTCTTGAACGAAATATAAAGAACCTAGACGTGTAGGAGATGATTATTTATAGGATTAGGAATTTGGTAGAAAACCATAACCTTTCACTTAGCTTTACCTAGGAACTTGCTTAAATATTCTAATTGTGTTTTAAAATCGGCTTGGGATGACGGGAAGACCCTCCCGGGTACGCTTTTATTTGTGCAATCTACTTTCTTGCAATTTACCTTCTGCAATTTATTTAATTACTGATAGCATACTTTTCTTGCATGATAGAGACAGCTTTGTTGCATGAAAACCCACACCTTTAGGATAGCTAAAGGCGAGAACGAAACTAAATTAAAAGTCGTTGCGAATGGAAATTCACGCGCGAAGCATTTGAAAATATAAAACAACTCAAAATTTAATCCTAAAACGAACACAAAACTACAATTACAACTAAATTAAAACGTCCTGTTGGATGATCGAGAATACCTCGGATGATGTAACCTACGTGTTGCTAACGGGATTTCCGCGGTCTAAATGAAAGTGTGGAACTCATTCGGTTGAGTTTAGCAAATTCATACGAGACTAAGTGAATCAGATAAAAATAATGATCTTGAAGGATGGAACCGTGGGATCTTAACCGGTGTCTCGTTATAATCAACTTTAAGATTTGTTTTAATCGAAACATAAAAAACAACTTGGAAAATTAAGATTTCTCTAAACCAAAACACTTTTCTCGTCTCAGGTTATGATTTACAAACTAAACCTCTACTTGTGATAAGGAGCTCGGGCATGGTGGGCGGCTTCGGCCGTCGTCATCAGCGAAACTTGAATCCATCGACCACAAAACTTTCCTAGAACTAAACAACGCGAAGCCATAGGACTTCGAGGTAGTTTGCCTAGTGCGACATAAACCCTCAATCTTTGTTGAGCATTTGCTTGATGGGTCATGTAAATTAAGCCCTAACCGGTTTTAGGATTCCGAGGTAGTTGTTCGATACGACAACCCTCGCATCTTAATTTATTTATATGATTCTATCATATAAATATAAGTCTAATTAATTAAAATTGACAAGATCAAAACATTTAAATAAATGTTAGGACTTTTCTAAACTCGAAACGAAACAACCATTAGGATAGTCGGGAAATTACCGAAGTTCACCCGAATCGCGATTTCTCCTACTTTTCTTCCTTTGGATTCACAAAACAAAATGTTCCAAGTTTGATCCATTCCTTATTGAAATTTAAAATTCAATCCCACTTGAAAACTTAAGCTTTGAAATCCTTGAGAACGAGAATTATTGATTATTATCGAGAGTTTTCTTAGGTGATTCCACATCACTTGGATGTAGTCGCCTTAGGGGCTTGCCCTTATAGGGAATTTTAAAGAACCCAGGTAATATAAACCCTATTTAATGTTTTCATATAAAGCAAGGAATTTTTCGACGACATAAAATTGGTTCGCAGTTAAACGGATATACTTAAAATCTTAGTTTATTTAATCGAGCCCCACTTGGAAGTCGAGTAGTGTACATCCTTGGGGATGATAAGGTTTATGGTGCGGTGCTACGTGGTTCAATTTAATCCTTATCTTAAAACCTTCAAATTTAAAAAATTTCTTTCAAAATCAAATGCTATTTTTCCAGGAATTATTTATTTTAATTAAATTAAAAATTGACGAAACAGCTCCATTGAGCGTCCCCCTTTGAAATAAAACACGGCAACCTAAAAATATGCCGACACATCCATGAATGAAAATATTTCATGTGTTGAAGCAATGAATGTGATTTTGGGATTGGCAGTGGAAATTCATCCTTTGGACATGCTTTATTTAAATCTCTTCACTAAAGTACGCAGTTACGTCGACCATTTTTCTTTTACGTGGTACCGCGTTGGCTAACCAAATGGGGTATTGTTCTTCACGGACAAATTTAGCGTCGATTAAACTGTAGCCGGCTGTGCTTGTTGCTCAGTTGCCGATGCATTCTTGGGAGCTAGTCATTGGAACGAAGTAGGTCCTCCTAACTGTGACGTAGGCTTAGACTAATCCACGGCATTTCGTCGTAACTCCAAACCAAAACAATCCTTCAATTCCATTAATAGCTTAGATATTTCTTTAGAATCTTCTTTATTGAGTAAGGAGCTAACAAAGGTTGGTCTGGGCTTTTCGCTGATACCTAAATTTAACTTCCATTAACTCGTCCCCAATATGGAGTTGATTTCTTCTTCGAATACGAGTGGAGCATCTCGATTGGTAGATCTTCGGGGTCCTCTTGAAGCTTCAAAGCGATCTTTATTAGGCTTGCAAGTGATAACGACAGTCCGTATGTTGACGGAACCTCTTGTCTGAGATCAAGGCCAGCGTGTTTTTAATTGGGAGGGCGGAACGGCATTGTTCCATAGTCTTTCAAAATATTGCGATTGACCCCTTTGTCCATTGTCGAGGTAAGACACCACTTTGAATTAAATTTTGAACACGGGGAGAATACCACTCGAAAGGTATTCCATTAATTCGGAATAAGTGATATCTTGAATTGTACATCTTTTTCATTTATTGAAGAAGAAGTACCACGGTAAAATTTGATTGGTTTAGAAGTACTGTCATGCAAACGTGACCACCATACCCTCGATCTTATTGGGCGGGTCGGGGTCGGGGCCATAGTGTGTACATGGTGATTAATCTTCTCGTACATTGATTTATATTCTTCGTTCTTTTCCTCTTCGGGGAGATGCGGAATTGTGGTTTCTTAAGTTTTATTGTGGCCTTTACTCTCATAGTTTCTTCTTCTTCTTGGTATTCTCACGATTCACGTTGATTACGGCTTTTACGGCTCCAATGTCAGTTATGTGACCTCGTCCGGTCTCGGCCTCGGGTGCGAGTTGTGAAGAAACCTTCTGTCTACATGTAAGGGAGTGGTGAGTATTTGTGGACTAGAACTTCGGGTTCTTAGTCATCTTGAACTTTTTTGCTTCATTTGGCATGGTATTTATGGAGAAGATTGTTTTCTTTGGAGTAGCGTGACTTCATCTTCATGAATTCCGATTTCATGTATGGAGAAAAGGTTGCAGTCACCTTTAATGCGTGTTCTCCTCATCGTAGTATTTTATGCAGCGATCTTGCGGAGACGACGGTACCATCGGTTCTCATGTATCCACGGTCGGCCTAGTAGTGCGTTGAGCGATATTTACGAATCGATTATGGAATTTTGCGGTTGTCTTTGCTAAATGCCGGTCTTCATCGACGGTGTTATTGATCAGGGCTCTTTCTCTTCCTGGTTGAATCCTCTTAGTAACATCTTGTCAAAGCCTTGACTCGCGACATCAATTTCCAAGTAGGCTAACGTCAGAAGAGGATTCACATTGTTGATTGACGCTCACTTGGATCCACCAATAGTGCGGAGAGCGTAAACTTTCCGATTGTGATTGAAATGTACAACGGTCGTTGTGATCTGTGTCTGAAGTAGTGAATCCTTTGTCAAAGTGAAAGGTAACCTCGCTTGTTCCTTTAACGAGCAAACCTCGTCTAAGGAATCTCAGGGCATCACAGAGCTAAACAAATCTGCGGATCCAAGTAAGGCCTTGATCGAGCTTTTCATCTCTTTTGATAAGATGAGAGCGTCGTAGATGCTCGGTTTGAGTTTATTAGTTTCCTAAGATGGGCTAGCGCGTTATGTGAGTACTTGTTACGAGTGTGTTTCGAGTTTCTTCCCAGAATGGGCAATTCTTGTTAGGTTGATTCTTCACAGACAACCACTGCTTTCCTTTGTCTTTTGGACCCATTCTCGGAGGTAAACCTTAGCTCCTTAAGTTGACTCTGTGATTTCTTCGAATGCGAGTCTTTGGCGGTTCTTGGTGTCTCCTTTTGAATCGGCATGACGGGTTCTTACGGAATCGCTTCGGAATCTGAAAGCTACAACTGTTTATTGTGATTGGAGCTCCTCGAAATTCACAAATAGATTCATTGCTTGTTGAACACAGCCTTCTTGGTGAATGTCTTCTTTGTCATCGTGATTGTCGAGGTTGTATTGTATGATTTGAGAATTGATATTTGTATCGGAATTGAGATCCGAATTAGGTTGGTTGTCGTTAGTTGCATAATCGTTAGAAACGGTCGAAAATGTAACCAACGCCATAAATCTTATCATTATAAGATCCCGCTTCGGAGCGAGCGAATAATCATACGGAGTCGGATGTTGAGGAATTTTTCCGAATCGAGAGCTTCGTGCATCACAGGATAGCTGACTCCTAGTCTAACCTTAAGAGCCTCGGTCTTTTCTTCTTCTGATCTCCTTCTTTTCTACGATCTTTTCTTCTGGGGTGGTTCTTGATCGCAAGCGATAGCGCGGCTTGACAAGTTTGAACTTTGAATCGAAGCACTCACGAAGCATTTTGAATACGATCCAAAATTTTCTTCGATGACTTCGTCGAAGGTACTCCATCCATCATTCGTCGTGTGAGGTCTATCGGAACAATATGATCCGTTGAAATAACATTGACGGAACGCCTTTAAGGTTCCTTCATGTGTCCTTCGAATCGTTATGTTCCCTTTCGAAATTGTCGTAGTATGTCTTGAAGGTAATGCAATCCTCCATCTTGTGTGAGCATCCAGGTGATAGGGGGCATTAGATGGGATGGTCTTTCTTATTGACATCTTACGGCTTCTGGGATTCGCGGTTGAAAATTTGAGTCTTCATCAAGCTGCGGAACATCTTTGGCAGCTGCCTCATTCTTGAATGGATATTCTATACATTTATAAGCTCCTTTTAACGTCTTATTGCAGGCGGCGGTTGCTGTCTGTTATTGGATTAGGCTGAAATGCTAGGGTCGAGGTTGTTGGTAGTCTATTTGAGGTTAATGATACATCTGTGCAGTGGTAATCATTATTCTGCTTGCTACGCTGTATTTGCATTGATTTCCTTGCCTTATCGACTACGCGATGATCTGATTTCTTTTCAAATATCTTCACAAGCTTCGTTTATGCATCTTGTCGGCAAAACTTAGTTGCTTCACTTCTGCGCGAGCTTAGGCCTTGCTTAACAACTTCTTGAAAGTCTTAATTGTAAATCGCTTAAGGAGAAGTCTTCATCGGGCCGTGAATACTTTTAAGGAAGATACAGAAGTACATCTTTGCTCTTATAAGCGTAGCTCACACTTCATGCTTAGATTCCTCCATGTCGAAGTATGTAGTCCACTAAAGTTTGCGTTCGGTTTGTTTCTGCTGCCCCAGATCACCGATGGTGATATGGTGTGAGCTCCGACAAACATTTCACGAAGAGGTTCTCTAATTCTGAAAATGTCTTTGCGGAACCGTTCGGTAACTCTTGTCGCACATTTTTAGGTTGTGTGTTTATTTTTAAGAAAGGGTGTCGCCTAACGAAGTTGTCGGCGAACTTTTAATTTAGTTTAAATAAATAATTTGAAAAGTAGTATTTAATTTTGAAAATAATTTTAAATTTGAAGGTTTTAAGATGAGATTAAACCGATCTCACATCCCGAATGGTTTACATAAACGAACGCACCATGAGCCTTGTATCATCACACAAGGATAAACCTGCTGCTTGACGGTGGGGCTCGATTAAACAAACTAAAAGATTTGACGACATTTTCGTTTTGGTACGCGCGAACCCGATTTTATAAGCCGACAAATTCCCCGCATGTAAGCATTAAACAGGGTTGTCGGCAAATTGAGTTCCTTGGCTAACCGAATGTCCGTCTTTAGTTTTGTTGGCCAGCTTGCCAGGCTCAACGTTCATCCTGGTCTTGTCTGCCTTTATGCTTGGTGGTGGTGGGTGCAATCATGCCCGGCCGCCTAGTTAGTCATTTTAGTCAATTTTATTTTTCAGTTGTTTCCTAATTTCAAATTAAAAGTCGCCAGGCTCGTTGGCTCACCCACCCCGAAAATACGGCTCTGTGACTTTAAAAATGTCTTCGCTGTTCTTGACTCCGTGGGGAGTGTCGAGCGTATCTACGAGGCCCAGGAGATTCTGCTCTCTCATTTTGGGGGAAGGAAGAGGAAGTGAATCCCAAATCACATGACACAGGGGAATTAAATTCGGATTTTTATTTGTTTGATTTAAGTTTCGATGTGTGAGTTTAGATTTTAGTTTGAGTTTGATTTAGATTGAAGTTTTGTCAAGATTAATTTGAAGGATTTAATTTGAAATTGGAATTTTGTGGTTTTAGATATAACATCTTCAACCTCGAAAGTGGAGTGATGGACTGGATATTCTGATGAGGAGAGATCTCGAGTAATGCGGTATTGGATGTAAAATCCTTAACCTCGAAGAGTTTGATTTGATGCATTTCATTGCAATAAGGAAGAATCCTAAAGCAATGCGATCTCGGATGTAAAAATCCTTAATTCCAAAGTTTGATTTGGATGTATTTCATTGCAATAGGAGAAGAATCCTAAAAGCGATGCGGTCTCGGATGTAAAATCACCGACTCGAAAAAATTTGAATTTTGATTTATTTCATTAACGATAGGGAAAGAATCCTAAAGCGATGCCGGTCTCGGATGTAAATCCTCAACTCCAAAAAGTTTGAATTTGATGTATTTCATTGCGATAGGAAAGATCACAAAACGTGCGGGTCTCGGATGCTCGTCTCGGCTTGAAAATTTGAATTCAATGTATTTCATTGTGATAGGGAAAGAATCTAAAGCGATACGGTCTCGGATATAAAATCATCGACGAAGTTTGATTTTGATGCACTTCATTGCGATATGGAAATGATCCTAAAGCAATGCGGTCTTGGATGTAAAATCCTCGACCCGAAAAGTTTGAATTTGATGTATTTCATCGCGATGGGGAAAAGATCCTAAAGCGATACGATCTCGGATGTAAAATCCTCAACTCAAAAGTTTGAATTTGACACTTCATTGCGATAGGGAAATGATCTAAACGATACGGTCTTGGATGTAAAATCCTGCGACCAAAAGTTTGAATTGATGTATTTCATTGCAGTAGGGAAATGATCCTAATGATACGGTCTTGGATGTAAAATCCTCGAAGCCCCGAGTTTGAATTTGATGTACTTCATGTCGCAATAGGGAAAAGATCCTAAAGCGATGCGATCTCGGATGTAAAATCCTCGGCCAAAATTTGATTTTGATGTACTTGCATTGCGATAGGGAAAGGATCTGTGATACCGGTCTTGGATGTAAAATCCTCGACCCCGAAAAGTTTGATTTTGATGTGTACTTCATTGCGATAGGGAAAGGATCCTAAAGCAATGCGATCTTGGATGTAAAATCCTCGACCCGAAAAGTTTGAATTTGATGTATTTCATCGCAATGGGGAAAAGATCCTAAACGATACGATCTCGGATGTAAAATCCTCGACTCTTTAAAAGTTTGAATTTGATGTACTTCATTGCGATAGGGAGAGAGGATCTAAAGCATTGCGATCTTGGATGTAAAATCCTCGACTAAAGTTTGAATTGATGTATTTCGTTGCAGTAGGGATATGGTCCTAAAGCATCACGGTCTTGGATGTAAAATCATAAAATAGAGAGTTTGAATTTGATGTACTTCGTCTCGATAAGGAAAGATCCTAAAGCGATGGAGTCTCGGATGTAAATCCTCGACCCAAAGATTTGATTTTGATGTGCTTAACCATTGCGATAGGGAAAAAGAAAAGATCCTAAAGCAATGCGGGTCTTGGATGTAAAATCCATTAGTTTGAATTTGATGCTTCATTGCGATAGGAAAGGATCTAAAAAACGATACGATCTCGGATGTAAAATCCTCAACTCCAAAAAAGTTTGAATTTGATGTATTTCATCGCAATAGGAAAAGATCTGATTCTCGGATGTAAAATCCTCGCTCGAAAAGTTTGATTTTGATGTACTTCATTGCAATAGGAGAAAAGATCTTCGCAAATGCGATCTCGGATGTAAAATCCTCGGCCCCGAAATTTGATTTTGATGTACTTCATTGCGATAGGGAAAGGATCCTAAAGCAATGCGATCTTGGATGTAAAATCCTCGACCAGGTTGAATTTGATGTACTTCATTGCGATAGGGGAAAGGATCTAAAGCGATACGGTCTTGGATGTAAAATCCTCGACCCGAAAAGTTTGAATTTGATTGAGAATTTGATTTGAGATTTGATTTAACATTTATGTTGATTTTGTTTATCTTTTAATGATTCAAATTTTATTTTATCGTTTATTTAATGTTCATGTGAATTTGGTGTTCGTCATTTTTAGATTTTTAAGGAAAGTTTTCTTTTATTCTTTTTTATTTCTTTTCATTCTTTGTTCGAAGTTCATTTAACTTTAATGGCGTTCCCGGTCGATTTGCACAAGAGGTGAGGCCAAAAATGTGACATGGTCGCTTCATTCAATCATGTCGAAGATACATCATACAACTTGATGCGGCATATATTTCATACGATCCGTAGCAGACTGCAAACGGATATTTATGTATGATGTATTCGATCCATCAAAAAAACATCTGTCAAAAATCCATGTACGAATAGTGGGGCACATGGTTAATATGCCTTCCGAAGCCATCCTTGGCAAGGATGCGTGGATGTACATTGGGTGTGATATCTCCCGTATAACTCACAGGCTACGTAGGCGGAGGGCTCTCTAGCTCTGGTGCAGTGGAAATGGTAAGGTGTCTTCCTGGTGTCCATCCTCCTGAAGTAGCGAGATCCGCTTCCTTTAGTACTCCTGGTATACAGTGCGCGATATACGCACGTTGCCCTTCGGTATCATACAGCCGGAACCTACCGGTAAAGGTATCTTCAACGGCCTCGGAACTACTGAGCTCTTTATCACGGTGAGTCCGAACATGATGTTACACTCATTCGGGAAGAATGCAATGCGAAGGTGCGACAAAGTCGTGGTGGTCTATGTGTGGGGGTATGCGATCACCACCTTGTAGATGTTGATAATGCGGCTATTGGGTATGCGATACGCGGCGGTACCCTCCATGTTATCAATCTCTTTACCATTCTCTTGATGACTAATGACATCAGATCCACTTGCCCTTGACGGAGTATTCTAGGTGGGTTTCCTTCTTTGTCCTCCATGAAGTTGTAGCGACATCCGCATTGTATTGTGATTCTTCCCTTTGCAGCATCCATCTCGGGGGTTCGAGGTATGTGTTTTCCCTCGGGCGGCCTGTCGGCCCATTCTTTTCAATCCAGATACAATCACGATTTCTTTACACATTTGTTCATACTACGAGAATACGTACGTATGTAGCTCGAGGCCCTCTAGTATATTGATTCTTCTGCCCCTCTGGTCTCGAGTATTCGAGGTTTTCTTTCAACATTCGCATTCTCTCCGGCTCGTATTCGAATGATGCGGATGGCGAGGGCTGGTGACATATTGTGGGATATACGGTTCAATCCTTGCGCTCTCCTGCATACCTCGGCTCCTCCGGGATGATGTACGTCGGGGCATCCCGGGGTTGCTTACTGACAGGTCGTACGTGTGCGGTGGTTATCCGATTGGCGTGGTAGCGCTTCTTTCTTCGATCTTCGTGAATTTCCACTGGTTCTTTGTTATCTAGGGAGCGCTCCTTTCTTCGAGTTCATTGAACCGAGTGTCCCGCGGGGGTACGTTCGGCATTGTGGCTTGTCTCGTCGCGGTCGCGGCTAGTTTTGTTAACATCTTACGGATACGGCGATTCTTGTTTCTTCGTTGCGTTCTTGTGAGAGTAGCTTCCGAACTTCTTGAATCTGCATGGGCGCGGCGCGGGCGCGCCCTGCTATAGCGACTACCGACTTCATTTTCTTATCTTCTTCGGTGCTTGCCTTTCTTTTCTTCTTCTTTGGATTTGGTGGCTTGGGCAGCCACTTTCATCCTTGTCTGCCGGCGGTTCTTCTCGATCGGCGGGACAGTCCTTTCCTCGTGCGCGAGCTTTCTTGGTGCGAAATCCAGTCAATCTCGGGTATCGCTCCATCTTTCACCCTCTTTTCATCGAGTGCGGGAGGCTTACGCCATTCTTAAAGTTCGGGACCCGACGCCGTTCGACATTTCCATGCGAAAAGACGGAAAAGGATCGGGGGGCATCTTTAAGAGCGCACAAAGAACATTAAGAAAATGTTTATTAAAGACATTTTTTTTTCTTTTTTTTTTTATATTTTTAAATTTAAACTGGAATGAAGTAGGATAAGATCGGGGAAGAGATTTTGATTTGGAAAAGAAAACGAGGAAAACTTTATTATCATGATTTTATTTATTTTAGCACATTTTTTTATCTTTGGGTTCGGACCCGAGTCATAGTAATTACTTGTAGTGCTTCTAAGGATGAAGAATTCATTCCTTCGAGCATCGGGTAAGCGTAATACGTTTTGATATCGTGGATTGATCGGAAGCGTATATCTCGTTCTGCTGTGATTCTTCGTGGTAGGAACCTCCGAGTATCTTGCTTGACCACCAAACTGATCCTTCCAGTGGGTTAATTTTCCCCCTTTATCTTGCGGTGTGCGAATAGGTCTCTTGAGAACGAACTAAGTCTCGCTTTGAAGGTTCTTGGGGCGGGACCCGGCTTGTCATGGGCTTGAACCATCTTAGTTCGGTATGGATTCTGAAAGTCCCCCATTTAACGCTGTGATCTTTTTCTCTTCCGGCTTTAATTCTTTGTGAGTCATAACTTGGAAACTTGGAGTTCTCTTCGCCAGTGATCTTGTTTGCAGCGCGAATTACGAGTGAAGGGCGGGCCTCTGAAATATGTTTGCCTCGGACCCGTACACCGGGCAGGTGTAGCTTGAGTAGGAGTTCGAAGGTTGTCGATGGCGCGTCGACTTGCAGCTTTCTCGTGCCAATTTCTCTTATTATCGTCAATGTTTTCTTTAAGATTTGAACGAGAGTTTTATTAAAAGCTTGGCCGAGGCCGTTTGCTCTTGGGTAGTAAATTGTTGAATATCTCCGGTCGATTCCGTGTCCTGTCAAGTGGTGATTTGCGTGCTTCGAATGCGACGATATCGAGATAATCTGGCGCGGCACTCCAAAACGGTAGACAACTTGGTTCTTGAAAAGCGCACGTGGTGTGCTTTCACTTCTCTAAGTGGAGCTGCCTCTGCCTTGGAAAAGTAATGCAGCGCAAGAATGAAGCGATGTCCTTTCGAAGATGGTGGTTACATTGGACCCGCTATACTCCAGGTGCCCCAACATTAGTAAGCACGACGCAATTGTCGGATGTAACACATTTGGAGGTTGGTGTAAATTTTCTCCGTGCACTTGGCATTGGTGACGGCTCTTGGCGATTTTCTTGCGGTCGGTCGTCGTGAGGGCCGGTAGTACCCAATCTTTTAATTTTCGTTTTAAATCTTCGGACCGTGGTGAGCGCCACGGGAGCCTGAATGCACCTCTTTAACAATTTTACGGGCCTCGGACCCGCTTAGGCACTTTAGCCACATTTGGTGAAAGGTATGCATCCTGATGTGTTGTTTATTAATGCGTAGGACGAGTTCTTTTCTTGATGCGATGGGGGTTTAGCGACTATCGTACGGTAGCTTTCTTTTGTTTGCGAGTGATGCATGTGTTGTCGCGATCTTTTGTGTTTTTATGCTTGTTGCAGCGGATTCTTTTTCTTTTTCGATTTGTGTATTGTGTATATATCGAGTTGTGATAGGACTGTGATAGTGAGCCGGCACTTCCATGATTCTTGCTTCTTGCGGCAGAGCGAATTCTTTTGCGGCGGTAACGCATCGCTGGGCATTTTTGTTTTTCAAATTTTTGTAGTTGTCACATTCGAATTTGTTCCAACAATTGTATGACATCTTTGGAAGTATTGCTAGAGTCTTGGCTTTAGAATTCTATCTTGTCATCGTCTATTTGAATGATTAAGCGCATGAATCCGTGTAGATGTTGATGTACATTATCCACCGTTTAGATAGTTAATTCCGATCAGATTATAGAGGCTTCGTATTCGCCGTTGTTTGTACATGGTTACGTAGTGGTAGGAGTATCTTAGCATCCCCGCTCGGTGTTATAAAGATTAGCCGATTCACCTTACGAGCATTATCACTACGATTCTTCGTCTTTGTGTCTTCCGAAGATGCTCCGTCGAAGTATAATTCCCCGACGTCGATCATCGGGGTCTTCTAGGCTCATTATTTGTTCATACGGCAAATCGTCGTGAGAGGGTCTGCCCGTGAAAGGGTGTCTTGCGGAAATCTGCTAAGACTTGTCAGCTACGGCACGAAGAGGCACGAAAGTTATATCGAATTGTGATAATATCATTGACCATACATGCCGTCTATGGGAAAGTGTTGGACGAGTCATCAAGTATTGCAATGGATTAAATGAGATCGGAGTTGACAACATGAGAAAGCATGCTGAGCTTTTGAGCGGCGAAGATCGGGGGGCCGGGTAGTAGCACTGATTGCGGGATACCTTATTTCGTCGAGTAAACGACGGCTTAGATAGTAAAAGAGCATTTTTTTTACCTAAATCGTTGACTGGGCTAACGGGGCTCGAAGGGGCGTCTAAAGCCGCGGTGTAAAGTATAGTCTACACAAGGAGGCCCCAGAAGTGCTAAGACGGGAGGTGTCATTAAATATTGTTAATGTCCTCGAAAGCCTTGGCATTTCTCTTGAATAAATTTGGCGTCCTTTTTAAGCCCAGCGCGAAAGGTTGACACACGTGAGTTTGAGATAAAGCGTCGAAGATATGCCCGACTTCCCTTGAAAAGATCGTAGTTGCTTTAAAGTTTTGGGAGCGGCATTTCTAAGATAGCTTTAATCTTTCAGGGTCGATTTCAATTCCACGATGTCGGACAGTGAATCTGAAATTTCCCGGAGGTGACGCGAAGGCGCATTTTAAGGGATTCATCTTAAGGTTAAATTGTCTTAATCGTTCGAAAACAAATTCTCGAATCATACGGTGGTTTTCCTTTACTTTGCTTTTGATGACCACATCGTCCACGTAGCATTCGACTTGATTGTGGATGAGATCATCAAAAATTGTCATTGCTCTCTGGTAGGTTGCTCTGCGTTCTTCGATCCGAATGGCATCAGCCCAGCAATATACTCAGATCGGCGTTGAATCTTTGTAAGCTTTTCATCTTCTGGAGCCATTTTTATCTGGTTGTATCTGAAGATCCATCCATGAATGAAAATATTTCATGCGTCGAAGCAATGTCGATCATTAATTCTGGGATCGGTAGAGGGAATTCATCTTTTGGACATGCCTTGTTTAAATCTCTGAAATCCACACAAATTCGAGTCGACCATTCTTCTTCTGGCTGGTACCACATTGGCTAACGAGTCGGGTATTGTTCTTCGCGGACAAATTTAGCGTCCCCATTATTTTCAACTTGTTATGACTTGTTGTTGATTTCCGGACGCATTCTTCGGGACCTTACATTGGGACGAAGTAGGATCCACTCCTAGCTTATGGTGCGACCTGGAGCTAATCCTGGCATCTCATCGTAGTTAAGTGACCGGTCTTTAAATTCCATTAATAACTTGATTATTTCTTCGGAGTCTTCTTTATTGAGTAGGGAGCTAACAAAGGTAGGTCTAGGCTCTTCTTCAGTACCTAAGTTAACTTAGTTAACTCATTTATTATCGTTTAATCTCTTCTTCGGAATTACGGTGGAGCGTCTCAGTTGTAAATCTTAATTCAGTTTCCATGCGGTTTTCATTAGACTCGCAGTGACAACCAAGCAAAATTCGATTATCGTCAGCGGAGTCATGCCGAATCAGGGACCATGTTTTGAATTGGGCGGACGACGAATTATTAATGAATTTTTTTCGAAATGTTGTGATTATTTTGTCGTTGTCGAGGTAAGAAACTACATTGAATTAAATTTTGAACACGGGGAGTGTACCGCTCAAAGGTAATTCCGTGAGAATTCGATGAAGTGACATCTTCGAATTGTACATTATTTTCGGTTTTGGAGGAAGAAGCACCACGGTAGAATTTGATTGGCTTTGCACGCGTCGCTACGTACCTCTTTGACCACTATACCCTCTCCCGATCTTATTAGAATGGATCGGGGTTAAGGGTCATAGTATGTACGTAGTGGTTAATCTTCTCGTATCGATTTTATATTCTTCGTTCTTCTCATCTTCGAGAGAGATCTTGAATTGTGGCTTCTTGAGCTTATTGTTGTTGCTTCTTGCTTGATTTCTTTTTCTTCTTGAACTATCTTCCCGATCAACATTCGTGTTGGTTTCCTTTGTCCAGCGCTCTGCGTCTCTACCGCGGCTCGTCCGGCCTCGACCTCGGATGCGAGTTGTGGAAAACCTTCACCATCTCGCCGGAAGGGAGTGGTGAGTGGTTGTTGGACTAGAACTTTGGGATTTTCGTTGTCTGAACTTTCTTTGCTTCATTTATTCTGATATCTACGGGAGAAGATTGTTTCTTACGTGGTGCATAATAAAATTGCGTCTTCATGGATCCCGATCTCATGTACGGAGAATGGTTGCGAGTCACCTTTGATGCCTTTGTTCCCCTCCATCGTAGTGGTGATGCAGCGATGCGGAGATGATGGTACCATCTGTTTTCATGTATCCATGGTCGGCCCGGTAGGCGTTGGTGATGTTTCGCAGATCCGGTATGAAATTTTGCGGTTGTCTTTGCTAAGTCACGGTCTTCATTAGTAGCGTTATTGACCCGAGGCTCTTTCTCCTTTACGGTTGAATCCTCTTAGTAACATTTTGTCGGCCTCGAGCCTCGCGAGCATCGATTTCCCGAGTATGCTAGTGTTCGAAGACTCATTATATTGATTGATGCTCTGGATCCACCCAGTATACGGAAGTGTAAACTTCCCCGATTATGGCCCGAAATGTACAACGGTCGGTTGTGATCTCGCATCCCAAAGTAGTAGGTCATTGTCCGTAGGTAACACCTCGCTGTTCCTTTAACGACAAATCTCATCTAAGGAATCTCTAGGCCATTTGAGCTAATAATTCTTGGATCGAAGTAAGGCCTTGATCGAGCTTCTCTCATCTCCTTTGATAAGATGAGAGCGTCGTAGATGCTCGGTTGGCCGGTAGTTTCCTAAGATGGGCTAGCACTTTGCCAATCTTATTTCCATGTGTCTCGGCTTCTTCTCGAATGGGTATTTCTTCCTGGCAGGGTTGGTTCTTCTTGAACGACCACACCTTGCTTCCCTTTGTCCTTTGGACCCATTCTCGGAGGTAGAACTTTTCCACTTCTTAAGTTGACTTACGTAATTTCTTCGGAATCTAGTGTTGAGCTTGCTTGTGTCTCCTCCACGAATCGGAATGACGGGCTCTTCGGTTGGCTTCGAGTACGAAGGTTCTATCCCGGCGTTGGTAGGAGCTCCTCGAAACTCGCAAATAGATTCTACGCAGTGAATATCGTAGCCTCCTCGATGGATGCCTTCTTCGTTTATTTTGATCGTCGAGATTGTGTATAATTTGAGAATTGTAGTTGGTATCGAAATCGATGTCCGGATTGTCGCTAGTTACGTAATCGTTAGAAACGATCAACGTAGCCCAGCCTTGATCACCCTTATCATTATATGATCTGCAAGTGACGGTCAATCATACGAGTCGAGAGGTTCGTCCGTTCTCCCGAATCAGAAACAATATCACAGGATAAGCAGCCCCAAATCCCAGCCTTAGGAGCCTCGGTCCTCTCCTTCTTCGTAAATTTTCTTCTTCTCTTGATAAATACTCCTGGTAGGGGTGGTTCTTATCGCGAGTGATAGTGCGGAAGCTTAACGGGTTTCGAACTACGAATTGAAGCTCGCACGAAGCGGTTTGGATGCGTAAAATCTTCTTTGGGAACCTCATCCGAGCGGTAGTCATCCGCCAGATGGGGTTGTATGAGGTGCTATCGGAATGATGGGATGAGTTGAGATAACATTGACGGAACCTCCTTTAGGGACAATGTGTACTCCTTAGGGATCGTTATATTCCCTTTAGAAGGTTGTCGTTGGGCTTGACTTTGAAGGTAATGCAATCTTAATTTTTGTGTCAATGTCAGGTGATAGGGAGGCGAAAGTTGGGATCACCTTTCTTGTTGACTTCCTCGGTCTTTTAGGCTGCGCGGTGAAATGCGGAGTCTTCATCCGGACTACGGAACATTTTTGTGCTTTATGCTTCATTCTTGAATGGATATTCCACAATTCGAAGTTCCCTTAATGTACGTTGCGGACGAGGCGGTTGTTCGTACGTACGGATAGTGATAGCTTGGTCGGGATTGCGTGAGTCTGGAAATTTGAGGTTGTTGCGGCCGTTCGGACGGTATTTGTATTGGTTGCTTGTGGCCGCTGAGCTGTGCGGCGATCCGGGTCCCTGACACCGAAAGTCTTGGGCTGCTTGTCCGTCTTGTCGGCGAAACTTAATTGCTTCGCCTCCTCTTGCAAGCTCTCGGCACTTTCAGCAACTTCTCGAAAGTCTTAATAGTGAATCCTTTGAGGAGAGAAGTGCTATCGGGCCGTGAATGCTTTTAAGCAAGATCTGGGTGCTTTGTTCTTGTAATTGTGGTTCACACTTCATGCTTAAGTTCCTCACGCCCGAGTATGTAATCCACCGGAGTTTCGTTCGGCCACCTTCTCTTACCCTTTAAATCTTTATAGTGATGTGGTGATGGCAAACTCGGCGAATCGCTTGATGAAAAGGTTTTCTAGTTAAAGGAACGACTTTCTTGAACCATTCGGTAGTGCAACGTCACACGTCAAGCGATCACGACGAATTTCTTGTGTATCGAAGGTAATGCATCGCTGCGCCGGCATTACGGCTCATGGCAAAGGGGTATGCGAAGCATCTTTGTCGGGGGTTCCGGTTCCATCAAGGTCTTG
Source organism: Papilionanthe hookeriana x Papilionanthe teres (assembly GCA_022702705.1). NCBI lineage: Eukaryota > Viridiplantae > Streptophyta > Magnoliopsida > Asparagales > Orchidaceae > Papilionanthe > Papilionanthe hookeriana x Papilionanthe teres. The sequence goes on along the minus strand of CM040436.1, from coordinate 43,276,526 downwards.
AACGGAGGTGGTACAAAGCCTTTTGGGTATTGGGCAGGCGTCGAATTCTTCCGGGTAAGGTCTACCGTCGAATGGATGTCAGCTCTTTGATTGTGCTAAGGCTTCTCGCCTTTGTTCCATATGACTTTTGATATCCTTTTACGGAATCATACTTTGTGTTGTATCTTTTTCTTTAGGCCCGATCATCCCAGTTGACGTATGTAATCTCCGCCACTCCATCCTTGATGTGAATGACCTGCGAGGTGTTTCTCTTTGGGGTTGCACTTGACTTTGGAGAGTGGGCAGAAATTCTGACCATCTCTTAGCATCCTCTTCGCCGTTTGGGGCGATCGTATCGTCTTTCTCTTGAAGGTTTGTCTTCTCGTCACTTCTGGCTCCTCTCTTTTACTGCAACGTTGCGGGAGCCTGTATGAAAGGTGATGAAGCTTGTGTTTACACCATGTTGATTCTGCATATTCGTCGTCCATGAATTCGATGAATCGATCTCGTCTCCGATTTCTCTTCTCTTTCTTTCTTAATCGTCAGATACTCCGGTTCTCGGCTTTTCCGTGGATCTTACAGCGGGCCTTCTGTGCATCCTGCGGTTGTCGTACGATAGGCTGCCGGGTCCGGTTCTCGCGAGTCCCCTTTGCGCGGTGGGCGCTTTCTTGATTTAAGTCTCTGACGAGACTTTCCTTCTCGAGCATTTGTTTCGTCTTAGCGCCCGGTAGTGGGACGCCGTACCATCCTTCGCGGCGAAGGTCTGAGACCGAGATGGTCCGTGGCCAGATCTTTGGAAGGTGGTATCCTCCTGTCACAGCCAATCCGCGAGACGACGACGGGCGGACTGGCTGCGTTCTTTTACTTGGCTTTTGTCATGACGGCGGGTTACTGGGGCAAAGACGGGGCCCGGCCCCGCTTTGCGCCCCATCCTTCGTGAATCTCCTAGATACGGGGCACTTTCCTTCTTTGCGGCTTCTGCAAAGTTTGCGGTCAGGCGGCGTAGTTCTAGTCCTTTTCTTGCGGTATCGTTGTAATATGCGGGGCGAAGCGATGCGGCGGCAATCTTGCGAACATTTTTCCTGCGTCCTGCGGCGGAGAGGGGATGGAATCTGCTTCCTCCTAAAGTGGTATGTATTCGGGCGGCGGTGTATATTCGAAGCGGCGGTGTATATTCGGGCGGTTCGGGACCCAAGCCACAACTCAACTCGAGTATTGCCAAGATCAATGAAAAAAACTTCACAGGCAAAATGCACTTTACTAGGCTCGACAAAATCAATCAACTGTAAAATAAGTTATAATGAAACTTTTCTCATCGACCTAAACAACCCGACAAACATATAATAACAAACAAGCCACCGTCACCATCCAAGCCTCTACAAAACCCTCACCCTTATCCACAACCACCAATTTTTGGCCCAAGCCAAAGCCACAAAGCCTCACCCCAAACCATAGCCAACACCCCAAGCCACAACCCCAAACCATCACCCCAAGACATAGTGACCCCCAACCCACATCCACCACCCCAAGCCACAACCAACACCCCAATCCACAACCCAGAAACACCACCCCAAGACACAGGCATAGCCACAAGTCGTAGCCACCACCCCAAGACACAGTCCAAAAGCATCACCTTAACCTACATCCACCCCAAGCCAAAGCCACAAAAATCCTCACCCCAAAGCACAACCAACACCCCAAGCCACAACCCCAAACCATCACCCCAACCTATAGTGACCCCAAGCCACAACCAACACCCCAATCCACAACCAACACCCCAATCCACAACCAACACCCCAATCCACAACTCAGAAACACCACCCGAGACACAGGCATAGCCCCAAGCCGCAGCCACCATCCCAAGCCACAGTCCAAAACCATCACCCTAACCCACATCCATCCCAAGACACAATCACCAACCAAGGTCACAACCACCACTCCAAGACACAATCCAATATCATCACCCCAATCCACAGTCATCACCCCAATCCATAGCCAGAACTTTCTAGGCCCAAGCCACAACCTTATAACCCTCACCCTAAGCCACAACCACAACCTTAAGCCAGAGTCAGCAGCCCAAGGCACCAGCCAAAGCTACATGCAAAACAATCCTTACGTATTTACTTGTCTAACAACAAAAAAACTATCGTCACCAATCCTTGAGGGGCATTTTGATCCTTGAGGGGCATTTTGATCCTTGAGGGGCATTTTGATACATGCCATACAGTTCTTATGTATTTACATTTCTAACAACTAATAAACTTACATATGTGCATAGATGATACTAACATCTGAAAATAAAAAAAAAAACCACCTTCACTAATACGTAAGGGGCATTTATATTCATGAACACTCCTGAAGCAATTTATTTTTCCTTTTTTTTTGTAAGATCCTCGTGCATATCACCCAATTGAGATGTATTCATATATCTAACAACTAAATTTTCTTTATCTCCATAGAATTTACCAACCCAAACATCAAGCCACCAAGAAATTACTATAGGACCACGAAATACTCCACGACAAACACATTTACCACAACAAAACACCACCCTAAATAAAGCCAACACACCACCAAAGCTACAACAAAACAATTTTGGGGCATTTACATGCATATCACAAAACTCTTATGTATTCCACCTATCTCACACCTAAACTTTCATATATAGACACAAAGAAGAATACTTTCACAATTTGATAGATAACCTATATGAAGCTTTTCTATCTTTTGGTATTGTTGTGCTGCACTATGACAAGAATGAACACCGGCCTAAACATTATCTTGGATAGACAATATGATAAATAATAAGCATTCACATCCATACCACTGAATTCCTAAGTATTTACATATCTAACATCGAAACATCTAAAGAAGAAGCATTCACACGGATACCAGCCTCCAATGAACTCACAAAAATCTTTCATTTCATGGATCCTAAAATTTCCTTTGAAAACAAAAAATAAATGCTTACCGCTGCGGAAGAGGAGAGAAGAGGAATCACATAAGGGGAGCCGAAGGGAGAAGGAGAAGGAAAACATGAGATCGTAGTGCGTGAGATCGCACAAGAGTTCGGGCTGAGCGGGTTTGGACAGAGGAAACACCAAAGAAAGGAGGACACTAGCATAAAAAATAATCAGAGAAATGTGGGCCGCGGGGTTGAACCCGCAGCCCGCAATATATGATAAATTTGTTGCAATGAGCGTAAAATGACTCCCCATTATAACAATAAACCATTACTTCACGCCCATCTCAGCTCTACCGCCGCCTCCAAACACACTCTTAATCTCCCTATCAAAACCCACAATTATTTCAGGAAATAAATTGTATGGTTTTTTAAAGCTTCAATCAAATTAATTAGTAATTTTTTTCTTTAGCTAAATAAAAAATAATTTATTAGAAATCCTAATATTGGATTTTAGATTTCATACCTAAGCCGAAAATCTTTCGCCAGCTCTCTCCCGCAGGAAGAAAACTTTAAAGTACGTTGTTCGAACGGCGGCTTTTCTTTATCACCCGCGATTAGTTCGACGCACCCTTTCCGGACGCACGCAAGTTTTCTTCCTCCCGCAGGCGGCAAAGCTCCTACGTTTCGCTGCCGCTCCTTGCGCTAGGAACTTAAGGAGCTTCTCTCAAGCGTAGGAAGTGACGCCCGAATGGAGAGGAACTGCTCGCGGCTTCGGTTTCTCTCTAAGGGAACCGAGGAACTCATTTCGAGCCTCTTGTGTGAGGAAAGAAACTTGCATGACACACTTTTGGCTCCCTTATCTTCATTGATGATCCCTTAGGGCTATGGGAGCTTACAGAGCGCTCTCGCACGCGGGAGATACCCCTGCGGTTCACCCGATGGAAGGAAGCTGCAAGTTAGGGAAAACCGCTCGCCTCCTTCCTTCCTCCCTCCATTGGCTACTCGCGGCAGTTGATAGAGCCACTCTTCTCCATCTTCTTGTTCTTGTTATCTTCCTTCTTCATTAGGCCATAAGCTTATGCTTCTCCCCTTTGTCGCTCTAGCTTCTGCTGTCTCTCTCGCTCTCTCTATTTCTCGTCGTCTCGTGCTCTCTGTCTCGCGTGGAGTGCAGGGACGAGGGAGATGATACCTTGCTAAAGCTTTCGATGGTGGCGATGGCGCCGGTCGACGTGCACAAGTAATTAGAAAACTTTCTTTCATTTGGCTTAATCATTATTATTTTATAGACGATAATTATTACACATTCCCTTTTGTTTCTTTTTTCTGAATGGTTCTATATATAAAATAATATGCAATGAATTGACAAAATGATGCATAGTCCCTTTAGTATACTGAATCTATCGTGGATGTGTTGGACATTTCAAGGAGAGTGCGAGTAGAACTGAAAGGTAACGAAATCTCAGATTTTTTTTTTGGCACGAGCCCATTCGTTTTAATAATGCTAACCACTATCTTTTATTCTTCAATATTTTTGCTTGCTTTATACACGTGTGCTCTTTAGATAGAACTATCTCAAGTTATTTTAAGCATGATATATTCCAGCTAGGAAGTTTGATTGCCAAAGTATCATACAAAAATATATTAGCATTGATCAATTCAATGAAAATAAGGAAAAAATAAAATGATGAATTATCTCAGTTGCATGAAATATTTTATTATTATGCTGCTGTTATCATTTTTAGATTTGGTCCCAACCTTTTGAGTCAGCCATTTAGAGGTCAAATCAACCATCATTTCTTACCAATTAAATTAGTAGATGAAAATTCATATTTTTATTCTAGAAGACCTAAGACCAATTTAACCTTATGCAAAATATATTTAGTTTGCTTTTAAACCTCACAGATTTGTGTTCTGTATTCATTGGTAATTGTCAGTTACACAATGTGAACGGTTACACAACTGTTTTTCTTTTTTCTAGAGGAGAACACTAATCACTCGTTGTTAAATATTGGCCCTTTTAATTGCATTTCTTCTGCAGGAACTGGCAGACTACATAGGCTTACCGTGTAGGATAGCTCAAGGTTGCAAGTATTGCACATCTACATATGGCACATCTTGCCTTGTAAAACTTGATTCCAAGCAATCGTTAAGGTTAGTCAATTTTTTTCGCCCTTTGAAGCCGTACTTTCATGCATGATCTTTGTATGCTAGTACACTTATGTGATGGATCAATTTGGCTATTCAATGTGTTTGCAAATATATTCTTTCGTACTATCACATTTAGTCCTTTCTGTAAGCATGAATGATGTGGAAACCCTCATCCATGATTCTTTATTGTTTTAATGCCAATAGTATTTGGGAGCTGAAATAGGCATGTGATTTATTTAAAAAAAGAAAGCATCTGCTTGGCTATTTTAGTATGCTTTTAATTTCTTGCATTACATTGCTGATCCAGGACATAGAAAGCTGTATTATTTACCAATGCAAACTAATGCTATGATAATATGCATTGTGAAGGAAATAATGTTACGAATTTTTTTTTTTCTGTTTTTTTAAATGAAAATTGAAAATAATTTCTTGAAAATTGATTCACTAATAGGAACATAAAAATTCACAAGCAAACTATCTAACATAAACAATTATTTATTATAGTTGAGCGATAATGGAAGCTTAATGAATCAAGATACGTCTGAAAAGTAATGTATCTGCTTGGAGGGGCTAACCTATATATAGACATAATTGATTTATATATATTATATGCTTGAAGAATTATTAGATGGATGAGTGGCTTTACACTTAGAGACAAAATGCGAAATGAATATATCCGTAATAGGGTTGGAGTTGCACCAGTGTCGGATAAAATTAGAGAGAGTCGCCTTAGATGGTTTGGTCACATTAAACGTCGACCACCTGATGATCCGATTAGGAGAGTAGATGTTTTAAATACAACTTATGTTAAGAAAGGCAGAGGCAGACCTAGGAAAACTTGGGCTTATTGCATAAAAAATGATCTTAATCTATTAGAATTAAACGAAAATTTGACACTAAATAGGACGCAATGGAGAAAAAGGATTCATGTAGCCGACCCCACTTAGTGGGATTAAGGCTTTGTTGTTGTTGTTGTTGTTGTTGTATATGCTTGAAGAAATGCAGCTGCATTAGGTTAAGGTTTTTTTTAGAGCAAATTCGAGAACCAATCTATAATATGGTATAACCAAAGAAACTACATAGAGAGGATAAAGTACCAAAAGAAAAACTATGTAACAAATGATAAAATGTTTAGTAAACAATCTAAAGTTATATCCTATTGTTTTTTTTTTCCTATAAGTTTTATTATTATAAAATTTGGTTGGGCTTTTATCAGGACTGCCGAACTATTCCAACATGCTTAAAAGTGTTCATATTCGACATCTAGAACAATGTGGCTAGATGTGTTCAAGCCTATCACACATAAATAACGAGCTTAAATTTTAAATTCTTTCTTGTAGTGGACATAGCGATTTCCTTGCAGTATTGGAACAATTCACTTAAGTGCTTATCTTTAATTGTTCCATGCTGTTAAAATAATGCATGAGTATTTATGTGGTGAGGCGGCTTATGCTTAGCTTTTAGGTGTTTGCTATGAGATTTAAGTTTTGTGAATGCTAGACATTGGAATATGGAGGATCAATCTAAGTACAGACTTGCTGCCCTTGCGTATGGGCAGTTGCTAAACTCAAATGTGTGCGCATAATGTCAACTTTGAATGAAAGAGAGTTTGTTTTTCATTTTTTTTCCGGAATATAAAGCTTGCACATATGCTGACAGGTTATATTGGACTTTGATGATGACGTGGCTTGAGTGATTGGACGGTGATATGTAATTTAATCGATTTTTTAATTTTATTTTTCTTTATTAAAGTTAAATAATAAATAAATAAAATATGTAATACTCGAGTTGAAGAAATAGGTATGTTAAAATTTAATTTGAAATATGCCTCATTTTTCAGACCTCCTGAAAATCCCCAAAACTATTATTTATAAAATTTTAATATTTGTTTAGATCATATTGATATATAGAAGTATATATGAGTTATTAATAAACTTAAATTTATAGAAATAATTAATTTAACCTAATCATTTATCTAATTTAATTTATCACAATTAAACAACATGTTGAATTGGTTTAGCAAATTATGGACCTCCAATTTCGATAACATGCAACAGTTGGAAGGATTTATGGGTGAGATTTAATCTAAGAAATATATATGTGTACAGGCATTGATATCTGCTAAACAACCACTATTCTCTTCCCTCTCATGTGAGCTGGGGCAACTTCGTGTGCGAAGCTGGGTGAAACAAAGACCTTTGTATGCCCTCGGGTAGCTGCTAGGAAGAGGAAATAGAAAAGAAATAAAGGAGTTTAGAGGTTTGGAGAAAGGGTAACTAAGAAATCTCTATTTACTTCCTCTCAGTTCGGCTGGAAACCGCGGTTGGATTATTTAGGGAAGAGGGTGTTTTCTGTTATATAACTGGAGGGGAAGAAATTAATATACTAGGGAGGTAAGTGTGGGTATGTTTGTGTGTGTGTGTGTGTGTTCCTTCAATTTTCTATAAATTTTAGCTAATTAATTCCTTTAATCAAGAGCGGGTTTTGATTATTAGATATAGTTTGATGGAAATAGAAGTAGTAGGAGAGAAGGTGAATTAGGGAAGTCATTTTGAAGTTAGTGAATCTTGATAAGAAAATAATTGATATTTATATTAGAGAGGACTAATTTTATCTAGGATTTATTGATAAACAAAGATTTTGAGAAGGCTAATTTTCATCAGTGTTAATTATAGTAGACAGAATAGGTGACAAACCAATGAAATAAATAATTTAAAATTAATGCAAATATAATGTGATATTCATAAATAAATAGGTTGAGAAAACATATGAGACTAAAAGCAGAATAAAAAACATATCTGATATTACACGGTATAGTGAATTAATGAATTGTCTATAGCAGTATTATTATTATTTATCACAGAGTGAAATACTAGATTTCAATCATATTTTTATCATAACCCATTTAATTTTTTTTATTTTAGAAAATTGGTTAGTCATTTTTTGCAATATTTTAAAATATAGACCCTTCTCTTTTTCATTGTCATTGAAGTCCACTTTCTAGCTGACATTTTGACACTAACCTTAGGGTCCTGGACATCTTATGGTCTAGTGTATGTTAATGTTGATCTACATTGATATGCAAATATTCACACAGAAATTCATAATGTTTTAACAAACTTTCAATTTTAACTACTATTGATTACTTATGATGAAACCATTGTCACAAAGAAATCAAAGCAGATGGTATTTTAGTGGCCTTTTAGGTATCCACTAGTTACAATTGGTTAATGTAGCTCTACAATGATATGCAAAAAAATCATACAAGTTTATAACGATTTTAATATTAACTACTATTGATAACTTTTGATGAAACAAAAAACACTAAGAAATCATTGCAGATGGTAATTTGGTAGCCTTTACATATCTTATATTGATAAATTGTAGAAGTTTGGAAACATAAAAATTATAATTTCAATTGAAATTCATTAATTCATATAAAACTGGATTATATCAAATTTGATTATAAGTCAATCAAATGTGAACGAATAATAAAATAAAAAAAAAAATGATAAAGGAAAAGGTAACACCTTGTCTAAATCAGGATTTTTTGCTTATACGAGATTATAATTTATTCAAAAAATCTTAAACATAAACAGTTGTAGAACTAGAAGGTATAACACATCTGATTAAAATTTTACTGGATTGATTGTTCCGTTACATGCATTAGACTCATTGTTACAGCTACCCCAGTTTTTTTAGATTTATAATAATAATAATAATAATAAAAAATCTAAAAGTAAGCGTTGATTCCAAAATCCCATAAATTCTTCAAGATGAACTCCTGTCAGTTGAATCACATGCCTGAGATTAACTTAAACTCCCATGACCGGAATGGACTTGGTTGCTAGACAGCATTGCCCAAACTGGGAATCCGGTTGAAGAAAAAATGTATCTGTTGGAGCATCTTAATGGCATGGACAATATGCCTCCCTTCTTCTCCGAACATAAGCTGGAATGTCTAGAAAGCCATCAAAACCACTTGCCACAAACTTTTGAAACCATTATCACATCACTGATCTTCTAAACACCCACTCGTGGTGATCTGCAAAGTTTTTGAGACTACCATACCAAAAAGAATGACTAACCACACCTTATTAATTGTAGAACAGTAATTCCATCACAAGTTCTAGAAGTCATTTTAAATTTTGTTCATCTTAATGCATACAATTTATGTTGTTGGTGAATGTAAACAAACTGATTTGGTTCATAAAGAACAAAGAAACTCAGCATTTTTGCTCCACCTTGAAACCCTCCCCCACCTCTTACAAATTAGCTGCATGAGGGTATCTGCTTTATATGTCGAGCATTCTTTTCAACAGCTAGAAAAAAACATAGTTAAAGGTGTTGTGCTCTTATGCTTTATACAAATTAAGAAAATTCCTATGACTAAATTGGATTAAGTTATATTCAGAAAAAGATTTTTATTCTTTTTAATGAGATGAACATGCCATATCATTCCCTATTTGCGTATTTCTCGTTTCTTTATGTTTTCTTTTTCTTGTAAACAGGGAATATGTTGTAGATCTAATTGGGTCGCCAGGAAATATCTATGATCCAGATTCAACAATTAATGGACAGTTGCTCTCATTTGTACCTTCTCCTTTTCAGGTGTCACATTTGACATGTTGCCTATCTTTGCCAACAAATGATGCTTCATCTAATGAAATGCGGAAACAAGGGTATACAGGTGCTCCTGCTGGAAATACTCGATGCTCAGGTAAATGCTTCTTGTTTTTTTGTCCAGTGCTTTATCGTACATGGAACGAATGTTCATCCGAGCATAAGCTATTATGATCATCTACTATGTTAAAGTAGCAGGTAAACTTGTGAAATTTTTGAGGTCTAATAATTCTAGAATCTTTGTTGTTTTTAAGAAAAAAATAATGTGGCTAAAATTAACATTAGGGCTGTAAACGAGCCGAGCTTGAGCGAGCTCAGGCTTGGCTCGTGTTCGGCTCGTTCGAAATTAGCTCGGCTCGAAATCGGCTCGTGTTCGAAATGACTCGTGAAAGGTGTGTTCGTGTTCGACTCGAATTAAATATTCTTTGTTCGTGTTCGGCTCGAAATTGGCTCGTTAAAATTAATTGGAAAAAATATATATCTAGCACGGATTCGAACACAGACTAAATGAATGGAAACAAGAAGCATAACCACACTACCACACAAACAATTATGATTTAAACTTAAATATAAATATATATAATATATTAATATGTAAATAATATATATAATAAATTGTTATATAAATAATTATATGATTATTTTTTTATTTCGAGCCAATTCGAGCCGAATACGAGCGAACAAACAGTTGTTCGTGTTCGGCTCGTTTACATTTTGAGCTTAAAAATTTGTTCGTATTTCGCTCGTTAGGCTTAACGAACGAGCCGAACACGAGCTACTTAACGAGCCGAACACGAGTTGTTCACGAACAACGAGCCAAATTGCCAGCCCTAATTAACATGAGGTACTCTTTAAAGAGTCCATTTTGAAGCATTTATAAGGGATGAGATTAATATGAAATATTTTTGAAAAAGTATGATTCTTCCATCTCATTGTCTGTTCTCCATCAAAAACTTAATCATCATCATGGTCATCATGATCATCTTACTGTGACATGTATTGGTCACTGTGATGCTCTTTTGCTTTATGACAAGCATAAATTTTATCCTCATCAGTGTCCAAATTGGAGGTCCACTTTAGAAGAATGCTTTGTGATAAAATTGTGCAATGCCATTTTAGCAGTAGTTGCGAGTCGTCATTTTTCAAATGGCTAGTTGGTATTTTCCTCTATGATTAGTTCTTTTTTCTATACAACAAATTTCGTTTCAGCGACTCTTAATATTGTTCATTATAACCTCTTTCTGAGGTCAAACTTGTTATTTTCTTTGGTTCCATCATATAATTAGTCGAAACATAGTTTAGATCTCCCCACGTCTTATCTTTTATTATAATCTTCACTACTTTCCTAGAAAAAGAATATTCTAAGTTATCCAGTCCTAATTATTTTAATGCATGGTGGCTTGATTACACTTGTGCATCTCTAGTATATAGAGTTTGCGAAAATATAGGGTTAACTCTAAATTTCACTTAGTGCATTCTCAAATCCATATCTTGACTATTTTGTATCTAATTTTCAATTGAATTAAAAATTTTACTGAAAGAGAAACTAATATTGAAATCGAAAGTTATTGTTAGATTTAATACAAATCAAATGAGCCATACTAAAATAGGTAGGATAATATAAGGCTATAACTTCTTTATAAGAAATTTTTTTCTACAAAGCAAAGTTTAATTTTACAATCGAGTATTGAACCTTTCTATGTACGGTGAGTATAGCTTCTTTTAGGCATAAGTTTTATAATTAAACCATTGAACTAATAAAAAATATGAAATGATAGGTAACATATTAATATCAAAATGTCAATGTATGATCATAAGAATTTATACAAGGCTTCAAGCACTAATAAATAAGTACATCCCACTCCTTTGACTTAGAACATTTGCATTAGAATCATCACTCTAGTTAATTTTATGATTCATGTCACGACTCGAGAGTTTAAAATTTTCAAAGAAGGAAGGAACATTTGGATGATGAAATTTAATTTTGGTTTCATTTTGTAGCACTAACAGTTTAATCTTCCAAATATTTGAACGAGCCACTAGCAAATAAAATTTATTATTATATTAAACATAAAATTGTTGAGTAGAAATTATATTTTTATCTCTTGACTTTGATTATTTGTAAATATTTTCTCTTTGTTTGCTTATTTCTAGTCCAAAATTTTCCGCCAAAAATTGATAGTTTAAAACATCATGTTTATGCGAACCCAATGAATAGTTGCATATTCAAGTAACATTACAACAACAATAACAACAATAACAACAAACCTTTACCGCACTAAGTGAGGTTAGCTATATGAATCCTTTTTCTCGGTTGTGTCCTATTGAGTGTCATGTTTTCATTTAATTCTAATAAGTTACGATCATTTTTTATACAACATGCCCAAGTTTCTTTAGATCTACCTCTGACTTTCCTAACATGAGTTGATCTAAAGCATCTACTCTCCTAACAGGATCATCAGATGGTCGATATTTAATGTGACCAAACCATCTAAGACGACCCTTTCATGGACTTATTCATTTCACATTTTACCTTTAAGTGTAAAGCCACTCATCCACTTATGCATTCTCATCTCGACAACAATTAGTATTATGCTTCATATGCCAACACTCTGTGCAGTAAAGCATTGGTCGATAAAATTTTCTTTCAAGTCTAAATGATACTTTTCTATTGCACAATAGGCCCCATGCATTCCTTGACTTCAACCATCCAATTTGATTCTACTAATCACATCCCCATCTTTATCATCATCACTTTGAACAATGGATCGAGATATCTAAAGTGTTCACTCCTTTTAATGATTTGATCATGCATTGTTACAGCTCACCATACCTTCAGTTTTGGATCTACTCAAACAAAGGCCTCTAGACTCTACAGTTAACCTCCATAATTAATGTTTATTCTGAAATCTTTCTCTAGTCTTATCTACAAGAAGGATATCAACAACAAAAAGCATAAACCAAGGTATATTCTCATATAACTGTCAAGTAAGAACATTCATAACTAAAACAAAAATATATGGACTTAAAGCCAATCCTTGATGTAATTTAACTGAAATAGGATAATACATGGTCAATCCTCCTTCTATTCGAACACAAGTAACAATTATAGTGTACATATATTTAATGAATTGAATAAAAGTCCTATCAACCCATTTCTTTTTTAGAACTTTTTAAAAAACTTCTCTTTAACCCTTATCATAAGTTTTTCCTAAACCAAAAAAAAAAAAAATATATATATATACATCCTCCTTACTATATCTGTATTGTCCATCAAACCTCTCAATAAATGTATCACTTCCATAATAGACTTGCTCGACATGAATCCAAACTGATCTTAAGAAATCTTTATATCATGTCTTAACGTATGCTCAATTACTCACTGCCATAATTTTATTGTATGACACATTAACTTAATTCATCTTTAATTTGCACACTTTTGTGCATCCTCTTTTTCTTAATCGTAGGAATCAAAATACTCTTCTCCATTCCTCATAACCTTTTTAATTTTAAAATGACATTAAAAAGTTTAGTAAGTCAATATATTTCTAAATCTTCTAAATTTTTTCAAAATTCTATTGGGGTGTTTTCAAATCCTACTACTGATTTTTCACTTTATTTTCTTCAAAGCACACAACTTCTTTTTTTATTTATGTAATGGTAAAAAAAAAAAGTATAAATAATATTAGGATCAATAAAGTCGAATATATTTTTAAAATATTTACTCTAAAGTTTATCATAATATTTCATTAAGCTATTTTGAAAATCCTTATATAAAATACTTTTTAATTTTTATCTTTAAAACACTTTATTTGAATTAAATATTTACTTTTTTTTGCTTGACTAGTTTACACATATATCTTTCAATCTTGTTAGTATTTAAATAATTATAAAGATAACTACAAATATAATTCTTAGAATTATAAATTGTTATCTTAGATCTTTACAAGTCACCATATATTTTTTTCAATTGTTTAAGATTTCACATATATTTTTTTCAATTGTTTAAGATTTCACCCTATGATTTTATGTACCTTGTTGTATGCTTTTTGCTGATCATATCATTCTCTTGGATAAGACGAGAGAAAGTGCCTAAGAAAAACTTGAATTATGGACGTCACATTGCCCCAAATGAACAAACTTTCCATAATTGCCCCAAATGAACAAAAACTATGTTTATGAGTAATAAATAGGGCATCATATTGCATCAGCCAAAAACAGAGTTGCCCTGGGGATATTCCAGTGAGAAGAAAGCAAAATAAGACATCAACTAAAAAGATACCAAAACCAGTTGCTGCTCATATGTTCCAACTCCCCAATTTTATAACCATTCTCATTCTTAACATTAAACTCATACTCTTTCACATTTCCATGTGACACAAAACTAATCCACTAAACACAAGTAATATATGTTCAAAGGAAAGGCAATTTATTGATATTTTTTCTTTATTTATGAGAGGCCCAACTCAATTCAGACCATCACAGATAAGCTTACAAAAGTTTGGAATATTACTTATCCAATAAAACCAATAAAAGAGCAAGACAAACAACACTTGTCTCCCCTCAACGGTCGCATATAGCATCTGTGATACACTCCCTCAATGCAGTCATCTCCGCTGCACTTCCGCCATCCTGGGTGACAAATTCTTAGAACTCCATAACTTCCTCTGGAATAGACAACCCAACCTGATATTCGAATGCTTCATGAGTGATATGCATGTCGTCAGCGTCAGCTATATTAAAGTCCTTATCGGATCGAGAGGGATGCCTTCTAATGAAATTGTGGAGCGCCATCGTGGCCACTATAATATGTACCTATTTAGGAAATGGGTAAGTCGGCATATCACGTAGGATTAGCCATTTCTTCTTCCAAACACCAAATGTTTTTTCGATCACCCCTCGTAAGTAGTGACGTTTGTTGAATATTATTTTGTACCACGAGCGACGCCACTTGATCTCTCAAAATCAGGGATGTGGTATTTTATGTCTAGGAATGACTTTAATACCTCTCTGTAAGCGATATCCGACATCCGACATCCGACATCCACCAAATAAAATTTACCTGTCACGAAAGACAAACTAATAGGTTAAGAAAATTAAGCCAACTTAGAGGTGGGTGAAGGAATCATTGTCTGCTGTTCTTTGTTGCATAGGCAAAAACACGATCGCTGTCATGGGCACTCCCTTCCCATCCGGCCATCACAAACGTGAAGCACGTGTTGATGTTACATACGGCCATCACATTTTGGGTAGGTGAACCACACCGACCAAGTTACGCTACCTTTTCTTGGCTAGGGAGTCGACATCCACGTGCACACAGTCAATTGCACCAATGCAATTCTATTTTGATGTGTTAGTGATCCAAATGTCAGCACAATAATTATATGCAGAAGTTAACATAATGAAATAAAGAAATTAACCTTGAAAAATGAGAGGTAGTGCGGGACATTAGCAATTTTTTTGAGAGTTGTACTGAATGACGGATCTTTTCGCTTAATTATGTGGAAGCTAGGTAATTAGTGATTTTAAACTTTCGGAGAAGTATCGACTTATTGTTTCGGATGAATGCTGGAATCGCTCCACGACTCATCTGATTGATTTGTTCTGAGACAAATACATATGCTTTGCTTATTAATTCGTCAAAATTAAAATAAAAAATAAATAGAAAATACATATGTAATTATTACATTATTTGCATTATGCAATTATTCTAAAAATCTTTGTCTATCAAATAGAATCATTTTAGAATCTTTTTATTTGATTATTTATTTTATTCTTTTTTTATCTATTTTTATGTTATAATATTATTGAAAGATTTTTGGAATTTATGGAATTAAATATAGAAATATAGATAATAATTAAGAAAACAATGTAATTGCCAACACCTTCCTTGTAGTAGTTCTGGACGAACTTTCGAGGCCGTGGTTGCTACGTGCAGAAGATAGAAAAAAAGGTTACAGTCATGCGAAATACGTTGCTGAACCTTATGAGATGTCCAACTAGCACTCTACTCAAATTGGGCATATTTCCTCATCAGTTTAGACAACGACATAGCTATCTGTAAAAATGCTTTAATAAAACTTCTTAATATCCTGCCAGACCAAGTAAACTGCATATCTAAGTAACATTCTTTGGAGTAGGGCATTCCGTAATCACTTTCATGTTTTGAAGGACTGATATACCTTGCACATGGATAAAATGCCCCAAGCATGCAATACTCTACATCGAAAATTCACATATTTGACTACTTTGCTATAGCTGATTCTGCCTCAGCAATTCCAATGCTATCCTCAGATTTTTGGCATTATCATCATCAATTCTTGAATATAATAGATAATCATTAACAAAAATAATCATAAACTCATTTGCATATGGCTTGAAGATTCAATTCATCAGGTCCATGATTACAGCATGAGCATTGGTTAAGCCAAAATGCATAAGTAAGAAATGATAATAATCTTATCTGGTCCAAAAACTTTTTTTATTTATATATACTTCCTTGACTCTGACTTGTTGCTATTTTGATCTCAGATCAACACGAGAAGAGTAACCTCTAACTTATCAAATAGATCATCAATCCAGGGCAAGAAAAATATTTGTTCATGATTGTTACCTTGTCATGCCCTCTATAATCAATGCAAAACAGCATTGATCCATATTTCTCCTTGACAAAAAAATATTGAAGCACTCTAATGTGAATTTCTTGGCCTAATAAAATCCTTATCTATCAGCTCCTACAATTGATATTCAATTCTTGCAATTCCTTCGAAAGTTTTCTGTAAGAATACTTGAAAATTGCAAACATCTCTAGCAACACATCAATGCCAAACTCAGCTTCTTGATATGGTGATAGCCCTAGTAATACTTTGGAAAATACATTCTGTCACAACTGGATGTTATTTCAATTCCTGCACATTCTTATTAGCATTTCATATTTAGCTCAAAATAAGAGTTCACCACTTCGCAAATATTTTCCAAATTTCATTGCATTAATTAAATAAAATTGCTCATTTCGATCACATAAAATTTATAACGAATTTCCACTAGGCAAATTGAGTTTCACTCACCTTTTTCACACTAAATTGTAGAAAAATGCTTTGCCAATCAATCCACCCTCAATATGACATCGATAGTGTGAATTAGTATTATAATTAATTCTGCTTACAGCTTCTTACCATGAATGCTAACAAACTACACATTTTTATTTACATAAAAACCATTTCTCAAAGACAACACTTAAGTCAGGCATAAAGGGAATAAATTCAACATTTAAGCGGGTAGGAAACTCATCTGAAATGAAAGAATGAGATGAACCTAAATCGAATAAAACAGTTCGAGACTCATCTTGAATCATAAGCGTACCTATAACCACTTTTTCAGATTCTTTGGCTTCTTGAGGGGTAATTGCACAAACTTCGGCCTTCATTGGTTGCTCAATTCTACGCTATAAAGTTTTATTATTGAACTGAGTTGAAGGCTATTCCAAAAATCTAGTTTTGCTCAACTGATTATCTTCCAAAAATCTTACAGGTTGACCAAACAGTTTATTTTTCTATTAGGACCTTTCCGCGGTAGATTTTTGAACTAAAATCCACCGGATCTGCACTATTGCTCACCATATAGAATTTACTCAAGCTTCATATAATTTCAATAAACCAAAGCAATTTCAGCTTTTTATTTATCTTTTGCCATATTTAAGAAGCTATTATAACAACGAGATAACCAGACAATGATGGAAAAAGAAACATTCCTCAACAGATTCACTAAAAACTTCTGGGTTTTGAAAATTTTAATTGTCCTCTGGACTCTCTTTTATGTCCAGTGTTTGTTTAGAAAGTTTTAAGGGTTAAATTTTCAAAATACAGATTGGATTGTAGATAGGACACTATGCAGAGATTTCACCCTCATTTTGTGAGGACTTTATAATTAGGGGTTCGAGATTTTTCATAGGCGTATGCCCTTATGGTTAATTACCCCTCCATATAATAGGAGAGCATATTTTATTTCATTTAATACTGAATAATCAACATATAATAATAGTAGAAATACATTTTAAGTCATAAATCTTATCACTTAAGCATAAAGCGGATGATGGGGGAAATAATGATGATGATCAAGATTTCATGGTTGTCTTCCCAGGTCATCATGGTCACTGATATACTTAACATGAGTAGTCAACCCAACCTAACTGAAAGATTTTTATCCGCAATCCGGGTTGCATCATTCAAGAGGCCACTGTGAATCTGAGGTGGATGTTTGTCTAAAGAGATAAATTTAAGTCGACCTTATTTGACATAAGGCATTGTTATGTACGCGTTGCGGCCGTTATTTTTATATTGACATTTAGCGGCAAAACGAATATCATGATTGTAAAGAAATATAGTTAGGTTGTAAAGAAATGAATTTAGAAATAATATTGAAATACTTATTTCTGTCTTCTCTGGTCATCATGCTTGTAAAGAAATGAATTTAGTATAAACACATTATTGTAT
The DNA here is from genome assembly GCA_022702705.1 of Papilionanthe hookeriana x Papilionanthe teres. Lineage (NCBI taxonomy): Eukaryota > Viridiplantae > Streptophyta > Magnoliopsida > Asparagales > Orchidaceae > Papilionanthe > Papilionanthe hookeriana x Papilionanthe teres. The sequence goes on along the minus strand of CM040436.1, from coordinate 43,258,379 downwards.
ATGAACCGTATCAGTCTTATCCTGCTTGCAAAGGATCGAGTTAGTAAGTGACACGTGAATTCAGGACTTGAAAGTTTAAAAAGAAATTAAGCGCCATTGAAAAAATTATTGTGAACATTAAAACACTATCATGTTGGCTAATTAATCGGATATCAACATGAAGAAAATAAGTCCACTAATCTAGAAATAATATTTAATTTATAGCCTAGGAATTAGAAATTTCAAGACAAGAACAAACGAAAGAACAATAATAACAAATTTTAGCTTTATTTTTTCTACTAACAATTAATTATCCAAAATAATAATAATTGATAGTCATTAACAAAATATTTAATTCAATTGAAAAATAAAAAATTTGTAAGTAAATTATTTTTTTCTGATTTGATTTAATCTTTTGGACATATTTTCTCTTCTATGACTCACTTTCAAGTCCAAAATGTTGTACCTAAATTTGTCAGTTTAAAACATCATGTCTTATAAGGACCTAATTTATACTCATGTATTTAATAATAGTAACGTAACGAAAATTTAAGTATATATATATATATATATATATATATATATATATATATATATATATATATATATATATATATATATATATATATATATATTTGGAAGCCGTAAGGCCTATTTTATTGAAATAAAAGCGGTTATATAAGCTTGAGGAGAGAGCCCAATAAATGAAGCCCTACCCCTATGATACAATGCTAACAAAAAGATCCAAAAGATCAAAACAGAAAAAGGAGCACAAACAATGTCTAAGAACGAGATCGTGATACTCTCGCTCTGTTTCTTGGTGATCCATAAAGTAAGCTCTTTAATGCTACTTCATCGCCTCGAGTAACCGAGCGTATCATCAACTAGAAGTGTATCCCGCGCTTCTTCTTCCATCGAGAATGATAAACCTGCCAATCTTCTCCATCATCTTCTTCTTCTACTTCTTCTTATTTTGCTTCTTCCTCTTCCGTTGACTGATCCTGCTGATTCATACTGGTGGGTTCGGTTTTGGGTTGAAGTTTTCTTCTTTTTTTACTGAATTTTTAGATGTATCTGTTAGAGTGGACGGCTAAAGTAGCCCCCTGGACGGCTTGCGCCACAGGAGGAAGGGCCACACTTTCAGCTTGTTCAATAACAACTGTAGTCACCGAAGTGACAATTTGTACAACCGGTTGAGGAGTCTCCCTGACAGCCTTGTCAGCTGAGTTTAAACTGTTATCAGCATCAGATGCTGCCCGTTCTCCTGAGCCAGGGTAGCATCGACTCTTTGTTGGGAAATCATAACAGCAGCAGAAGGCCCAGAGGCCCTTTTTTCTTGAGGGAGGATGCAGTCTATAACAAGTATCCCTAATGTGCCCGAACATTTTATAATGCTGGCAAAAGAGAGTTCTGTTCTCCACCACAGCCTCTTGCCAAAACCCATCCGCACCATCTGTGATCCAAAATCGATCCACATCTGGAAGAGTGAAATCCCTCTCCACCAGAACCCTGACACCACCTGGCGAGACTCTATCAAAGGTAGGTGAATCAACTCTGAAAGGAGCACCGAGAGCTTGGCTTATGTTATACAAAGCACGTGGATTGTACAAATGAAAGGGGAGTCTCGGAAGTTTGAACCACATAGGAACGATAGGAGGTTCCTTAGATGGGTCAAAATCAGGAGTCCATTTGATAAGCTTCATATGAGTGCCAGCAACCAAAACAGATTGTTGAGCAAAGATTCTGCCATAATCTTCTTCCTTTCGTATTCTAATAAGTAAGTGTCTGCCATCCAAAACTTCCAACGTCTATGCTCTAATGAGCTTCAGATTCTCAAAAAATTTTCTAACTAAATTCATCTTGGGGTGACCAAATTGGACTTTCCCAACTAAAGTGAACTTAATATCATCAGATAGAACCTTCATTTCCTGGGTGGTGAAGATAACTGCAGGTTTCCCATCTTTAACACCTATCGGCCGATAAAAGCACCTCGTCTTTTTCCAAATGCAGATGTCATGAAATTCTTTTGGAAAAAAGAGATGATCAACGTTTTTGTGGGAATCGTTGCCCACAGCTCCAGCATAAGACGCCTTAGCTGCCATGAAGACAGACACAAGTTTCAGATCGAGCAGCCCCTTCAGTCAGCAAATTTCGCTGCAATCAGCACTGGCACGCGAGACAACGCACGCAGAGCGGGCTTCGCTGCAAGCACAGTAGCCGCTGGAGCCCTTCTTCTCGCACAGAGCCGGGGAGCTGAGTTCCTAGAGTGCGACAAAGAGCTGGACCTGACGACAATGGAAGTCGTCCTGCAGAGCACGCGTCGTTCTGTCGGCTGAAAAACGACGGACCAGACACGTAGAAGTGGGCTTCGCAGCAAGCACAGACGCTGAAGCCCTTCTTCTCGCACAGAGCCGAGGAGCCGAGCTCCCAGAATGCTACAGATAGCTGGACCCGACGACAATGGAAGTTGTTGTGCAGAGCAGGCGCCGTTCTCTCGGCTGAAGAACGACGGAAGAGAAGACGCAGACGCTGCGACCCGGGAGCGAGCACTGCGAAACACTCGTTGTTCAGTCGGCAGTGAAGAACGACGACGACGACAGGGACGACGCCAGAGACAAGGTCGATGCGAAGAAAATGCGGTTACGGTTGCTAGGGTTCGCCATGCGGCAAAACCCTAGCAGAGCCGAGAGACGGCGAGGAAAACGACGCCATTCATCAAGCATATATATATATATATATATATATATATATATATATATATGTATGTATGTATGTATGTATGTATGTATGTATGTATGTATGTATGTATGTATGTATGAATGTATGCAAGTCAAATAAAAAAAATCCATTAAGAATCAATTGATATTTGTTTAATAATACGATATGTTAAAATAGTTCAATAAAATTATTATACTGTAACATATCATTTTCATATCAATAAACATTTTATATACTACATCCATCATAGAAACACAATTAAATAGTTTAATATCAATAATCATTGTTAAAATCCATGCCCGGATACCTTAGTATGATAAGCTTGTTTGGATAAACTTCATCATATTCAAAATATACACAATTATTTTATAACTCGTATCAATCATATTTTCATGTCATTCAAAATAATAAATAATATATAAATATATCTATATCTTTCATAAATATGTGACAGTTAATTCAAAAAAAAAATGTAGAACAATATGACCAATATATAGAAAAAATAAACAAATTAGGATCAAATCATGCAATAAAATTTAACAGGTGTCAAAGAATATTCAAGCATTTTGGTTTACAAAAAACAAAAAAATTACTATAACTAAGAAGTAAAAGTACTCACCTCGATCTCAAATCTTTTTCGCTAGTAGGCAAATCAGCTTTTCTTAAATAGGATACCTACAATCAAGTATAAAGTATCCTTATTGATTCATTTCATTTAAATTATAAATTAATCTTATTTTTTAAAAAGTAAATTGCCTTTCTTTTACCTTTAATATGTTATATATAAATCTTTACTTTATCTTAAATCACTTAATCTATTTTTTAAATAACATTATTATTTAGTTACTATTAATTTAATATTAAATAGTATCATAATTTAATTATAATGATTTTTATTACTATTTCGAATTTTATCAATAAGATTTTAAATTTTAAAAATTTCAACATAAATTGAAGATTAATTTTCAATAAATTCAATCCTAATTATTATTTTATTAACAATTAAATTCTCCAACTCAATACATAACCTATTTTATACAATTAAGTATTATTTTATATTATTATTATTATTATTTAATTTCTCATAGTTGTAATTAATTCATTTAAATTGACTAAACTTAATAAACTTTTCTTTTTGTTTAAAATGTATTTAATTTTATTATTATTATTATTATTATACTTCTACATTATAAAAGTCAATCTTTACTTTTAATTATTATTATGATAATACTATTACTATTTCAAGATATATTACGTATACATATAATTCACCTATTAACCATTTTCATAAGAAAATTCATTAATATAGAATATTAATATAATAAAAAGAATTCTTAACTCATTAACTTTCTTCTCACGAAAAATCCCACTATTTCGTGCTCAAAAAAATTTAATGTTAGACCCAAACATATAGATCACCCGCTCCAACCTTCTTGCATGCCAGAATTATCTCGCTCATTTCTCTTGCAAATGACTTTGACGACAAGTTTTGCCTCAAGCTCAATCCTTCACTAAATGCCGAAAGAGGTTCACAGTCACCAATGGACATATGTCGTCTCAATTTCAAACACACCAACCACTCGATTAGAAGCCTTCTCGCCCTGGTGTATGGCCTTGCTTATTTGTTCATTTGCATTCATCCTTATTCTGACAGTAACACCCTCATCTCCATCTTGATTTAAGCACAAGGACTGCACACTACAAGCCTCCATTTCTTTTTCCTCTGCAGGCCTTTGCCTCGCTTGACCGTAACTTATGCATGGCTCGCTCAAATCCTACTATATTAAAAAACAGAACCTAAATGCTCGCTTAGTTGCCTCTTCATCTCTGGTTGTTTGTTTTCTAGGAAGCAAAACAGCATGGGTTCGATCCTTCATCTCCCTTGCTTCCTCCTGCTCTCGATTACAATCCCGACCACTCATTGAGGTCTCGTCCTCTATTAACGAGGTGTTACAGTATTGATATAATGATAGTTGATTCAACAAAGGGGCAAAGTTTGATCTCCAACCTTTAAATTTTAGAAATAAATATTACTTGGATCACAAGAAATCGTAGCTTTTGTAATGAATATTCCCTTGGTAGTGATTGTATAGACACAAACTTCTAACATTTATTGATCAAGTTTTTTTATAAATTTATATATCATACTGTAGTGTTTTTTTATTTGTTGAGTGGATGATTCGATTTCGAGATGATACTCCTAAATCAAAAGAATTTGAGTAAGAGTAACGGGTCTAACATGCTGATCACCCAGGTGTTAGAAAAAGTTCTCAACAAGAAAAGAAATTACTTGACTACAATTTTGGCTCATTTGTTTATATTATGCATAAAAAGAAATTAAAAAATATGCACTTGAGAGAAAAAATTTTGGATGATGTTGATGATCCTTTTATAAGGATGTACCATCAAATAATGAAGAACAAAAATGAAATTATACAATCAAAATTACAAGCAGGTCCTAATGTTGATTTCCTCAAGACAACAACAACAAAAAGCCTTTATCCCATTAAGCATAGACTGCTAAATGAAATTTTTTTCTCCTTTGTGTTCTATTATTGAGTGCATCTTTTCATTTAATTCAAGCAGATCCAAATGTTGCCTTCCTCAATGAGAGAAAAAAAATATATCAACATGTAAATAAGAAAGTAATCGAATAAAATAAAATAAAATTTTATATAATAGAAATTGTATACATAAATAGTCTCACAATTTTATAAATATTTTATTGATTTACTTATTATGATAAAGAAAGATGGTTGATATTAAAAAAAGAAATAGATTAGCAAGACAAAGGAACTTTTTGATTTTTCAAAACTAACCAGTGTTTATTTCAATTTCAAGATGAAAAGTAATCGGCAAAAGAGACAATGCGAGAAATCGGGAGGTGAATGAGCAAATTTTAGTTATTAGGAGCGGGAGCGGGAAAGGGAAAGGAAGTCGACATGAGAACAAGCGAGCACCTACAAGCAATCTCAAGCGAAGCCCAACTAGCGGCATCACGGAAGATCTTGAACAGAGGACTAAACACGCGAGTGTTCGATTAGGTGAGCAGAAGTGATCTAACAAAAAAGGAAGAAGCCAGTGACTATCATGTGCAGCGTGGGATTGAGCGAGAAAGTTTCACCCTTGTGTCGATTGCGAGCAGGTTCGAGCATCAAGTACGCTTCATGCACGAACCAAACTCGCAAGTTGGAGCAACGTGCCTGCCTCATAAAGTAATAAGAGAATGAAACCAAGACGAAATGCATTAGCACGTACAATAGGGGTTGGAGCTAGAGGTTTTGTTACATAGATTCGAATTACGGGTTATTTTTGTTTAGATGAATGGTGAGCATAAAAGAGTAAATATTTAGATTTTATAGATTACAAATTTATGAAATATTTACGATAAGCAATTTTTAAAGCTGGATTTTTAAAGATTTTTTGAAGAAAGAAGAAAGTGATAGACATCTACACTAACGACGAACAAATTGAGAGATGACATCAACAATGGTATCATAATTTGATTATTTATTTTTAGTATTTATTTAGGGTGCGTTTGGGGGGACTTATCCACGACTTATGCGTTTGAAAACGTACTTAAGGAGTTTGGTTTGCGCGTTTGGAGTGCGTCCCGTGAAACGCATTTTACGTTATAATTGTATGCGGCCCACACCATCAGTGTCGCAGGCCAGCGTTTTGTTATTTTTTTTACCTACCTAAACCTGTCACATCCTTCACCATCCTGTGCCCTAGTAAAAAATTTCGATCGCTCGTGCTTGTTCTCTCTCACGCATCGTCATTTCTCTCCCTCTTCTCCCCTGCGATCCGCCCTCGCTGCTCTCTGTAAGTACTTCGTTGGTTTTCTTGTTTACCGTAACAATGGAGGATTGTGTATGGATGGCTGTGAGGGATTGAGTATGAATGGTTGTTCCAATTTTTATGGTGAAGCATTTTCCTTGCGATTTTTAGGGTGAAGCATTGAATGACATTCTTTGGTATTTCTACATCATTGGCATGGCCATCTCTTTGTTCTATTATGAGATGGTTTTCGTTCCCCTTATTAGAATGTCGATGTGTTGTATGGCATTTCAGCGATATTTCTGCTTCATCATTCTCTACTACTAATCCTTCAATAATGGGATGCATTGATGACATTCTCTGGTATTTATGTTTCATTGGAATGTCGATGTGTTTTGTGCTGAGATGATTTTCGTTTGTTGGACTTTCGATGTGTTCTATGACATTTCTGTTGTATTTCTGCTCCATCATTCTCTACTTAAAATGCTTCCACAATGGGTCTCAACAAATAGAGAAAATGTATTTATCTCTTCATATAGATAACTCTTTTCCTCTAAAAAAAACATTTTGAAATGAACAAATCACAACAAAATGCAGTAGAGCCTATTTGCCTCTTGATAATATGTAGTTCATATTAAGTGGATCCTAGCTTGATGAAAAAAAGTTCACCATACCAATTCTGATTGGTTGCTAGGTTAGCTTCTGAAATTGGTTTCCATTCAAGCTTCCCAAATTTGGATAGCATATTGGCAAGTTGGCTTTGCTTTGGATTTGCTCGATCTTGGAATGTTTGAAATTTTCAAATTCTACATTTGGGTCGAAATGATATATGTGCAATGTATTCTTTTACATTGTATAACTCTTTGATGTAGTTGAGTATTACCTAATATTCTAAGCATATCTAAAGCTAGAAATGACTATATATATATATTTTTTTGGTTTGATTGTTTGTGGTTGAGAGAAAATTGAATCATGTTTACTACTGTGTTTTTGATACATATCTTTTATTAGTTCCATTATGGCTAAAGAACAAAGAAGAGGTTACGTCAGCAATGTGGGATAAGGATGTCACCAATATTTTCTGCAATATCTGTATTAAAGAGATTGAACTTCGAAATAGACCTACCACCTACTTTAACAAAAAAGGGTGGCACAATATTTTCAAAAAGTTTAAAGAAATGATAGGGTGAGATTAAGATGGGCTAAAATTTAAGAACAAGTGGGATCAATTAAAGGACTTATGTTATGGAAAGAACTGAAAAGGGGATCTACGTGATTAGGTTGGGATCTTGTCAAGCGTACCGTGGATGCTTCAGAGGAATTGTGGACTGAGAAGTTAGAGGTAATACCTGTACCCCTGCAAACTATTCAATTAATTATCACTTATATTTCTACTAATATGCCCCCATCCCCACCCCCTCCCCCCTCCACGTTGCAGGTAGTACCAATTGCAAAATAAAATTTAAGACGTGCGGAATTGACCCGGACTTCGAAGATAAATTGGATGTAATGTTCAAGGGGGTTTTCGCTACGGGTCAACATGTTTTTAATCCAAGTGAGTAGGGGTTTGCTTGCATCTCAGTTGAGTTGACCGATCAGGTTATGGCTTCTGGTGAAGGCCCGACCATAATCCCGAGATAGCTCGAGTCTACGTGCCAATCAAAGAGGCGCAAGATGGAGAAAAAGAGAAAAAATAAAGATGTTTTCGTGCAGAGCTCGATAGATAGACAGATACAGGTATTTGCAGCTTGGCAACCTGTTGATACAATAGTGGTTGATCCCAGTGTCGATGATTTTATGACTGTTTTTGATGAAATTCCAGAAGTTGTGGCTAATCCCGCCTTCTACTTAAAATGTATTAAAGTGCTCGAGGACCCAACCTGCATGCAGATATTCAAGAGGCTGCAACTTGAGCTGCATGTCGATAATTTATGCTCTCGATTGACAAATGAGTCTTTGTTATTTCGTGGCTCTTGTATTTGCGGATTGTAATGGATTGACAAATGAGTCTTTGCTATTTTTTGGCTCATGTATTTGAGGATTGTTGTGGATATGTTTGCTTTTTAAGTATTTTCAAGACAATCATATGTGCAAGTTTTTTTCATTGAAGTAGTCGATGTGCAAAATGTTTGCTTCTTTTTATATTTGCACGTTTTTTTTGTCTTTTATTTTAAGTTGTTTATTCATAGCAAAACATTTATCCAGGATTGATCGGCAACTAAAACGCCGCAAAAGAATGGCTGCGGCGATTGCTATATTGCTATTAAAATACTATCGATCCATCACTGTTCGAACACCGCGCATGATCTCATCCCTTATCAAGGATAAATGGGTGGGCGAGATGCTAGTTGAACATCTCATAAGGTTCAACAACGTATTTCGCATGAGTGTAACCTTTTTTTCTATCTTCTGCACGAGCTACGTAGCAACTACGGCCTCGAAAATTCGTCTAGAACTACTGCAAGGAAGGCGTTGGCAATTACGTTGTTTTCTTAGTTATTATCTATATTTCTATATTTAATTCCATAAATTCCAAAAATCTTTCAATAATATTATAACATAAAAATAATAAAATAAATAATCAAATAGAAAGATTCTAAAATGATTCTATTTGATAGACAAAGATTCTTTGAATAATTGCATAATGTAAATAATGTAATAATTACATATGTATTTTCTATTTATTTTTTATTTTGATTTTGACGAATTAACATGCAAAGCATATGTATTTGTCTCAGAACAAATCAATCAGATGAGTCGTGGAGCGATTCCATCATTCCTCCGAGACATCAAGTCGATACTTCTCCGAAAGTTTAAAATCACTAATTACCTAGCTTCCACATAATTAAGCCAGAAGATCCGTCATTCAGTACAACTCTAAAAAAATTGCTAATGTCCCGCACTATATCTCATTTTTCAAGATTAATTTCTTTATTTAATTATGTTTACTTCTGTATATAATTATTGTGCTGACATTTGGATCACTAACACATCAAAATAGAATTGCATTGGTGCAATTGGCTGTGTGCACGTGGATGTTGACTCCCTAGCCAAGAAAAGGTAGCGTAACTTGGTCGGTATGGTTCACCTACCCAAAATATGATGGTCGTATATAACATCAACATGTGCTTCACGTTTGTGATGGCCGGTTGTGAAGGGAGTGCCCATGACAGTGGTCGTGTTTTTGCCTATGCAACAAAGAACAACAGACAGTGATTCCTTCACCCACCTCTAAGTTGGCTTACTTTTCTTAACCTATTAGTTTTTGTCTTTCGTGACAGGTAAATTTTATTTGGTGGATGTCGGATATCGCTTACAGAGAGGTATTAAAGTCATTCCTAGACATGAAATACCACATTCTTGATTTTGAGAGATCAAGTGACGTCGCCCGTGGTAGAAAAAAATATTCAACAAACGTCACTCCTTATGCGGGGTGATCGAAAAAACATTTGGTGTTTGGAAGAAGAAATGGCTGATCCTACGCGATATGCCGACTTACCCATTTCCTAAATAGGTACATATTATATTGGCCACGATTGTGCTCCACAATTTCATTAGAAGGCATCCCTCTCGGTCCGATACGGACTTTAATATAGCTGACGCTGACGACATGCATATCACTCATGAAGCATTTGAATATCAGGTTGGGTTGTCTATTCCAGAGGAAGTTATGGAGTTCTAAGAATTTGTCACCCAGGATGGCGAAAGTGCAGCGGAGATAACTGCATTGAGGGAGTGTATCATATATGCGATCGTTGAGGGGAGACAGGTGTTGTTTGTCTTGCTCTTTTATTAGTTTTATTGGATAAGTAATATTCCAAACTTTTGTAAGCTTATCTGTGATGGTCTCAATTGAGTTGGGCCTCTCATAAATAAAGAAAAAATACAATAAATTGCCTTTCCTTTGAACATATATTACTTGTGCTTAGTGGATTAGTTTTGTGTCACATGGAATTGTGAAAGAGTATGAGTTTAATGTTAAGATTGAGAATGGTTATAAAATCGGGGAGTTGGAACATATGAGCAGCAACTGGTTTTGGTATCTTTTTAGTTGATGTCTTATTTTGCTTTCTTCTCACTGGAATATCCTCAGGGCAACTCTGTTTTTGGCTGATGCAATATGATGCTCTATTTATTACTCATAAACATAGTTTTTGTTCATTTGGCGCAATTATGGAAAGTTTGTTCATTTGGGGCAATGTGACGTCCATAATTCAAGTTTTTCTTGGGCCCTTTCTCTCGTCTTATCCAAGAGAATGATATGATCAGCAAAAAGCATACAACAAGGTACATAAAATCATAGGGTGAAATCTTAAACAATTGAAAAAAATATATTTGAAATCTTAAACAATTGAAAAAAATATATGGTGACTTGTAAAGATCTAAGATAACAATTTATAATTCTAAGAATTATATTTGTAGTTATCTTTATAATTATTTAAATACTAACGAGATTGAAAGATATATGTGTAAGCTAGTCAAGCAAAAAAAAAGGTAACAATTTAATTCAAATAAAGTTTTCTAAAGATAAAAATTAAAAAGTATTTTATATGAGGATTTTGAAAATAGCTTAATGAAATATTATGATAAACTTTAGAGTAAATATTTTAAAAATATATTCGACTTTATTGATCCTAATATTATGTATACTATTTTTTTTTACCATTACATTAATAAAAAAAGTTGTGTGCTTTGAAGAAAATGAAGGTGAAAAATCAGTAGTAGGATTTGAAAACACCCCAATAGAATTTTGAAAAAATTTAGAAGATTTAGAAATATATTGACTTACTAAACTTTTTAATGTTATTTTAAAATTAAAAAGGTTATGAGGAATGGAGAAGAGTATTTTGATTCCTACGATTAAGAAAAAGAGGATGCACAAAAGTGTGCAAATTAAAGATGAATTAAGTTAATGTGTCATACAATAAAATTATGGCAAAGTGTAATTGAGCATAAGTTAAGACGTGATATAAAGATTTCTTAAAATCAGTTTGGATTCGTGTCGAGCAAGTCTATTATGGAAGTGATACATTTATTGAGATTTTTGATGGACAATACAGATATAGTAAGGAGGATGTATATATATATATATATTTTGGTTTAGGAAAAACTTATGATAAGGTTCAAAGAGGAGTTTTTTAAAGAGTTCTAAAAAAGAAATGGGTTGATAGGACTTTTATTCAATTCATTAAAGATATGTACACTATAATTGTTACTTGTGTTCGAATAGAAGGAGGATTGACCATGTATTATCCTATTTCAGTTAAATTACATCAAGGATTGGCTTTAAGTCCATATATTTTTGTTTTAGTTATGAATGTTCTTACTTGACAGTTATATGAGAATGTACCTTGGTTTATGCTTTTTGTTGTTGATATCCTTCTTGTAGATAAGACTAGAGAAAGATTTCAGAATAAACATTAATTATGGAGGTTAACTGTAGAGTCTAGAGTCCTTTGTTTGAGTAGATCCAAAACTGAATATATGGTGAGCTGTAACAATGCATGATCAAATCATTAAAAGGAGTGAACACTTTAGATATCTCAATCCATTTTTCAAAGTGATAGTGATAAAGATGGGGATGTAATTAGTAGAATCAAATTGGTTTTTGTGTAATCTTAAATACAGCCGTAAAATATTTAGAATAACACCGACTTGGACAGAAGGCGCGAATAATACCGCGTAACCCATAAATTACTCCAAAAATCCTTTCTAATAACCCCTGAATACTAGAGCTAAACAACTCGAGTCACCTGCTTTGGCAAAAGGTGCGAATAACACCATAGGATCTCACCAATAACACTAAAATAACGTAGCTAATGACACCTCCAATAACACCATTGGAGTGCACGAGAGGGCAGAGCCGTAAACATTTCTCTCCAAACGCGCCCGCGGGCGGCATGTGATACAAAAGAAAATCAGCTTATCCCACAATGCAACGAAGACAGAGAAAAAAACACCAATGTCAGCGTTTTGAAAACGCCCCGCAGCTGTTCTGCTGCACCAAACGGCCCTAAGAATTCTATCCACATGCATCAATAAAAGCTCCATATCTCAAATTTTATAGGCAAAATGGCTAAACGTGCACATGCAAAAGCCAGATCAATCTCCAGCTTTTAATATGGGCTGCAGAATCTGTGAAAAATCCAATGGATCGCCTGCTCTGAACTTTTACCGTGAGAAATCAATCCACAAGCTTCTAGAAAAGCTCCAGTCAACCAATTAATCCAACCAAACCCAGCAGAAGCCTCAAACCCTGTTTGATTTCGGGATAAAACCTAAATTATGCCAAATAAGTTGATATAACATAGAGCATAATATATATTCCACTGCAAGCTTTGAAAAACATATTAGTTTTAAATAAGTTTTGGCGAGAAGATAAATTTAAGGAAACATATTAGTTTTCTACTCCTACTTTCAGTTTGCAGTTTTCAGTTCAAAATCGTGTGCAATGGGGTTTTATTTTATTATTATTATTTTTTAAACTTCCTTCGAACTCATTTTTACTTATCCATTTGAACTTGCAAGTGGCAATGTACTTTTTTTTGGATAGAGTAATTTTTACGTGCACATTTATGTAAGTACTTTTTTTTTCAGAATTAATTTAATGCTCAGTCTTGGATTTGCATGACATGAAGAATTCTCATACTTCATCTTCATTCCATTTGCCTACTTTAGTATTTTCCTTTTTTTGTTTACGAATATTCAGAAAACATTTGTATTGATTCTTTGTTTTAGAAGGTTTATCCTCAATCATTTCATATCAGGTTTTCTTGATGAAGCTGTTGTAAAAATTTTCCATCCGGATCCCAGAGTAAATGTGGACAAAGAGTTTATTCAAGAGACAAATAACGGAGGCATGATCTCAAATTATCAAATTGGAAAGACGACGAGTGTTCCATCCAAACTAGAAGTGTCTGTACAATTTGAATACAGGGAAAACGATATCATGTGTGATGATAAACCAATTCCTCCAGAAGCTAATATTCAAAGATACACAAGTCCTGAACTACCTCTCACCATGGACTGGCCTGAAATTTCGTGGGATGAGCTAGAAATAAAGGAGCGTGTCGGTGCCGGTACTTCTTTATTCCATTTCTGCGAAATCTAGTTGTTTGCTTCTCGCCTTCTTTTTTTATTTACTTCTTGCCCGTTTCCTTCGACTGCAGGATCATTTGGAACAGTGTTCCATGCTGAGTGGCATGGATCTGTAAGTATTTTTTTTTATTAGAATGACTTTGCATTCATCTATGCAGAAAATGTAACTCAAATTGTATTTTCAGGATTTTAACATGTTTGCAGTTATGTTTTTTCTATAAATTTCAATTTTTTGTCAATGTATATGAGTGCTGTCGGTCTTCTGATCCCATCCGAGAATGCGTTCAGAATTGCATCACTTAATTACATAAATTATGGCGAAAAACCTCAAATCGTGACATGGTTGGAAATCTAAAGATTTGATTGACATGAGTGACCATAAAAAAATATTTATGATCTTTAATGCGTTGGTTCTGGATTTGGTTAGGGAATAGATTTCAGGAAGTATGCAAACTTTGATAGTCATTTTTGTTATACATTCAAGCACTTCTTTTGACATTGATATTGTTAGAATATATTGTATTACGCAAGTCAATCTACATTTTAATTTCAGAATTTAAATAATTATATGGTGTGCAAATGATGCTACATAATCAATGTATGCATTTAGTGGTGAAGGGATAGGAGCTAGAAAATTTTTGGTGTATAGTCTCTGAACAAATTCAAATGGTGTCTTGCTTGTAGATTTTGCATGCTATTGTGTTCAAACAATCTATTCGAGTGTAGTATAAATGACTTAGTTGTTTAGGCCAGAGAAAATGAGGACCGTTTAAATAATTTGAGAATCTTCCTCGAGTTGGTGCGATAATATAATCATAAAATGAATCCTTTGAAGTACTTCTTTGGCGTTACCTCGGGGAAGTTGTTAGGATTTATTTTTTGACACCGCTGGATTGAATCGATCCACAAAAGATTAACACTGTCTTAGAGATGATGCTCCTAAAGAGTTTTAACTAAATTGCAATTCTTCCAAAGAAATATGATATATATAAGATGCTTAATATCTAATTTGTCAGGTAGGTGCCAAAATTTTACTTTGTTGACTAGGAAAGTTGGTTTGGGACGTTAAATGTCTATATGCTTTCAAAAGCATAAAATAGTATTTGATGATACTTCTGGTTGACCTTCAATACTTTGTACTATAGCTTTAGATGATTCCTTTGGAGCTTTGTTTGTGCCGATCAATGACTAGTGCAAGAAATATATTCTCTATTATTTGAGTGATCTTCTAATTCCGTCTAAAAAAAAGCATCCTCTAATTGATAAGAATTGTATAGCTTTAATATTCATTGAACAAAAGAATAGACATTACATGCTCTCACAAGGTCAACCATATCTCAAGGTTTAATATATTATAATATTTGATGGTCGGACCGATTTTTTCAGAAGATTAGCAAGGTAGTCGATGATACTATTATAGTTCGACATAATTTTTTTTCTTTTGTGCATCATCAAAGGGTATGTTAGACTTCTTGGCGACGCACACATTACCAGAAGTGTCTCCTTTGAACGTTGTCTTGCCAGATGGACAATTCATGAATTGGGAAAACCTCATTGCTCAAAGTTGGGAGATGTCTTTTGGCGGAGGTTCTTCGGCCTAGAAGGATAAAGAATTGTAAGTGATAGTGTCCGGTAAAGAAGGATTCGATAATCTTCATCACTCTAGAGCAAAGGATGCTGAGGTTCTTCTACCACTTGACAGAGGAGTGTACGAACAACGAAGCCAAACATGAAGCGTTGCTAATAGGATTGGAGTTAACTATGCTAATTGGAATAAATGATATCAATGTCTATGATGATTTTCAGTTGATCAACAATCAAGTCCCTGAAAGAGATAAAGTTTTGATGCTAAAGCTAGAGAAATATTTCTAATATACAATGAAGTGTTAGAACAGATTCTAAGTTTGATGCTCTACAATATTCTAAGGGGAGAGAACTCTCTAGTAGATGATTTGGCAATGCTAACAAAGGAATTTGCATATCCATAGGAAGATATGATCCTAATTTTAGTTCAAGTTCTTCGAGTCGACATAAACAATTTACACAAGATCAGTGCCAATAAAAAAGTAGCTGCAATTGGAGAAGAAACTGAAGACTATCACCAACCATTCGTCATGTACTTGCAATGCAGGATTCTGCCTGAAGATAAATTGTTTGCCAATCAAATCAAGAAAAAGGGTGTTAACCTACACCTTGGTAGATGGAGTTCTATACAGAATATCATTTCAATCAGATGTGACTATGATGTTTGAGCAAATTTGAAGCCTATCAAATCATTAAATAAGTTCAATCAGGCTTGTGCGGGGCTCACCAGTCTGGACAAAAAGATGAAGGCAAAGATGAAAATCAAGAGATTGGGATATTGTTAAGTAGCCATGATGGCAAATTGCTTGAAGATAGGAAGGAGATGTCCCCAATGTTAAGTTCATGGAGTTAATAGTAGGAACTTGCAAATTACAATTTTTTATACTTCCGCTGTCTAAACATTTTAAGCGATTTTCTGTGCTTTTGTTCACTACCTCAAATTGACTTCTATTTCTACTGTTTAAGCTTCATGAAAGTTAAGGTAACTTAAAAAAAATTATTATTATTTTCAAAATTAAATAAAAATCAACTTTGATATCATAAAGACTAATATTTTCTTATCAATCATATTAAGTAATGATTTTCACAAAGAATGCTTGTTGCTTGTATAAGATGTACAAATAGCTTGTTAAGTAAAGTGAGTTATTTTAGAAAATTGTTCTATGACCTTGAGCATGCTATAATGGTTTGATGCCCACTTGTGCAGTCCTGTGTATTGATCCACCATGTACCCCACCTTATTTTTAGAATGTTTTTTTTTGTAGTAATTTAACATATATGCTTGATTAATGTAATACTCTGATATGCAAATCACATTTTTTTTTAAAAGATTTTGATCTTTGTATTTCATGCACACAAGTTGCATTAATCCTACCTTATATCTATGGGCTATTTGTACTATCGTTTTAACTATAATCATGTTTCTACCCATTCTAATATGATGTAGTCGTGATTTTATGCATCTTGGAAGTTTCAGTTTACATCAGTACTATTCTTTTCATATATGTTAGATTAAATCAACAATTTCATTAAGCAAGTTTTGTTAAATAATTTTTATGCTCATGTTATGTTGCATAACTACTCAGTCATGATTTGTAATTTTGGTTGTACGAAATGTATGAGACTTGGAGTTTGCTCATGTTTTCTTGATAATTATTTGTTTCTTTCAAAAATTGATGTCCTGATCCCTTGATGAGAGGCAGAGCAAGAGAGTTTCAGGTCAAATTTTTATAATGCAGTTCAAACTACAGATAGGATACTACCCCATAAATTTGTTTCTCATTTTGCAAGGACTTTAAGATGTAGTTTGAGCTTTTTTCATAGGTGCAAACTGCTAAAGTTGATTTTTCTTCTCAATATTTAGAGAGATTCTTTTAATGTTGATTGTTAAGATGTTGATTACTTGCAATATACTAATGACAATTTAAAATTTAATGTCATGAGCTTTGAGTAGATGGTGAGAGAATAGTGAAAAATCTGATAAATATCTCATAATTTCATCATCCTTGGTTTTCATGAACCATGTTCTACTAAATTAAAGTATGTAGTTGACCCAACCTAATTTAAGGTCCTTCCTGACAGCTAGGGTTGTATAATACACAAATTAGTCAATTTATGTTAGATTTTGACTATTTTAAAATGTAACTCTTTTTCATTTCTCGAAATCCAACTAGACTATTTTGATAAAATTTTACATTTTATATCCATCAAACCAATAGTATATATATTAATATAATTAGTTTTATAAGAATAAACAATGAATTTAATTTAATAAGCTAGCTTATGATTTAGGTGATGACTAAAGGAAACGAAATGAGTCAATTGCTATGCAAATACAAATAGACATTCTTACCTTATAATACAAATGATAAGAATGAAAGTATAGGTGAAGACATTTTAATTTTTATTTGGAAGTGAATGAAACTATTAAATAAAATCAATATGCCTTTATTTGTATTTTAATTCTTATTATTTACTTGTTTTTTTTGGGAATGTCACCTTGTACTGGAATTAATTTTGGCTAAATCATTTCTTTGTATTGTCATACAGCTTGTCGACTATAAAAACTACTGATAAAAGTTTGTCATTTCTTAACATAACACTTATCATCGATCCTGCTACTACTAAAATGTATGTTCTAATCGTAATATTAGGAGTTAGAAATTTTATAGTTTTCCTATTATTTTTCTCCATGTAAGTTGTCCATTTTAAAATCTATCTATCACAATACCTTTGATATACTTTTGATCATTTTATGTATTATAATCATTTTCATATGTTTATTTTAATATAACTTTAATTAATTTGCTTAATGAATATGCCCAAAAGTACAATAAAGTAAGGGTCTGTTTGGTTAATCATGGATTCTCAGATTTTCAACATAGCTATATTGCTCTGAATCACTTACGGGAAGTTAGTTGTCTGTTTGGTTCAATTGCGTGAAAATCTCATGTAGGCAGCTTTTTATGTAAAAATGACCAAACTGCCCATATTTATTAAAATTGTTTTAAAATTTCAATTTATTTATGTAAATATGAGATTAATAGACATCAAATTTGTATAAATTTTATATATTAATTATTAATATGAATTAAATTGTTGTTATATATTCTGTTTATAGAGAATTTTAAAATCCTTTAAAAATATGTGAAGTCATAAGCTGCTCCACCGGCAAGCAACAATACTTGTAATAAATAATGGCGTGCATTTAAGATGAAGTTAAGTTCAATAGCATATAAATGCAGTGGTTATAAAGAGCTTATACCATAGTAATCCCTGAATATTTAGCACCTCCAACTATGGAATTACATAAACCTTGTCATTCCCATGGAATTCATAATAAAGCCGCTTTGATTTTGGCATGTTAAAAAGGTACAGTGATCTCTAGTGGGGAAGCTGCCCAAAAGGTGGGCGAGTTTCCCACTCCAAACACACGTTCAAATTGATTTACTCCATATTACTAAAGCAATGAAGAACATAAATAATTAGATGAAAAGCCTAAATATACTGCAGTGGGTTTTGCCATTAAAAAAAAAGGCAAACATGCCCTGAAAATTCTTCCCAACTACAAGAAACGAAAGCATTTTGTAGCTACCAACCATTCTCCATCATTTAAATTTAAAATTGAAGATGGTATATATAGTGTAAAGATTCCATGCAGGGGAATGAAAGAAGTAGGTTTCTCATATTCACATAATTGCAACATTCAAAATTGGAGAATATAGAGTGAGAGAGGGAGAAATAGAGAGAGAGATAGACCACCCCATTGTTCCTAAAGGAGGAACTTTCTCTACAATGGCAAACACGATCCAATTTGAAGATCAATTTCAAATAGATAGCAGGCAAATGCATGAAGGAAATAACCATGTATATGAAACTTCCCCTACAATGCCAAACATGATCCAATTTGAGCCCACATAAGGTCTCAAAGTATCTGAGGCAATAAAAAATGTAAAGCATAATTTTTTTCCACAATGGGAGGATTTCACAACACTTGGACTAACAATACACAAAAAATACCCTAAACCATGCCGTAGAATGAGAGGAGGAGGTAGAAGTCAATGAGAGGAGAAAGAAGAGGCGTTACCGTGAGATTCGTCGGAGAGGAGGAGCGAGCAGTTTGGAGGAGCTGCAAACAAAAAAAATCACGATCCCCTGTACAAAACACAAAAAAATCCTTCAACCGTGACCGAGCATGAGAGGAGGAGGAGGGAGAAGTCATGAGAGGAGGAGGAAGAAGAAGCGTTACCGTGAGGTTCGTCGGAGAGGAGGGAGCAGCTTGGAGGAGAGGCGGAGACGGAAGGAGAGAGCGATATTATCAGGTAGGGTAAAGAATCGCGGGGTAGCGGAGGTAAAAAGCCGCGTGAGAAAGCCAGGCCACAGGACACTCTTCACGGCGGGCGTTCGAAGAATTCGCGGCGGGATTTCGACCGAATTCGGCGGGAATCTCGCGGCGCTGTGCCGCTCCGTGCCCAAAACATCGAACCAAACAGGCCCTAAGTAGTGTCTTCTCCAGTCTCAATATCAAGAGTTGTTAAATTTTGTAATTTTCTTATCATTTTTTCTATGTAGATTATCTGTACAATAGTCCATTTATCACAATATTTGTGAGATATTTTTATTATTTTATCTTTTAAAATATTTTTTTATATTCTTTATTTCAATGTAACTGCAAACAATTCACTTAATTAATTTGCCCAAAAATTTAATAAAATCAGTAGTGCAACTATAGTCTCAATATCAAGAATAAAAGTTTTATATATTTCATTATTATTTTTTGTTTTCGTAGGTTATTAGTATATTAGTATAGTAGTCTACCTATCAAAATTAGTTGTGTCAAAAATTGACCCAACCAGTCAACTTGACTCGAACTTGACTTGATAAATCCGAATTAGGCTTAATCGATTTTTTTTCAAGTCGGTTTCGGGTCAGAGAATTTGACTCTTATATTCGGGTCGGGTCTAGGTTAAACCTGAAAACCTAAACATGACCCGAATAAGCACGAAATTTCAGGTCGGGTTCTTGTTTTAGTTTTTGACTCGTTTATTATTTTGGTCGGGTCATTTTTCGGGTCGGACCCGAACCCGACCAACTGACCCGAATTGACATCCTTAATCACAATACTTGTAACATACTTTTGATCATTTTACCTTTAAAATCATTTTCATATATACTTGTGTATTTCAATGTACTGGCAAGCATTCACTTAATAAATACGCCCAAAAATACAATAAAACCCATAATGTTTTTTAAATTTGTTTCTCTATGATATATACTTGTATTTAACAATATATAGAAAATTCTAAATTCAATTTTATATATCAATATGTTACTTGTTAGTTCTATAAAAGAATTTCTTTTTTAATTTAGTATATTACTATCTTATCTGGATTTATTGGGCAACATCGGGGTGACTTTTTCCAAGATTCGCTTCGAGCTCGCAGTCTAGGGTACATTGCTTGAATTTAAGAAGATTTTTAATTTAAATTTTAACACAATAATAATTTCAAATGAATCACTCATCTTAAATGGGTTTCTTCTATTTAGTCATAAATCCCTTTTTTACTAACTAACAGTCATTTTTACTAACCAACAATCATCTCTTCTTCTCACATTAAGAACCATTCAATCAAAATCATAGCAATTGAAAGAAATTCGTTAAACTAATTAGAATTTTGATAACATTTATTATAAAAGTAATTGCATACATCATTGTTAAATTTACTTGACATTTAGCCTTATGTAATGTCAGTTTTCTCCCTGAAAGAGTGTTCTCCTC
Organism: Papilionanthe hookeriana x Papilionanthe teres; assembly: GCA_022702705.1. Classification (NCBI taxonomy): domain Eukaryota; kingdom Viridiplantae; phylum Streptophyta; class Magnoliopsida; order Asparagales; family Orchidaceae; genus Papilionanthe; species Papilionanthe hookeriana x Papilionanthe teres. The sequence continues at coordinate 43,237,441 of CM040436.1, read as the reverse complement.
TCTTGGTACTATTCATGATAGAAGAAATGAGAAGAAAATAAAATAAATAATTTTAAGTGTTAAGCTTTGTATGTATAAATATATATATAGCTTTCTTTTATCTTAAATAACTTTGAAAATCCTTCAATGTTTTGGTTTCCCCCTAAATATGCTTTTACTCAATACTAGCTATTCTTGGTTTTCTGCTGTAGCCATCCTTTATTTCTTCTTTTTATGGTCACTAGAGCGCCTCACTTTTGTTGTCACTGCTGCTATTCATGGAATTGCCCAAATCAAGAACGCTTTCCTTTTTATTGTACTTGGGATGCGAAACTGAGAGCTAAGGGAGAGCGAGAGCTAAGGAGGAAGGTTTAGGATTAATAGAAATACACACTAAATAGTCTCTACCCTACACACCTCTCACTTACACCCAAAACCCTAACGACACCCTCGAGAAGTTAATTGCATAAATCTATCACATATAATGGCCAATCCACCAAGTATCATATTGGCTTGATTGCATTGAGGAAAGAATCCATGGTGAGATCACTTTCGACTATAACAGATAAATCTGTGGTAGATAGCAAAAATACTTAAATCCCTTATGTAGAAATGATTCCAGTGGAGAAGAATACAAACCTCAATGCTTTAGGGTATGATATCAACGGAGGCATATAGATGAGGTGCCTGCTAAATGATATAAAGATGAGATGTCTGTTAGAGGATAGAGATGAGGTGCCTATTAGAGGATACAATGATGCAGGGATGACATGCCTATTAGAGAATGTAGAAATATGGAAATAATGATGAACTTACTGGATTTTGAGGGGATAATGGATCCAGAAGATTAGTGCGAGTGGAAGCAGACCGTTGAGCAAATTTTTGAATACAAGGAGGTGCCCGATGACAGAAGAGTGAAGCTCGTTGTCATCAAACTGAAAAAAATGCTTTTTTATTGTGGTGGAAGAACTCAAGGATAGAAAGACAAATAGAAGGATGCGACATAATCATTTCTTGGAAGAAAATGAAGAAAATGCGGTGGCAACACCTACCTTTGCACTACCACTAGGTTATTTTTCGTGAGATCCATTACCTTTAGCAAGGGCTATTCATTGGAGTAAATGACAATTTGTGCAACTTAAGTTGAAGTGTGAGTCGAAGGAGATAAATGAGCATACCATTGTCAGGTACTTATGAGGTCTGAAGTCCGCTATCATTAATGTGGTCCTGCTACAACCCTATTGGACATTGATGTACGTGCATACTTCAGCCCTGAATGTGGAGAGAAAACAAAAGCAGAGCAGAAGAAACAATCACTAATCAGACTATCACCCATAGTTGGAGACTTTAGGAGGCGCATGACTTGGGGAGAAGAGCAAGCTGGTTAGGAGCAGGTTAGAGCTATTCAAAGTGAAAAGTCTGAGAAACGCAACATGCCCACTATAGTCACATCCAGGAAATGCTCTAGATGCTTTGGTTTTGGACACATTACTTCTAGTTGCCCGATGAGCCGAGTTGTGTCCTTCATCGAGCATGGCGTAATGGAGGAAGTGAACAAAGAGAAGGCAACTGAGGAAAAGGGTGGGTAGTATCATCTTCTACCAGATGAGGGCAAGATGCTTTTGGTTCAACGGGTACAGATAGCTTATGAGGGATATCAACAATGGCTTTGCCAAAAAATATTCTACATCCATTGCACTGGAAGGCAAAGATATGCACTTTCATCATTGATTGTGGGAGTAACAGAATGTGACATATATGCAGATGTTGAACAGGTTGAGCATTATGATTCAGAGACATCCCCAGTCATATTCTCTGACATGTTTAAAAAAGTGAACAAGATCAACATTGATATTAGGTGCCTTGTGGAGTTTTTGATTGGGAGCCATTTGCATGAAAAGGTTTTGTGCGATGTGGTGCCCGCCCTTGGATGCCTGCCACCTTTTGTTGGAAAGACAATGACAATATTTGTGCAAGAATTAACATGATGGGTATAGGAAACATACTTCTTCATCAAAGATGACAAGTGCATAGTCCTTTTACCTTCTGCAGACTTCGAGATTACAGGTACCCTTTCTAGCAGAAAAGTTTTGCGAGGATCAGTTCTAGTGATGACAGAGGATTGTGAGAGAGAAGAGCCGATAACAACCACATGACAGCCAATACGTTGCAAGTTTCAAGATCTTCTACTCACTAGCTTTCTACCATAGCCACCACTATTCAGGGAGATTTAGATTGTCCTCACCTTAGATCGGGTTGAACCAAGCTTAGGTTGATTTTTGATGATTCAACAGAAGACACTTGGCATAGAATCTCTGTTTAGCTCATAAGGGTATCCCCAGATAGTTGGACCGATATGCATCGCTTCTCGCAAATGTGGAAAACTCAAATGTTTTGGGAGAGAATGCATTTATCAGTGGAGTTCATGAGCTTCTGGGGCCGTAGTCCTAGTGCATTGAGCTTTGGGGGGGGGGGTGGCTAGGGGTTACAACAATAACATCACTGACAATGTGCGGACAGGAACTTTGACGAATGATTTTGAAGTTCCTTCAACTCGAGAGATTGATGCATGTGCTCTCGTGAAGCTGTAGGAGCGGCGCAAAGGGAGTCGCGACTATCTTGTGTGATTTCTTTCGTTTGAATTGAACTGGTGCAGACTCGGGGTTGGGGACTACAACAACATTATTAAAGATGGGTAGACCAAAGCTTCAACGAATAATTTTGAAGCTCCCTCAACTTCGAGAGATTGATGTGGGCGCTCTCGTGAAGCTGTGGGAACGACGCGAAGGGAGCCGCGGCTATCTTGCACAATTTCCTTTATTTGAACTGAATTGATTCAGACCCAGGAGGGCTAATCTACTCTTCCATGAGTGATTGGTGCCTCCTTTTCCTAGGGGATCCAATCCTAATTATCTATTGCTTATATATATGTGATTCCTAAGTTTTATGTTTAATAGTTTTTCTCGTGTTTTGTATTGGGACAACTGCCGACATGTATTCTTCCTTTCGAGGGCTGTATCCTATGGTTATAGGCAGTGTTTCAGCTGTATCTTGGTCTCTAGGTGATGGTTATCCTTCCCCAACTTCTCAACAACTGCCTGGATAGCTTCATGTAGTTGTCCTCAATGCAGTTCCTGCTTCCCAGAGGCCATCCTTCACCCTGACTTGTTTCCATCTCAAGAAACAACGCCATCCCCTTTCCACTTGCTGCCGCCTCACATTCCATCTTACTGTCGGCAGCCTAAACCAACCCCACTCTTGTTGTTGTTTCTCTAGGCCGGCCTCATTTTTGTTGTTGCACGTTGGAAAGCCCTCTCGCATCAATCTCCGTTGCTTGCTTTCAGTCCTAACCATTGGAGACCACTGCCATGCGGTTTTTTGCTTGCCAAACGCCTCGTCCAGCACTCTACCACCTTTTGAGCCTTTGCCGACCACCGCCACCCCTAGATTCAATTAAAATTTTAATGTTTTTGTCGTGTCTGTTATTATTTCGGATTTTCAGATATGTTGTATTTTCTCTTCATGTATGTTGGTTGTAACTCTCTATTTACTTTCTATAATAAAATTTACCTTTTTTTGTTGTGGTTTGGGATAACTTCGATATCACTCATGCAGAGTAGTTGTCATAATTCACTAAATTTGAAATACATATAAATAAGAATCAACAAATAAAAATAAATTTTTTTATGCTTATGGCTTCAGCTTATTGATTTCTTGCTAGCTTGATCGTCTAGATTTGTTGAATTTCTTAAATTAGCTGTTTGCATGAGCATGACCCGAAAATTTTGAATTACACCATTTCTCAGGCTTTTATGCTTTTCCATATGTATGCCCATCATTTGAATTATTATTCTTCTAATGTATAATTGCAATGTTATCACTTAAAGTTGCGCAATAATATATCAATAAAATCAACGCATTCAAATTGTATTTGTTAGCACCAAACATTTAGTTATTGTTATTGAATTAACAATGTTATTGACATAGGGCTGGTGTGCATTGCAGGCAAATAAAAAAGCTATATTTGTTGTACGTTATGTCAAAAACGGCATGTGTGGACATTTCAGAGAGGTCATCAACATAGAGTATACAAATGGCTATCTAGCTTCCTTGTTGTGTTTTGCGTAAATTAATATTGTTAGTGGGGCCGCATTGTATACTATTTTATGGTGTCAATGATACACTTGTAAGAGGATGGATGTCATGTCCCATGATGCCTCCCTCCTTCCCTAAATTGATGTGGGATGTAGCAGAGATCAGTTTGATTCAGTTGACTGAATATACCCCCAATAGACATTATGATATCCTACTCCATAGAATAAAATGAAGATAAACTCAAATCACTTGTATTCATTCGAAACAACAGATAACATATTACTCCAATGAAAATCGAGCTACTTAAATTAAGTACAAGCAATCCAAAATACTTTATTTAAATTTATCTACAGAGCATCTAAATATATTGAATTTTTTAGCGATGCTCATAAATTTCATCTGATACTTTACCTTAAGTTTTCTCTCCTGATAGCAATATTATAAAATATGATCATAAAATTAACCTGGTTCTACTTCAACTTTTCTTTTTGTTTTTTATAAAAATAGTTTTAACAATTCAACGAGCTATAAGACTCAACAAAATAAACAAAATAAATACAGAACTGAAATATTAAAGAATAGGGGTGTAAATTAGGGGTGTAAATCATGAATAGATCTAATTCTAAAACCGAGTATATGTGATCATTATATTACTATAATTGTGAAAATTTAATTATGATTACATGAAACTTAACATGAAAATATTTCACAATAAACAACAATGAAAACAATTATGTTTCTTCTGATTACATTGAGTTAGCCAATAATCTATTTACATTTGATTTTAAATCTATGAAATCTTTCTTTTGTTTATTTTTTTTCTGCAGCCTTATATTACACTTTAGCTTTAGAAAATATCATGTTGATGAAAATGCTGAACTGAACTTGGTCATGTAGACATCTAGCATTATAGATTGATACTTGATTGGATGGGAGCTGACCATAGGAATTAGGGAAAGGAAAATTTGTAAAGGAGGAGAAGAAGAGTTGAGGAGCTGACCATAGGAATTAGGGAAAGGAAAATTTGTAAAGGAGGAGGAGAAGAGTTGAAAAAGGGAAGAAAAGGAGAAAGGTAAAGAGAGTGAGTAGTTTGGTTTAAATTTGGACTTTTTGGTACTCTTCCAATGAGTCAATTTCTAATCAAGGTTGTACGTTTTTTAAGCTTGTATGAGTAGTGATTTTTATTTTACTTGGAAAAGATGTTTTGGTATGTCCATTTTAAAGGATTAAATTGTCGATTGAGTAAGATTCACAAGTTCTAATGTAACATCTTTTATTATGGGGAGAGGAATCAAAAGTGTCGAATAGAGTGGGAGTAGAAGCGATGAGTTAGAGTCGTTGAGGGGTGATCCCTGGTGATATTTATACTTGTGGTAATATAATTTATAATTATATTTATGATATAATATTCTACATATTTTTTTAATAAAATTCATACTTTATAATGACATCAAAAACTTGATTCCAATGTAAATAAGAATTTAACAGTTATATTTAAATTTATGGATTCTACGCAAACATATGTATCGTTATTAAGTAATATAAAACTTTCTGATTAAGCCTCGAAATATCGATTTCACGGGAAAATTTTTTTGATATTTAGATATTATAAGGAGTTAGATCACAAAATCTATTTAGGAAAAGACACTTAAACAGGTTCAAATAACGGAAAACTTGAAAATGCGATTTTTTTTTGTTTTTTCTTATATTATGAAATAAAGTGAATAATTAACTAACTATAACGAGATTTTTGTAAGATTCAAGAAGTATAAATGAAAATATCTTTTTCCTTATCATGAATAAGTAATCAGTATAAGAGTTCTGTTGTGGAAGTATTCAAAATGTGTTGGGCCAAATAGAAATAATATTATTCTTTACCCTTACTAGAGATGCTATATAAAACATTGGCTAGTTTAAAATTTGAATAGTTTTGAAGACGGGTTAAGTAGGGAAGATACAAGCTCTCACTTTAGACTTCCATTCTTTCCCTTCATCCAGGGGCTAACATCTCGCATCAAAACCTAAAACAATAAATCAAATTATGGGGCTTTAGTAGGTCACCCTAAAGTCTTCTAATTCTACATCATTAAAGTATATTTCCCTATTTATTTGCATAAAATTATATAAATCACTTTCTCATTCATACAATCTCATGTGATGCCTATCAGTCGTTAACTGAGACAATACCTACAAGGATCTTACATGTTCTCACAATAAATATTAACATTTTAATTTGCCAAATCAAGAAGTAAATAAAGTGCAATGATCGAATTAACACAATTTATTCCAACATTGAAGATCTATACTTTCCATAGCTTCTATCCAAGCACTTAATTACTTTTAATTTTAAGGAAAAAAATAAAGAAAAGTACTCAGAATCCATGGAGATAACACAACAAGTAATTTTAAAAGTGGAAATCATGTAGAAACACAAGTTTCAATTAAAACCAAATGAAGTATAAAGATAAAAACTTGTGTGAAGTTCCTCTCCATCAAATTCTTGAAGTTTCTTTAAATCTCTTCCTTTCTCTTACAAGTCTCCCAAGTGGGTTTAAATCTCTCTAAAACAATAGATTTTTACTTAGAAATCTCTACCCACCTTCCCTTCACTAGGAATTAGATAAGTTTCAAGAAACCCTAAGTAATAATCCTACAATTTCTTACTAACTACTCTCTCTAAACACACTATTACAACTTTTTAAAATTCTCTTCAGGTCATTTCTTTTATATTTTCTCAAAAGGTGTCTTGACGTTTCTTCAATATGTGTCCATATTCAATGAATCTTCCCAAACGATGCATTATTTTAAGTGAAATTTGAATGGCTTTTGGCGCTCTTGATCAGTTACCCACATTTGTACTAAAGGTTGCCTCAAACACCCGTTCAAAATTCTCAAAAGATTCCTTGAAATTGCAAAGTAACTACACTGCTCTTAAGCGCGTGGCCTCTGGCACTTAGGCGCGGTCTTCTCTGTCTGCTGGCGCCAGATCTGGGCGCTTAGGCGCCCTAGTTTAATTGAACATCTTCATTTTTGCTCTAAATTTGATTCTTTTTTGCTCCTTTTGGTCCATTTATTTGTACCTGAAAGAAAAACACACAAATACCTTCCATTAAAACACAATATCATCAAAAATAGGTATATAAATGTGTACAAAAATAGTATATATTATAGGTATATCAAGGGGAAAAAGAAACAAGAGAAAAAAACTAAACTAATAGAGATAGGAAACAACGGGATTAGAAGCCAACAGATGAGTTTGCCTTATAATTTCATGCGAGGCGGGAGCTCTCGTGCGTGCGATCAGAGAGCAAAGGAATGAATAAGAAGGTTATGTCTTCTTATCCGAAGCATCGATGGAGCCACCTTATGTACTAAGCTCGATGGAAGAAGTCATTCGAAGCATTGCTGCATCGAGCCGCGATGTTAATCGGAAGGGAGCCAAAGCTAGAGTTCCCATATCGTGCGAAGACAAAAAGGATGATGAGTAACTCGTGCGAGGGAAGAAGACTGAACTGATTACAAGAGGAAGGAGTTCGCTGCTCTGTGAAGGACGACGCTCCGAGAAGAGCTTGCGTGCAGGTATGAAGGATAAAGGTAAGCTTATTAATAAGTAATATAAAAAAATATATATATTATATATAACTTTATTATTTAAAAACGTTAGTTTTTCTCAAGCCCCAAAGAAATGTTAGGGTCTTAATTCTAATCTTATCTTTGTATATCTAATAATTTTTAATATAAATTTTGTTTACAATAATTAAACTTAAAGTTTAAAGTTTTTAAATGCTAATTAAATTAGTGTGATACAACAAGAATTCATAATTAAATTAAAACACAATTAAGTACTGTGATAATTGATTATTTATATTTTTTATGAGATAATTGTATAGAAGTGATGCAAGTTAAGAGCAAGCAAATTGTCTATCATCACATGTGTACTCATACTTTTAATCTATAGAATACTTTATTTTTTTCTCAAATATTTTATAGAATTACACTTACTATGCTTTATTCTGATTGAGTTATTCTTTTCTTTATCAGTCATATTGTTATTTATGTTTGTAGCTATTTGTTATCTGCATTGATTTATACTTTATATATATATATATATATATGTTAAATTGAATGCGATAAACACATGAATGATATGTTTATGTGGACTGCTTCTATATGCATGACTGACTATGATGATATCGCTCTTCTATGTTATTAGTGGGAAATACTAAGTATCCGTACACTTATATAGAAAAGTATATTGATAATGATATGTTTTAATTGACATAATTTTTAGACAGTGCTACTATGTCGATTGTACAAATATAAAACGATATTGATATGCTATTAATATTGTAAGATTGATTGAATGATGTGTTATATGTATATATTGATTTATTTAAAAGCTTAACTAACAAACATATTGTTTTTCTTTTAACTTTTATTACTGTAGTTTATGAGTATGTGTTTTCGCTGACTTATTTTGCTCATTTTTATTTTAAACATTTTTGATTAATTAAGTGATTAAAAGATGAATGATAGAAGAAAAAAATATTTATAGAAAATGCGAACAATTAGTAGCGAGGTAAATTTAGATATATTGCTTTAATTTAATTTGATTAGAGACATTTGTATTTGTTAATTTGTGGATGAATATAGAAAATTTATTTTACATCACCCAATCGTCTGATTCTGCCTTGGATAATTCTAAAATTTTGACCTGGTCGTCACAAAAGTGGTATCAAAGAACAAGATTTATGATTAATTAATGTAATCTTGATTAAAGATGACGCAATGGAGAAAAGGATTCATGTAGCCGACTCCACTTAATGGGATATAGACTTGTTGTTGTAAGGCAATCTTGATGAAAGAGCTAAGTGGGTAATTAAAAAAAAATTTAAGAACAATAAAAGTTTAAAATAAAATTAACTCAAGTTAAAAAGTATATCCATTCAAGCATAAGGCTATAACTGAAAATATATAAGGCAGAAACAGGCTTAGGTATTACTTATAAGACATTCTTTACATTCTATAGGATATACTTAAACTATGTCTTTACAATCTTTATCAACTATCGAAAAACTTTCCATCAGACTCTATAAGGAATTATATAGGTATACTTACAAGACAATCTTTACATTCTCGACATCAACTCCCTACCTATATAAAGTCTGATAGAAAGTTTATGGATAGTTGATGTCGACCTATTTGCAATCCAATTTTAAATTTCGAGGACAATGTTTTTTAAGTGGGGAAGATACTAACATCCTTATTTCTTAATGGGAGAGAAATAAAAAAAGGTTGAATAGAGTGGGAGAAGGACGAGTAAAAAAAATCATTGAGTGGAAGAAGAAATAAGATAGAAACTGAACAGAGGGAGAGGAAATGAGGGGATCAGAAACCAACAGACGAATTAGACCTATAAATTGAAGCCCGAGGCGGGAGCTCTCGTGCGTGCGATCAGAGAGCAGAGGAAGGAACAAACAGAAGGTTGTGTCTTCTTACCCAAAGCAGCGACACAACGAGCATGTTAGCTGTGCTGGAGGGAAGTAGACGATCGCAACATTGTTGTGTCGAGCCGCGTCATAGATCAGGTGGGAGCTGAAGCTAGAGTTCTCGTGTCGTGTGAAGGAAGAATTCCGAGCTGACTTCGAGTGGGACGAAGGATTTTGGTGCTATGTGAAGGAAGATGCGGCGAGAAGAGCTCGCGTGCGGGAACAAAGGATAAAGGTAAGTTTATTAATAAGTAATATAAAAATATATATTATATATGAAATATTTATATTATATATGAGTTTACTATTTAAACATTAAACATATGTGCATTTGATTCAAGCACTAGAGAAGTGATAGAGGTTTAATTCTAATCGAATTTTAGTATAATTAATAATGATAATATAAATTTTTATTACAATAATTAAACTTAAAGTTTAAAGTATTAAAATTATAATTAAATTAGTGTATTATAACAATAATTAATAATTAAATTAAAACACATTTAAGTGATATTTGAATATTTTTTATGTTGTAGATAATAATTTGATTGAAGTGAGACAAGTTAAGAACATACAAATCGTTTATTATCACGTGAATACTCGTACTTTTAATCTATAGTAATAATTTATTTTTTTTCAACTATGTTGCACTTAATGACATTTGCACATGCGTTATTCTGATTGAGTATTCTTTTCTTTATCGTCATTGTTATGAATTTTTGGAGCTACTTACTATCATGCATTGATATATGATTTATAGATTATGTTGAACTAAATGCGATGGATACATGAATGATATATTTATGTTGATTGCTTGAATACATATGACTAAGTATGATGAACTTATCCTTTTATGATACCATGCATTGATATATGATTTATATATTATGTTGAACTGAATGCGATGGACACATGAATGATATATTTATGTTGATTGCTTGAATACATATGACTAAGTATGATGAACTTATCCTTTTATGATACTAATGGGGAACACTAAAACACTCATGCACTTATATAAAAAATGATATTGATATTGATTTGTCTTAATTAACATTATTTTTAGACGATGCTCCTGTGATGGTTATGCATATATAAACGATATTGGTATGCTATGAATACTTTAGGATTCATTGAATAACATGTTAAATGTTTATATCGATTTATTAAAAAGTTTAATTGTCATGCATATTATTTTGCTTTTTCTTTTTCTTTTTACTACTGTAATTTATAAGTAACTGACTTGGTTAGTTCCTTATTATTTTTAACTCTTGTCAGATTAATTGAGTATATTAATTTGCTTGGTTAACTTATTATTATTTTTAATTAACTTTTTCAGGTAAATAAGTGATTAAAAGAAGAGCGACCCAAACAACCAGTAACGAGGTAAATTTAAATATATTTCTTTCATTTTGACGGATAAAATTAGCGAGTCGCCTTTAGAAGGTTTGGTCACATTAAACGTCGACCACCCGATGATCCAATTAGGAGAGTAGATGTTTTAGATACAACTTATGTTAAGAAAGGCAGAGGTAAACCTATGAAATCATGGGCTTATTGCATAAAAAATGATCTTAATTTATTAGAATTAAACGAAAATTTGACACTAAATAGGATACAATGGAGAAAAAGGATTCATGTAGCCGACCCCACTTAGTGGGATTAAGGCTTTGTTGTTGTTGTTGAGTTTTTTTTTTTTTTGGTCAGTTAAATTGTATATGAATATGGAGAGTTTAATTTTCATTGTCGGTTCCTTCCTTGTCTAATTGCAAACTCCGAATCTATTCGTGACATCTAATACATAATTGAATTCATTTTAATCTTTTGTAAGTTTACTTATGTATAGTAGACTTATGTTTGAAATACATTATAAAATTTTTATAACGTGAAATGCATTTTTACGATCACAGTTTAGGAGTAAAAAACCACTTAAAAATTTGGTTGATACATGCTCATAATTAAATATATTTTGATTATATTAATATTTTGCTAGTTAATAATATTTTCAAAAGAGAGCATCTTCTATATTTTTATTTCGCAAAATTTAAAAGGACCCGCATGCTTATTGAACCGTTCAATCATGAAAATGTGTGAATGTTAAAAATATCATGTTTTGAGTAGACAAGTTGGTAACTATATGTATATGACGCTTACCTAGGTGATGTAGAACATTTCCCAACTGGATAAAAATGACCCCTATAGAGGCAAAAGACGTCAATATAGTTTAATGATGATAATGTTGAATTTTTCTTAGGCTATATTGAATTAAATTATTAAGCGTTCAATCTTAATTTATAATAGCCAATAACATAGATAATTGTATATGATATATTTTGAAGCTCAAATTAAATATAAAGTAGTAAAAAATATATGAAAAAGTTGGAGAATTAGATGTGTTCAAATTACCTGTATACTTATATTGTTACATTCTAGTACAACGATTTTTTTAAAGGTTCATATATTCAGTATTATAGTAATATATGGATCAAATGTACTCATTTTATGATTGTCTATTCATGATTAGCATGTATTTTATTTAGTTTTTATCATTATTTGAGTTTCGTATCATGTTTGCTTATCTCGCCGAGTATTGTAGATTATTTGGATGTTATAACTTCTTTTATAAGAAAATAAAAAGAAACGATTGAAGCTGAGTATGATCATACCATTTTGTGATCATATTTTTTGTACAACTATTATAAAATAAAGAACTTTAAAGGTTTGACATTAAATTGATTTTATGCTTTTTATTAAGATTTTTGGAGGTTTTAAATGCCCAATAAATATATATTGAATGGTTTGTTTGGATTGATTTCACTTAATTTGAATAATTTAGTTTGCTGATTTTATATAAAATAATGTAATATATTTTGTGTTGTTTCAAGCGAATTTAGGTGATTGAGCTAATCTTCTATTATATTATGGTGAACTGGATAGTGGAATGGATGTTAGAGAAATATGTAGTATAAGCTGAACTGTAACCATCTATATTAATAATAATAATAATAATTTACAAGAACTTATCTTTTGCATTTATATAACATATGGCTTCTTATATCTATAATAAATGAACACTATTGCAACTTTGAAAAGCGAAATACACCTTTTTATACATGGGTAAAAGGCTTTATATATAAAATTTAAAATCTTGGTTATAGATCTTTGAATACATAAGAATTACGCTCTCATATCATAAATTTCTCTTGACAGAACCTCTAAGGACATCATCACCCAAATCTAGTGCAAAACCAAAAAAGTAATCCAAAATAAATTATCAAATCATATATTACACTCACATAACATGGACTGAACTCCACAAATTCTCAAAATCATAATAAGCTAGCCTAGAAATATATTACAACCAATATCAAAGCGAAGCCTACAAGAGCCTACTGAAACCAAACCAAATCAACCCCAACTGCAACCAACCAATCAATTCCCAACCACAACCAACAAAACCCCAACCATAGCCAACAAAATCTTAAGCAAAAAAACCCCAATCTCGGTCAATTGAGCCTCAAAAAGAGCAACCCCAACCACAATCAACAAAGTCTAGAACCAATAAAAGTCCAAGAATAGCAACCCCAAATCTAACCAACCGCACTAAATGATACAACTGAAAAGCAAACTTCAAATTAAGGACGCGGCCATCCTTAACTTTATTATGTTTAGTCTAAGGAAAAATTAAAATGAAATGAATCAAATGATTCAAACTTCATCATAACTACTGATGGTTCTTAAAAATGCGTTAAAACAGGTCCAATTCAACTTTATATAGTATGATTTCACTTCTGCGTGATCTTTGAGAGCTGTGGACATATGGGAGCTGATTTGGCTGAATGGTCTGCCAATATGAATGGTCCTGCATCATACTTCCGCATAGAATAACCAGCCACAGACCATAATCAAGACTAATGAAGCAATCCCGTTCTTTGCATTCCTAATATTTCAGAGACTATCGGGATCAAGGATGAGAAATTACTAAAATATTTTTCATTTTACATTCAATACCAAAGTCAGTTGTCACTTGTCACAGTTGTTTCTCTGGCTTAATTAGCTGTAAATTCTGTGATGTTTAACAGGCTTGTACTTTCTGTTTCTTATACATCTTAGTAGTCACATCGGTTTGAATGGTACCACAGAAAAAATTTATGAGTATGATATTATAATGATGTAATAACCATTTGCTCATCAGTTTTGTTCTTGGCTTACTAACAAATGTCTTTTGTGATAGGTATTCCCTTCATTTTCATGATTACATTTCATTGATTGATTGTTCGGTTAACTAAAAGCACGCCATGCAGGATGTTGCAGTGAAGGTTCTTGAAGATCAAAATTTCTATGATGATCAGATGAAAGAATTTTTGAGGGAGGTAGGTTCATTAAATGACAGACTAGTTTATTTTGTTACAATTCACATTTCTTGTACTCTATGAAGCACAGTTCCTTCTTGTTTCTTCTGATATTAAGCAGCAGTGGCCTCTGGGAAACCTATTTGCTGGAGGAATAATATATAAAATACATTTTCCGCCCAAAAATCTCAACACTAGCTTGTGCACTAAGTGCAATTTACTGCCATATGCCTGGTCTACTTATCGCTTGTCTTAGCTACCACATTTTATGCCAGCCAGGGGACCCAAATAGAATTAGAAAATTGCAAATTAAGTACTGATGCACATCATTCTAATGTGGCGAGGATATCCTATTTTACTCTCTTGGAGGTATTAAAGGTCTACACATGTTTGGTTAAGTAGAGGTAGAAGGAATCCTGATCACAGTGTCCCAGGACACCAATCACACATGCCTGGCTAAGCATGGTGGTGAGGCCCAACGCTCTCGATGCAGCTCCTAAATGGGGATGATATCAGGAGGCTGTCGAAATTTCTGGCGAACGAATTTGCACAAAGCAAAATTAATCAAACCTGCTGAGTATCATTATGACTTGATCAAGAAATAGAAAAAATGCAAAACTTAAGCATAAATTTGACACTTAAATTATCAGACCAGTGATGTTGAATGAGAACCGTAACAAAATTTGGAGTTGGACAATGAGAGACTTGATAATCAATAAATGAGCACTCTTTGAGACATGTGAACTTGAATGCTCCTCAACGGACATGTGGAAACTATAATAAATTATGTTGCTCGCTTCTGGATAAAGACATGGCTTAATATCTTACAAGTGAGTGTGAATATGACCTTGCGACGAACAGACCGACTCACTTGTGAGTGATGAATGGAACTTCTTTACTCCACCAAGCATTTGAAAGGATTTGGAAGCCTATCAACAAGCATAAGCAAGATTGGGAAGGAACTTGATATTCTGCTAATTGACAGACAATATCATGTTGAACACTGTGACTAATTGCAAACAAATAAAAGCTGAATTCGAACAAATGATTGTTATTTTAAATGCTAAATCTAATTTCTATTCGACGTGATCGTCATTGGTACACTACGCTTTTATAAATGAACATAAAGCAAAAACCTTTGCATCAAAATGACATATATGTGCATATTCCAATGATATTATATTTTTTCAGATAATAAACTCTAAATTCTTTTTGGAATGTACAGGTTATGAGGTTGTCTTTCCAGTGCATTGAATTTCACATAAGCACATCATTCAAATGCTCTGAATTTCTTACTCGGGCATTATATAAGTACGACGAGATGTGTTCATACTGTCAAAGTTAATACCTATGTGTGCTCAGGCCTATATATTAAAATTTCATTTATATGGTATGAAAATGACGTGTTAGTTAGCTTAAAATAAATGCTAAATGGTTTCATGTGCTCCAAACTATATGTTAATTTCTTAATTATAAGGTGTGAGATAGTTGCACACGCTAGCTTAATGTAGCCGACCCCATTTGGTGGGATAAAGGTTTTGTTGTCATTGTTGTTGTTATTGTTGTATATTGGGTTGTTACTATGGTTTTTCTATCATAATGAATTTTACTGCTTCTGTCTTAGTGGGATAAAGGCTTCTTGTTGTTGTAATGAATTTTACTGCTGCCATCTAGCTTCATTTTCCATTTATTCTGTGAGTGGATCTGTGACTATAGCTAATTTAATCATTTCTAGGTTGCAATAATGAACCGGGTTCGTCATCCAAATTTGGTTTTATTCATGGGTGCAGTCACGAAGCGGCCACATCTTTCTATTGTAACAGAATATCTGCCTAGGTAAGTATGTGAGCATGCTTTTATATTTTTAATTTACTGCTAACATTGTCCTCTGAGATGTCTATATTTTGCAAAACAGGGGCAGTCTTTACCACCTTCTAAGCAAAGCAAATGCTGGAGAATTATTGGACAGAAGACGAAGACTGCGAATGGCACTGGATGTGGTTCGTCCATAACTATCAGTTTTATCCCCTTTTCAAAATTTGTTTTACTCTAATGAAGTTGGATATGGGAGCAGGCCAAGGGAGTTAATTATCTTCACTGCCTTAACCCTTCAATTGTTCACTGGGATCTTAAATCTCCTAATCTTTTGGTTGACAAGAACTGGTCGGTGAAGGTACAGCCAGAACAGATTGAGGTATCAGTTGATGTTTTGTATTGCTCGAGCAAGTTGATTTCTTTTTTTTCCCATTGTCTTTAGGTATGCGACTTTGGGTTGTCTAGATTGAAAGAACACACCTTCATTTCATCAAAATCTGCTGCTGGAACAGTACGTTTTTATTTTTGCAACTGCTTTTTTCTTTCATTTATGAAAGAATACCCTAGCGAGAAATTTGCTGCTTAGTGCGAGACAGAATCAAGAAGATCTCCTAAAAATGAAATATTTTTGCATAGATGCCAGATATTAGCGGTTTACAAAAGCATTTTGCTATCAATTTATCTAAGAAATGGTTTTCATTTTCAATCCATTGGATTTTTTGCCACACTTCAATTTTTTTAATGCAACGAAATTTTATAACACACCATTAAAACGTTTTATGAGCAAGCAATTACAATGCCATGGCAAAATGAAATGCAAAATTTATAGGATCAAAATAGATTAAAACAAAGCAACTATTGTTTTACGAAGGCATACTAACATTCTGAAGCCTACTATGTCCAAATTGTCAATATCATTAGGAGAGTTGTTGCATCTAGTTTAGAATCTAGTATATCTAAGTGAATCGAGAAAGACAAAGTACTATTTTTTTCAATTAGTAATTTAGTAAGAGAATACCAGCTGAAAGCTTTTATCCATTAAATCAGATGAGCTTTTGATAGAAACTTGAAACTAGATTGAGCTTGAATAATCAACAACCTCTATCTTAGAGCCATCAGATGTAGCATTGGTGAGCACGGATATAATATCGCGGAGAAGAAATGGAATGAGTAATTGTCGGACCCTCAATGGGTTGACATTTATTTCACTCAAGCATAGCTCTAGAGGCACTGAAAGTTCCAACTTCCAGAGTGGGTGGCATGAGATGGGGCAAGGGATACACCAAGTGAAGCACTAAATTTTTCATGTCCATACCATGATCAAAAGAATCAACCCCACAACTCGGAACCCTAAATAGGCGATTCCCTCTATTTTTATGGGCTTTCAATCAATTAGTATATTCCTGATGATATCCCAAATGATGTGTGGAAATTTTTAAGAAATTTGGGAGTTTCTTTGCGTACTGAACTTTTTAATATTTTTTTAAAAACTAAAATAATGTCAGAGGAGTGGAGGAAGAGTATTTTAGCCCCCATCTTTTAGAATAAAGGGGATGCACAAGGGTGCACAAATTATAGAGGAATTAAATTGATGTGTCATACTTTAAAATTATGGAAGAGGTAATTAAACATAAGTTAAGACGTATTACCAAGATTTCTCATAATCAATTTGTATTTATGTCGGGCAAGTCTACTATGGAAGCTATAAATTTATTGAGAGGTTTGATGGAGTAGTTCAGCTATAATAAGGAGGATCGACATTTGATTTTTATTGATTTAAGAAAAATTTATGATAACATTCCAAGAGATATCCTTTGGATAGTCTTTGAGAAGAAATGTGTTGATTTGCATTTTGTTCAAGTTATTAAAGATATGTATACTAGAGCAGTTACTTGTGTTCGAACTGAAGGAGAATTGGCCAAATATTTTCCTATTTCTGTTGGTATACATCAAGGAACAACATTAAATCCGTATCTTTTTGCTTTAGTTATGGATGTTCTTAATGGTTATTTACAGAAGAATGTACTTTGGTGTATGCTTTTTGTTGATGATATCCTTCTTGTGGATAAGACAAGAGAAAAAGCCCAGGAAAAACTTGAATTATGGAGGTCTACATTGGAGTCTAAAGGCCTTCGTTTGAGTGGAACTAAAACTGAATACATGGAATGTAATTTTACTAATAGGAGCTCTAGTGATAGAAGTGTAACTTTGGGTGGTCAAATTATTAAAAGGTATGAACAATTTAGATATCTCGGGTCTATTGTTCAAAGCGATGGTGGTATAGATGGGGACGTTAATAATAGAATTCAAGTTGGTTGAAGTGGAGGAATGCTTCGGGCCTATTATGTGATAGAAAAGTACCGCTTAGAATGAAAGGAAAATTTTATAAGATGGTGGCGAGACTTACAATGCTCTATGGTGCTAAATATTGGTCTTTAAAAGAGAAGCAAAATACTAAGTTGAGTGTTGTCGAGATGAGAATGATTAGATGGATGAGTGGCTTTACACTTAGAGACAAAATGAAAAATGATTATATCTGTGATAGGGTTGGTGTAGCTCCAGTGACAGACAAATTTGAGTCGCCTTAGATGGTTTGGTCAATTAAACGTTGACCATCTGATGATCCGATTAGGAGAGTAGATGTTTTAGATTCAACTTATATTAAGAAAAGCAGACCTAGGAAGACTTGGGCTTCTTGTATAAAAATGATCTTAATTTATTAGAATTAAATGAAAATATGGGACTAAATAGGATGCAATGGAGAAAAAGGATTCGTGTAGCCGACCCCACTTAGTGGGATCAAGGCTTTGTTGTTGTTGTGTACATTGAGCGAGCAAACCATCAAATTTCACTTTTCTTCAATAGCCATTTGAGGAAGTTCAATCAAAATCTCGTGCCAAAGGAGTAGAAATGTCTATCTCAATGACATGGGCCAAAAACAGTCGAGAGACCCTATTGTTAGCAATATCCTCTTAATATTGGTTTGAAAAAAATTGTACACAGAATATTTTATTGAATGATTAATGTAGTGGATGACGATGGGAGAAAACAACCCAAACAGAGGTAGTATGGGGCACCATAGAAATCAGAATAATAATATATGGAGACCAATTTAGCAGACATTTGTAGGTCGTTCACATTCACATAATATCACTACTGAGAGAAATAGTTTGGTTCCAAAGATGGTCTTACAAGCTTGTGGCTTTCATCTTGAAGTTCAAGAGAATTGCAACCTAGTATATGAAGAGTAGACATAAAGGTTCAAGTATTCTCCCAGCTAGATCATCCAATGGGAAAATTTCCAACCAAAGATTATGGGAATTGGTCTGCAAATTCAGAAATCTCAGCATCCTTGAAAATGAAAGCGAGTTTACCCTGATGGATAGTGCCTAATTTGTGCCTCAATGAACCATAACCATGATAAAATATTAAAAAAAAAACTTATTGGTTGATTTGATTACAAGAGACCCTTTCCCTTAACAACATATTTGAAGAAAATAAAAACATAGAGATTAGGTGATCTAAGAGGCTGAACACTAAAATCTGAGTGGATTTGACTTGGACGTGCCAGAACACTAGCACACAACAACTTGAGAGGAATTGGCAATGATGGATTCTGTGCATCGAATCCTAAAGCATTGACAAAGGAGAAAATGGATTGAGATGGAAGATTGGCTCCACAATGAAATCAAATAGTACATGATGCAATACCTTTCCAAAATTAAATCCAATGTTGATGCATTAGTGGCTGATGAAACAATCTTAGATTGGAAGACATCGTTTTGTACCTGCTCAATGGACTACCACTTCTTAGTAAGGCATTGTCTTGGGAAGCTTCTCCTTTCATGAAACTTCCTTTAAAAACAACTCAGAAAAAAAAAAAATTGTGGTAAAAAGTCACGCTTTTTAAAATCAATATTACTTTTTGAATAAAAATTTTTTGTACTTTTTAACGCTAATAGTTGTATTAAAAGAAGACTATTTTATCCCCCATTTTTTAAAAATATTGCCACCATTTATATAACAAAATTTATTTAAAAATTTTATAGAAATTGGCAAATAGTTTCGAATTGATTACTTCATTGTCGACGCCATCCACCGCTTCGGCGGCCCTGTTGAAGGCTTTGTTTCAGGCGAAGGACAAATGATGGCGAAGGGATGTTGGTCTGAAACTGAACTACTGAGGTTGTTTTGGACATTTTCACTATCAAACGCGGAATGTAGGTCGCAAAGCCGTCCTTGGTTTTCATTTCGAAATGAGATCATGCGCCGTTGCGGTGGAAGAAATATTCGGAGAAAATGTTTATCCAAACAGAACTCCGATTTCTCTATTATTACAGAATGCATCAGAGATGAAACATTCTCTTAAACTAGGCCGAAGCATTCAGAATTGTTATTTCAACAAAATTACCAACTATTTAGCCTCTACTTTTTCTCTAGTGTGGAAATCAACCTTTCAAATGAAATGGCATGCAACCTTCACTCTCTACAAAAAGTATGCAATCACATGCTTACCCCACTTTGAAATGTAATATAATAATTTCTAGTATGCTACACGTTCAATGAGATTAATAATGATAAAACACTTTTGGGATATGTATGTTAGTCGATGTCTAACATGAGGACCAATAGTACTAATAAATAAATATGCTCTGATACTCTAATAATAATTAAAACATACTTATAAATAATAAATATAATGATTATCGTAAATAAACATTGTGGAATTACGCTCATAAATATACTTTAATATTTTCTATATTTAGTCATTAATTTAATTCCTTAATTGTAGCTATTTATGTTATTCCATAATTGTCGGAAGTACTTAATTTCTTTCCTTATTCTTGTACTTGTACTCCCCTATTTATAGGTGAATTCTCTATGAAATCATCAGAGCATAATTCAAAAACTCACATGGTATCAGAGCCATAGGTGAAGCTCTCCCGTTCGGACGTCTGCATCCCGCTCGATCGAAGCCTCTCTCCCGCTCGATCGAAGCCTCGTCCCGCTCGATCGTCTGCGTCCCGCTCGATCGTCTGCGTCTCGATCGATTGCTTCCGTTCGATCGTCCGCTAGTCTGCTTCCTCCCGTTCGATCGTCCGCTCGTCTGCGTCCCGCTCGACGTCTTGCGTCTCGTCTCCTGCGATCGTTCGCTCGTCTCCTGCGATCATCCGCTCGTCTGCCAGATCGTCTGCTCGTCTCCTGCGATCGTTCGCTCGTCTCCTACCATATCATCCGCTCAACGTCTTCTGCCAGATCGTCCCGCTCGACGTCTTCCTCCCGTCTGTCCGAGCGCAGCACTGAATCGCGCTTATCCCGCGATTGTCTACTTCCGATCGCCGACACTTCTTCCGCGACCAACCGCAAGCACAGCCCGTTCCAGCCGTGCTCCTCGTCGACACAACCTCTTCTCTGGTCATTCCGCTGGACTCCTCTCCGATGACTAAGTACGGCCATGCCTGCAACTCATCCTCCACTAGTGATGTCACTTCTAGCCACTCCTCCGCAATGGGGTCTCCGCTGCCCAACAATTCAGACAATAACTCTGTCCTCATCACCAGCCACAAACTCACCGGCCATAATTATCTCCAATGGTCGCAGTCAGTCATGATGTTTGTATGCGGCAAAGGCAAAGATGACTACCTCACTGGTGATGCTCCAGCTCCGGCAACGACAGATCCGTCATACAAAACTTGGAAATCCGAGAATAATATGGTTATGGCCTGACTTGTTAACTCGATGGCCCTTGATATTGACGAGAATTTTCTTCTCTACAACACGGCTAAGGATATCTGGGATGCTGCCCGTGAGACATATTCTAGTTCGGATAATACAGCCGAACTCTTTGCGGTTGAGACCCTTCTTCATGACTTTCGTCAAGGTGATCTCTCCGTCACTCAATACTTCAATACTCTTACTCGGTATTGGCGACAACTAGATATATTCGAAGTGTACCATTGGAAGTGTCCCGAAGACACTATCATATTTCGCCAAATCGTGGAACAGAAGCGTTCCTTCAAATTTCTCCTCAGCCTCAAATCTGAGTTTGACCAGACTCGCTCGCGGATTTTGAGTTTGAAACCTCTCCCAACAATCCGTGAAGTTTTTCCGATGTGCGCTGCGAAGAGAGTCGTCAAAAGGTCATGTTAGGTGCTTCCTCTTCCACTTCAGTCCTTGACGGATCCGCCCTTGCTGCTCACATCCCACCCACTGACAACCGCCAACGGCAGGGCCGTCCTTGGTGTGATCACTGTCTCCGTCCTGGCCATACTCGGGATACTTGTTGGCGGATTCATGGAAAACCCGCAAATGGAAAGACCAAACGTGATTCTCGGGCAGCTACCACCATCACCACCGAAGCCTCTCCAGGTACGAGCCCGTTCAGCGAAGAACAGATTCATGCCCTCCAGAAGATGCTCGGTCAGCTGTCTCCAGTCCATCCTCCTAGTGTAACATCAGGTGCCACCGGCCTTGTTGCCCAACAAGGTATTTCCTCATCTGCTTTCGTCTTGGATTCAACCTCTTCTCGCCCATGGATTGTTGACTCAAGTGCCTCCGATCATATGACCGGGGATCTCTCCTTATTAGTGGATTACCGACCGTGTAATCCGACCCTCACTGTTCGGATTGCCGATGGATCGGCCTCTAAAGTTGCTGGTCTTGGTTCTGTCCGCATCTCTCCAGACCTATTTCTCACTTCTGTGCTTCATGTTCCTACTTTGGATTGTAATCTGGTCTCTATTAGTAAGCTCACTCATGATTGTCATTGTGTTGCTAAATTTTTTACATATGTTTGTGAATTTCAGGATTTGAAGTCGGGGAGGATGATTGGCAGTGCTGAGTTGCGCAGTGGTCTCTATCTTCTCAACAAACCCTCTGTTGGTCTTGTTTCACCCACTGGTTGTGCTCCTGTATCGAGTCTGTCTTGCTTAAATCCCCTTAGTACATCTGTCTTTCATTCCAGTGTTAATAATGATAGTGAAATCATGTTACTTCATTATCGTTTAGGTCATCCCATTTTTATGTACTTTGGGAAACTATTTTCCCATTTATTTATTAATAAAAGTCCTACCACCTTTAATTGCGAATTTTGTTAACTTGCCAAACACACTCGTACTTCATTTCCTCGTTTATCATACAAACCCACTCGTCCATTTTCTCTAATCCATAGTGATGTCTGGGGTCCTTCTCGTGAAAAAAATATTTCTGGGGCCCAATGGTTCGTGTCCTTTATTGATGATCACACACGCGTGACCTGGATTTATCTAATGCGTGATAAATCCGAGGTAGGCCCAATATTTCGTGCCTTCTATCAAATGATACTCACTCAATTTGACACAAAAATTCAGGCTCTTAAAACAGATAATGCACGAGATTTTTTCAACACCTCCCTAGGAACTTTCCTTACTTACAATGACATCCATCACCTTGGCACTTGTGTTGATACTTCCCAACAAAATGGGCTTGCTGAGCGGAAAAATCGTCACTTGTTGGAGGTAGCCCGCAGTCTCATGTTCACCACATCGGTCCCTAAATGTTATTGGGGCGAGGCAACATTAATTGCTGCCTATCTCATAAACCGGATGCCCTCTCGTATCATGGGTTTCCTTAGTCCAATTGATGTCCTCCTTCGCTCCTTTCCAACTACACGTGTTCTCCCTTCGGTTATCCCTACCAAATTATTTGGTTGCTCCGTCTTTGTTCATATTCACAAACAACACCGCAGTAAATTAGACCCCAGATCAGTCAAATGCATCTTCATAGGGTATTCAACCAATAAGAAAGGCTACAAGTGTTATTGCCCTTCAATTAAAAAGATCTATAATTCTATGAATGTCACCTTTTTTGAGCCTCAGTCATACTACCCAGAGTCTGTCGTTCAGGGGGAGAGTCGTAGTGAACAACAGCCCTGTGTTCTTTTACCGACTGACACGGGTCTTTCACCGACTGTCAAACCTCCATCTCCTATGCTAACCCATCTACACATCCCGCACCTCAGGAACTTCGGGTCTATACAAGAAGGAACAGAACTGCTGAAAGAATAGAGAACCAAACACCGCTTCCAGCTGCTGTCCAAGAATCTAATCTGGCTCCAAACCTCTCTGAAACTCACTCAGGTACGGAATCTATAAACACTAGTGATTATGAGCTTACCCCGCCTGTGAGAGATGATTCTGATGTTCCTTGCACTCAACATCCCATCTCTCGATTTGTTTCATATGAGATGTTATCTCCTCCCTATCATGCATTTGTCACTGCTATTGACAACATAGAGATTCCGAGTCATTCGGAAGCACTCTCACACCGGGATGGAGAAAAGCTGAATGAAGCTCTTCGCACTAAAAGAATGGAACGTGGGTTGTGTCTGATTTGCCCAAGAATACGAGACCAGTAGGATGCAGGTGGTTATTTACAATCAAATGTAAGGCAGACGGAAACATAGATCGGTTGAAAGCCCGACTGGTTGCAAAAGGTTATACGCAGTCATACGGAATTGACTATCAAGAGACATTCGCCCCAGTAGCCAAACTGAACTCCATTAGAATCCTACTCTCCATTGCAGCAAATCGAGACTGGCCGCTAATGCAACTTGATGTCAAAAATGCTTTCCTTAATGGAGATCTTGAAGAGGATGCATACATGGATTTACCTCCTGGTCTAGAAGGATCCTTCCCTAGTGGCAAAGTATGCAAGCTCCAGAAATCTCTGTATGGCCTCAAACAATCTCTCAGTGTGTGGTTTGCCCGATTCACCAATTCGATAATCAAATGCGGTTATACTCAAAGCCAGGCTGATCATACAATGTTCACAAAAAGATCTGAGAAAAAGATTGCTGTACTCATCGTGTATGTTGATGACATCATTCTTACGGATGATCACACCGAAGAATTGACAAAATCGAAGAAGTTTCTAGCCATGAATTCGAAATCGAGGACCTCGGTAACTTGAAGTTCTTCTAGGAATGGAAGTTGCAAGATCCAAAATGGGGATAGCCGTAACTCAAAGAAAGTATACATTGGACCTATTGAAAGAAACTGGTATGCTTGGATGCAAACCAATAGACACTCCAATAGACCAGTATAATAAAATTGGAATGGAGAATGATAGTTTACCGGTCGACAAAGGACGATATCAACGGCTTGTTGGAAGACTTATTTACTTATCCCACACCAGACCTGACATAAGTTTTTCAGTAAGTAAAGTGAGTCAATTCATGAACTGTCCTACTGAAGATCATATGGGAGCTGTTAACCGAATCTTAAGATTTTTAAAGATGACTCCAGGAAAAGGATTATTATTCAAAAAGAATAATAGTCAAAGGGTAGATGTTTTTGCGATGCTTGATCAGGCGGGAGACATATCCACCCGACGATCAACCTCTGAGTATTGCTCTTATGTATGCGGCAATCTAGTGACATGGAGAATCAAGAAGCAATCGGTGGTATCTCGGAGTAGTGCAGAAGCAGAATACAGAGCACTAGCACTGGGTAATTGTGAAGGAATATGGATCAAAAGATTTCTCAAGGAGCTTGGGATTATGAGAGAAAATCCTATCAGGATGCTCTGTGACAATCAAGCAGCAATCAGTATCACAAAGAACCCTGTTCATCATGATCGAACAAAACACATTGAGATTGATCGGAACTTCATTTCGGAGAAAGTGGTCAATGGAATCATTGAATTGGTCTATACTCCTTCTAGAGACCAAACCGCAGACATTCTCACTAAGGCTCTCCCTAAGTCAAGCTTTGATGAGCTAAACAACAAGTTGGGCATGTACAATCTATACAACCCAACTTGAGGGGAGTGTGGAATTATGCTCATAAATATACTTTAATATTTTCTATATTAGTCATTATTTTAATTCCTTAATTGTAGCTATTTATGTTATTCCATAATTATAGGAAGTACTTAATTTCTTTCCTTATTCTTGTACTTGTACTCACTTATTTATAGGTGAATTCTCTATGAAATCATCAGAGCATAATTCAAAAATTCACAAACATAATTGCTATTAATATAATATTTAAGTCGCTTGATAATGCAATATCATAGGTGAATTTGCTTCACTTCTATTTTCATTTCTATTCTCATTATTCTCCTTACTAAAAAACGTGAAAATGTCACTTTTTATTTGCATAAACTGTCACAATTAATTTTATTAGGTTGTCAAGTAGCTTGTCTGCCATCAGAACCACTGATATATGTTAGTCATTCAAATGTGGCACACCCCAATAGAACACCTTTTTAATCGTCGTCTAATATGAGACAGAGGCCCACAATTTGGTTGGGCTAAATTCTCACCAACACTCGTTTTGACTTGCAGAATCAAGACCTAATATGTGATAAACTAGTCTAATTAAATTGTCACAAACATACGTCATTTATTGAATTTCATAATTTATTTTTATATATACTCTGAAGCATTCAAAATCTTATAATCAAAACATATTAATTATATAGAGTTGTTAAATCTAACAATAATAACAGTACGTGCCCAAAATTTTTATACAAGCTCCTAAAGCTATACAATGCAAAAATGTATAAATCATACTTGGCTACTCACTCCATTGCTCGTTGCCCTTACCTGGAAGGCAACGACATAATGTGAGCAACAACGAGCTCCGAGAAATAATCAAGTCTACAATAAAAATTTTTTACACGAAATAAAAAATGATGTATGCTCATATGTAACTGTATATGTCTACACATAAGTCACATTATAATAGAATCATATAATCATAAAATAAGTAGGTAGTATAGAAATTAAAACTATTGTATAAACATGTATACTATAAACATGAAATCATAAGTATAATCAAAAGCATATTCATAAGTTGTTTATCACATATAATCATAGTAATATCATATTAGAGATATCATTTTATAGTAATGTCACTTGTAAATATATTTATGTTTGAAAAGAATTGTTGTGCAGTTGTGTATAAATTATAACTTGATAGATTTATTTATTTGTCTAAACTACTTTTATGTCATGTCATATCAGGTTGTCACCATGCTCCAAAGGCATATAAACTATTGATAAAGTTGGGCCCTCAACATAATTGTTATCCATGGCCCTCCCCCAACACCAACGATTCTCTATGCTTTGTCTCCATCTGATTACAATGGTATTTAGAGTTTCTTCGTTGCATCAACAACAGGAGTATGAAATACCATATTCCTGCATAGTGTACTTGCAAGCATTCAAGTAATAGTCTATTCATAACATTCTTTTAGACATTTCTTAAAGTATAATGCTTGTAGCAAATATTCATCGACATTTCATATATCGCAAGTATGAATATATTAAATAAATACCTAAAGACAACTTTTATTTTAAGCATAATCATATGTATCATAGTTTAATCGTAGTATAATAATATCATATGTATTGTAAGAAGAATCCAACTTGCATTCATAATTTCAGTGCACGTATTCATTCACAATATGCATGTTATCTAAATATATCCTTGCCAAACAAGAAATCTTATGAAAATCTTCGACCTGACTTGACAGACAGTTCTACTACGAGTTTCCTCACGTTTTTCTCGAGCTCATCGCCTTGTATAAACAACCTAGACTTCATATATATCGTAGAAATTCTTAAAATCCTAGCTCGTATTGTGATTTAATCAAAAACATGCTTTAAATGCCAACACATACCTCAAACGAGTTTATTGGCATAACCCACCCTTCCGATACCGCTTACTCTTCTCCCCTCTTCTTCTTAACAGCTCAATCCTCCCTTTTTCTTTGTTGATTTAGTGCTAAAGACTTTACAGAAGCTCACTAAGTTCGACGCTTCCGGCACAAGTTTGACATTTATTAAGGCCATTGGAAATGAAAAACGAGGCACAAATCACGACAAATGTCAAACAAACATAAGTGGAAGGATTGTCTAGAATAGTGTTAAAGAAGGTTTCGCACCTTTTGATTTTATTCTGGAGCTCTTTTTCATGAATTGCAGCTCCCAAAATTGCTGCTCTCCTCCTTGTTGGCAACTAATGATAGGTCTACTGGGAACAGAGTTCAAGCGGGATTAAGAGAATTAATTAAGGTTTAATTAATTTGTTTAAACTTATAACATCAAAATTTCATGTCTCCCAATCCACTCATAATTATATATAGAATTTTATATCGAATTGATTGATTTGATGTGCTGAGTTTTATAAAAAATGATTCGATTGAATTTTGTGTATTCGGAAATTTGTGGTACATTTAAAAGTTACTGAACTTTTTATCCGATTCTTAATGTTTGACATTACAACCCTCCCCTCATTAGAATTTCATCATCATAATTTCTGACTATTTTAAGAGATATTTTTCCCGCATTTCTTCTTTTTCCTCTATATACTTCATTTTCAAGTCTGTGCTTCCACTCTTTTGATAAAATGAATCCGTTTACTTCTCAGCTACTTAACATTAGTTTTTAAAATGCTTTCGAGATCTTTAATATAAATTAAATTATTCTGCACTTCAATATTTCTATTGTTAATTCTGAGCCGCTTTAAAGCTGTCTTTAATTAATCTGATTTTATCTGTAGTTTCATCAACTAACTCAGGACCTAACATTTGACGTTCAGTAACATCGACCCAACTCAAATACTTTCTGTATTTCTTGCCATACGGTGCTTCGTAAGGAGTCGTGTTGATGCTGGAATGATAGCTATTATTGTAGGTAAACTCGATCATTGGAATGTGATCTTACTTACGTCTCCAAAGTCGAGAACACGAAGCTACTACAAATCTTATAGTACTCGAATTATTCTTTTTGATTTTATCTCTGCTTGTGGATGAAATGCAATGCTGAAATGTATATTTATTCTTGATTGTCACTTCATTTAGCGTTTTGTAGTCAATTCATAGCCGCCTTGATCCATCTATCTTCTTCATGAATAATATTGGAGCATTCAAAGGTGAATTGCTTGGCCTGATAAAACTTTTATCTATCAATTCCGCAATTGACATTTCGATTTTTGTAATTCCTTCGAAATCATCTTGTACATAGACTTGAAAGTTGTAGATGTTCTGGCTACATATGAATGCCAAAATCAACTTCTCATTTTTGGTGGTAGGCCTGACAATTCAGAAAACACATCAAAAAATTCAACAAGAACTGGAGTGTTTTTCAGTTCCTTCTCGTCTTTATTAATCACTTCCAATTTGGCTAAGAACATCAATTCACCACTTATGGTTTCTGGTATGCTAGAAAAATAGGTTGATTGGGTTATTTAATAGGTTAAGGGTTTTGGTTCAAGGAAGTTTAGTGAGTTAAGCTTAGGATTAGTGGGTGATTAAGACTAAATGGTTTCAGTTAGGGGCAATTAGGAAGGATTAAGTGGTAATTAAGGTATTGAGTTTCAGTTAGATGTGATTAGGAGTGATTAGAGGATAATTAGTGTAAGATAAATGTAATTAGTGGTCGTTAGGGTGTAATTAGTGGGATTAGGATTTTTCATGGGTATAGACTCTCGGTTTGGGAGAAAACCTAGGTTAGGCTCACGGTTTGAGGGAAAAGAAAAGGGAAACATGCTTATCTTCACAATTCAACAACATACATTGAAAAACCCTATGATTTTCCATGTAAAATGCAATATTAGACATATAAAATTCATTAGGAAGTGAAGCCCAAAAAATATACGATGGAAAACATAGAAATCATCCATAAAATAACTTGAAACACGTACATTACAAAAGCCCTATTATTTGAATGGAAACATTTGAAGAATTTTTGAAAGGACATGAAAAAAATTAAAGAAAACAAATGAAATCTATAAGCACATGAAGATCATTTAAATTCAGGAATCAATTTAAAATATAAATATAAAAAATAAGAACATGGGGGATTTAACAATTCGTGTTGGATTTTTTAAAAGTGATGGTGGAACTTCAAAATTGATGGTGGATTTTTAAATTTGCAAGTGAGGTGAGGTGGTTATACCTTCCTTTGTATTGATTGGTTGAAGATCTTTCTTGAATCCTCTTTGCTTTGCTTGATCTCAGGGGTTAGTGGTGAAAGGGTAGAGGGAGGATTTAGGTTTTGGAGGAGAGGAAGTTTTGGGCTAGGGTTTGTGGAGGAGGGTTTCGATTTTCCTTGAAGAGGTGGGTTCTGGATTTCCAATTTTGGAGATGGAGATGGTGGCTGATAGATTTCGGCCAAGGCATTAAGGGAGAAGGGATTTTCGAATTTGGGGAAATCTTATTAGAAAGAGGGGATTTTGGGTTCAATTCTTTCTATTAAGGGAGAGCATTTTTTTATTGGTGATTAAGGAGGGAGTTAATCAAAGTTTTTTTGGGCGGGGGGTGGATGAATCAAAAAGGTAAGGGGTGGAGTGGGTCATGAATAGGCAGGAGAGCCAATAGGTAAGAAGGAGGTCGATTGATGAGGTGGCAATGCGAGAAAGGTTGGATGATATTTGGAATGAAGGATGGAGATCAAAAAGGCATGGAAGGCTAATTTTGAAATGTTTAAATAATTCGGCCAAGACATTTATGAAAAGTATGGATGATGCTGGTGCAGGGTTACTCTAGCAGGGGACCTGTCCGGCCGGTTCAGTGGAGGACTGGTCCGGGAAATTTTCTAATCGAGTGATAAGCGAACATCTTACGGATCGAGTGACTATAATGAGGTGGTAGCGCCACTTAGCCTTGCTATTTGTTCCTTTCCTGTTTTCTCTTATTTAAGCCCTTATAATTGTTGTTTTGAGATATTTAGGGTTTTTTGCTGTGTTATTTTCAGATTCTTTGTATCCAAGGAGGCGGTGGTATTCCATTTGGATGCTACTCCGAGATGGTCATATATTTTTCTTTATCCTCCTCCCTGCCCCTTCTCCTCCCCTTCCATTAGCCTTCGGCCATCCAACTACCATCCCCGCTGACCTTCCGCCATTTGTTTGCTATTCAGCCTTTCCAATCCACCTTCTAGTACTATGTTCCCCTCCAATTTACTGGTGCCCTCACTGTCCAGCCCTCCCAACCATCCATTGCATCCTGTCAAGCCCCTTATAGCAGTTCTCCTTGTTGTCCGGCTCACCTCATCATCATCAACCAACCTTCCAACATATCCGACAACCATCCACCCTTACCCTTATCCCTTGCTACTTCACCGACGCCACAATCGCTCTCGTAACTTTTCTTTTTGTCCTAGCGGAGACTGGTTTGCCGTTGTAGTTTCTCATTCCATTTATGTCATTTTGTAACATTTTATTTCCTGTATCATTTTATATCAGAGCTAGCCCAATCTCTAGTCATACCCTAGGGCTTTCTAACATCCACCTTACTCATGCACCAAAATTTTTCATTCCTACACTCAACCACCTATTCTGATTTTCCAAACTCTATCTCCACCAAAATTTTCCTTCGTATTCCTAAACCTTAGCCATGCGACCTCGGTGATACATGCCCAATCTTACCCAAGAAGAGATAAGGAGGAAGCTCTATCGCCTTCAGTAAAGGCTTGCAGAGATAGAAAAATTAACACAAGAAGAAGTTATGTTCGACCAAGATCTGGAGAGTCGAAAAGGAGAAACGTTTTGCGAAAGAAAGTGTTACTGATGCCACGACTACGACCATGTAGCCTCCAGCTGTCCCACGAGCAGGGTAGTCACACTCATAGATTAGGGCGCCATGGTAGAGTTGAACAATGAGGAGAAAGCGAAAATTTATCAGCTTCCACCAGGTGAATGAGAGACACTCATGATTCAACGAATCCTACAGGTGAAGGACACAAGGGATTTGTAACTGCTTCGCCACCACATTCTACACCTGCTGCACGTTGAACAAAAATGTATGCAATCTCATCATTAATGGTGGGAGCAGCGGGAATATGGCGACAACAAAAATGGTAGAGAAATTGAGACTTTCTATTTCCAACCATGTTCATTAATGTGGCTGAAGGAGAATCGAATCAAAATAAACCGGAGATGCTTAGTAGAGTTCTCCATTGGGAGCCAACTACAAGACCAGGTGTGGTGTGACATAGTCTCTATGGATGCATGCCACCTTCTGTTGGGACGATTGTGGCAGTTTGATTGAAGGACTCGGGACGATGGATTCAGAGACATATACTCATTCACCAAGAGTGGGAAGCACTTCATTCTCTAGTCCCTTCGACGGAGCCTGAGATCTTAGTAGCCCTTGTCACCAGAGCGGTATCAGTGGGACCAATTTTAGTGGTGAAACCAGACAAGAGGACCGAGACACCCACTCCAAACACATGATAGATACGACCGAGGGTATTTTAGGGACTCACAATTGACATCTCACCAACAATGCCACCCCCAGATGGGATGGTTCAGGTTGCTTTGATTGCACGCCCGTTTGGACCGACTGTGGGACTTTTTGGGAACATTCAGCAGTACAAGCTTGGTTCACATTTTTAGGAAAATGGCTCAAGATGGACATGCGCTCAAAAAGGGGGCAGGCTTCTCCGACGCGTTGTGGGGACAATGAAGTCAACGGTGGGACCCAGGTGCCATCAAGATTGAAGATAGGAACCGACAGCTCCGATGAATGAGGTCGAAGCTCTGCTAACCCCGGAAGACTGGCGCGAGTGCAGGGATACTCCAGCTCGGGCAGGAGCAGTGGATCAATCTGACTGGTTCAGTTGTGGATTGTTCCAGGGAATTCCCTAACCAAGTGGTCCAAGCGAACATTTTACAGATTGGGCGGCCATAACATAAGGTGGCAGTGTTGCCTAGCCTTGTTGTTCTTTCCTTTCCCGTTTTCTGTTGTTTAAGTTATTGTAATTGTTGTTTTGAGTGATTTAGGGTTCATTTTTTTGCTGTGTGTTGTTTTCAGATTGCTTTTGGACTTATTCTCCCAATTCTAGGGCTGTATCCGAGGAGATGGTGGTGCTCCAGCAGAATCCTACTCTGAGGTGGTGATGTATCTTCCTCTATCACCCTCCCTACCCTTCTCCCCTTCCATTAGCCGTCAGCCATCCCCCTGCCATCCTCGCGGACCTGCCACCCCTTTGCCGCTTTCTTGACGTCCAACCTTTACAATCCACCTTCCCACACTCTATTCCCTTCTAACCTACTGTTGGTCTTACTATCCAGCCCTTCCAGCCGCTCCTTGCAGCCTGTTGGGCACCCTACAACAGTTCTCCTTGCTGTCCTGCCCAACTCATCATCATTAACCGTTCTTCCAACATATCTGGCAGCCCTTCACCCACTCCTTTTCTCTTGCCACTTCACCGTGCTACCATTGCTATGGATCTTTTCTTCTGGTCCTATTTGGAGTCTGGTTTGCTAATTTAGTTCCCCTTTCCATTTGTATCATGTTGCAACCATTTTCCAATACGAATAAAAGTTGTTTTTATTTCCGCTGATTTTCTATCTAGTTCCGTTATCAATGGAGAAATGAAAGTTTATTTCCTTCTGAAGAGGACGAAGCAAGGAATCCAATTGTGTAAATGGTTTCGAAAAAGTAAGTTAGCTCTAATTATGGCCGTTTAAAGTGGCTAGATATTTATGGCAGGCAATTGGAATTGAGTTGAGAGTTAGTTATGGCCAAAAGTCAACTTAGACTCATTTGAAAGAGGAAAACATGAGGAGTCCAGTAATGCCCATAATTTTGATTAAAATCAAGTTCTTCAATGGAATTTTATTCATCAAAATGGGCCAAGAAAACTTTAGGAGAGCTAAAAAGATTGGTTTTTGAGTTGGAGATTTTAATGAATTTTACTAGAACAACATGTGCTTTTTTATATTTAAAATAACTTTTGTTAAAGTTCAAACTCGATTTAAAGTTGTTTTGAAGTAGTTATGGCCAATGATTTTCTCTCTCGAAATTATCGTTGTCTCAACGGATCCACAAACGGGGCGTGGGATGGTTCATTTAGAAGGTTTCGACAGGACGGACGCAATGACGAAGTTCATTTTCAAAAATAGTGTCTCGTTGAAAAATTTTTACGTTAGAACCGATTTCATGCATGGAAATCCTAAGCTCATAATTTATATAAAAATGGTGTTTGGTGACCAAACTGATTTGCATGCTCTTTATATGTGATTACAAGGATTATTCAACTTACAAGATGTAATTTAGATAATTGGATCGACCCTTGAGGAAGAATGATAATTTTAGAGTTTCAGGGCAATATTTATGCATGAAAATTTTGAATTGAATGATTACATGTACATATTATTTAAAACGTTCGTCGAATTTATTTGCGTGCTTTGTAAATACAAAATTGAACATTATGCAATCTATAAAATGAAGTTTTGAAGCGTACAATAATTTCAGGAGAGAAAATGATAATTTATGGGTAATGACTTTCAAGGTTTAGCTCAGTATTCAGCTTGTGTGGAGCTCAGTGGAGTGTAAATAGAAGGAAAGTGGTTGACTTGAAAATGAGTTCAACACTTTGGAGGGAATACTCAAATTCTCATTACCAATTGTCAACCATAAGGCTACATAAATAGAAAACTAGTCTCTTCTCATTTACAGTCTTACCAGTTATATCTAACTTAAGCATGGAAAGAAAATAATCTTGAAATAAACATCCATAAGAAGAAAATAAAAACTTATAAAAAAGTTTCCCAAATTGTCTCCAATTAATACATCCATCACTTCTTGGATAATCGACCTGGACTCACTATGGAAAGGTCTATCCTCCTAGATTCCCACATTTATCCAGTGCTTATAACAGAGGTTTGCTCATTTACTCAGCTTGTTTTATCGAATGCGTTCATGGCAATTTAACCAAAATAATCTTATTGGCAAAACCCCTCGACTTTTATGAATCCTTAACACACACTTCTTGTCTAATGTCTTGACCAAATCATAAACGCTCTTAAACAAGCTCCACTTAAATGGTTAGCTATTTTCTCAAATCATCTTCATCACTTAAGATTTTCATCAAATATGATTGGTCTATCACTCCTATAATATGACTAGGATCATATATGTTGTTGAAATTATCTTACAAGTAACAATCTAGCTACTATAACCATCAGAAAACCTAAAGAGCAAATTTTGCATGTGCTTTTTTTAGTCATTTTCCTTTTCCTTGGAATTCAATCCCCCACCTCGTATGGCCTCCAACTTAATCAATTACAACATGCCCTCTCCTTGCTCAACTATGCATGCATGTCTCAGTATAATTCCTTCTCGACCTTCATTTCAGCTAAATATTCGTTTGTTGACATGACCAACACATTTTATTCCAACCTATAACTCTATCAACATCTAGTACACTCGTTATAATGTCACACCCCAACTAACCCCCCTCTCTGCTTTGGGATCAATCGTGGTGCGACAGAAGTGAATGACCAAACCAAATAAAGTTCTCACTACTCTAGTTCTGACTCGTACAAATCAAAACTCAATGGGTAATAAATTAGTCGAATTTAATCTTCTCAAAGATAACAATCTAATTCATTAACATTCTCAAATACTTGAAAGTGTGCAAAATCATATCATTAAAATATATACAAAGCTGCTAAAGAAAATAATGTAGTAAAAAATACGTACCTGAAGCCTTTAAATTTTTTAAAATTATGCAATGCAAATATTGTACACCAACACACTTGGCTAATTTCCGCGATGCTCCTCAACTATTCATGAAATTCAAGGACATATAAGAATGAGCTACAAGCTCAATGAACTAGTCAATACTAAAGTGAAATTTTATAGAGGGAAAGAAAGCAGCGTGCATGGGAGATTGTAGCTCGTATGTATTACAACAATATATAAAACAAGTATCTTGAAATCATGTGAGACATTTAAGGTAAGTGCATGAAACCACCGAGGCAAACATATAGTTCATTCATTCCTATGTAAACTAAAGTAAAATTTTATACAGGAAAAGAAAGCAACGTGCATGTGAAATTGTAGCTCATATGAATTGCAAGTCTATAAAACAAATATATTTAAATCATGTGAGACATTTAAGGTAATTGCATGAAATTTAGTAAATAATAGCAACTGCGACAAACATACATTTCATTCATTCATTCATTCATTCATTCATTCATATATAATCATAGGAATTTCCATAATCTATGACTATAATTTAGGAATATTACTTCTAATTGCATAGACTTTGATTATATTCTATTTCATGTCACTAGGTCGTCACCCAACATTTCAGCTAAATAACTATTAATAGATGTTGAGCCTCTCTAAACATAGCAGTTATGAGTAGCCTCTTGATACCAATAGTTTTGTCCCTGCCTAAATATCAAGAGTTGGAAACTATACTTGCAGACTTTCATATAAATAGTATATCTATCATAACGCTTGTGATATTTATTTAAACATAATTTTTGTAATTATCATTCATCTTATACAAATCATTTATCTTGTGTTCATACAACATCATATGAATACGTGCAAGCAATTTTTTCTTATTCATGCTCATCTGATAATAAAAATAATAAAGCATCGCTAATGTCAGCTCAAGTTTATATTCATGTATCCTATGTGTAATCAATAATATTGAGAAATTTCTAAATAAAGTCTCGTATCAATAAATCATATAGAAATCCTACAAATTATATTATTCTTCATTTAGCACAAACTTATTTCGCCTGAATCGATGAAACAGTTATCCGACAAGTTTCTTCATGCTCACATCGAGTTTACCAATTAATGTAAATCACTTGGAATCATAATTATCTGAGAATTTTAATGAATTTCTATCTAACCATAATATCCTTGTAAAATCTTATCTCAAAAAGGCTTATCCAGTAAATTCTCCCTAAAGCATTCATTCGTTTCTTTTCTTCCTCCCCTCTTTCATTCCTTTCTTCCTCTTATCTTCTCTATTTTCTCGCTAACAACCCTACTAGAGAGCCAATTGTCCAAGTTCACAGCTTCTGACAGCTCAAGTTTATATTCATGTATCCTATGTGTAATCAATAATATTGAGAAATTTCTAAATAAAGTCACGTATCAATAAATCATATAGAAATCCTACAAAATATATTATTCTTCATTTAGCAAATCACTTATTTCGCCTGAATCGATGAAACAATTATCCGACAAGTTTCTTCATGCTCACATCGAGTTTGCCAATTAAAGTAAATCACTTGGAATCATAATTATATGAGAATTTTAATGAATTTCTATCTAACCATAATTTACTTGTAAAATCTTATCTTAAAAAGGCTTATCCAATAAATTCTCCCTAAAGCATTCATTCGTTTCTTTTCTTCCTCCCCTCTTTCATTCCTTTCTTCCTCTTATCTTCTCTATTTTCTCGCTAACAACCCTACTAGAGAGCCAATTGTCCAAGTTCACAGCTTCTGACCAACATTTTGCTTCCAACTACAATGACGGGGAATGCAAAAACACTTCAACTTGCAACAAACCACCAAAAAAGGATTGTGGGAAAGGAAATGAATGTTTTAAATCGCATAGAAAAAAGGATTCTCCGTCAATTCTCTTCCTAGAACTCCCAATTGTAAGATGCGACTTATGTTGTTCGCGCCTATTCACGCCTGCTGTAGGACACGAGCAAAGGAAGCTTTGGAGTTATGAAGACGGAGTGAGGAAACAAGAAAAGTAAAAGGGGGGTGTATCACTTAAGTTTATCCAGTTAAAACCTAGCCCTTCGATTTCATCTAACCGATGCTGGTCTAGGAATGTGCGAGGCTACAGTGTCGTAGGATTAACAGGGTTAATTAGGATTTAATTGTTTAATCAATTTGTTATTTTAAATTTGTGGTAAATACATACATAGAACACCCAAAAAATTATACTTATAAATTAACCACCCAGGTGATTTTTCTGAACTATCAAACCAATTTATTTACATGTGCCGCGATCAAACTATTGAGAATTTGATAAAAGATGAAAAATATGGGTTGGGGTGTTACCATGAATTTTGATTTTTGAGTGATAACTTGAAAAATGGATGAAATAGATTATTTGATTTGTCAATAACAAGTTTCAGGTGGTCTGTATGTAATTACCCCTTTAAATTTTTATACCTCTCAATATATTTATAATTTATACATAGTTTTATATATCGAATTGATTGTTGAAAAATGTAAAATTTTATTAGGTTGTTGGATTTCGGGGATGCAAAATATTAAATACTTTTAAAATAATCAAAATTTTACCAGGTTGGTCCGAAATTGATTATTGCATAATCCTCGCCAATACTCGACCTCACATCTCATGTGTTGTAACATGGGTGTGTGAAAACACACAATAACCTCTGTATCACAATACTTGCTCCTCTAATGCTTCCTTAATTATATCCGGGGCATGTTTGCCTATGAACCTTAAATTTGTCATGATTGCCCTCAAATTCGATCATTCTTCAAACCAGATTGGGCAAGTGATCCAACTAACCACAGGCTTACCTATGGTTTTTATGCACTCATAGGCAACATCTTTTTTACTGCATAAGAAAACGAGTTGGAATGTCTCACTTGTCTGCCAAGACAATGCACCGAGCTCTCATCATCACTACCATATTATTTAGGTGTTTCGTCTTCTGCAATTTTCCATGCTTTCAGCTCTCTTACTCTATTCTATTTTGACATAATCTTCGCCTTGTCCCTAACCAACAATCCTATCTTTCATGCTTTAATCAAATACATTGGATTAGTTGCCACTTCATTCGTGCATCAAATTTCATAACATTATATTTAATCATATGACAACACAGGATTAGTTGGCTGGTTGATGTACTAGGGCTCTCTCCAGTGCATGTTTTATCACTTTATTAGTCAAGTCACTAATAGGATCAACACCATGCGGGGAATTGTTCGTAGCATTCCACTCGAAAAAATTAAAGCAATACAACTTTGAGGGATCTCAAATCTTAGCGACGTGGATCAGCCATCTATGCGCTCCAAAATTTTAATGCCTTAGACTACTATCTTGTTTTTTTATAGAGCGTTTAAGGTCAAATTTTCAGAAGGTAGATTGGATTATAGATAATACATTACCTTAAGATTTCGCTCTTATTTGCAACTTTTTGATTTGGGGTTTGAGGTTTCACATAGACACAATCCCCTATCGTTATTTTCCATGATACTAGGAGAGTACTTTCAATTAAGGCTAGTCATTTACTTATTAATTAGCATATAGTTGCAGCAGATATTTGTTTTAATTTATAAATTTATTACTTGGAGTTTAAAGTGGATGGTGGGATAAATGATAACAAACCCAATCAAGATCCAATGGTTATGGTTTCTCGGGTCGTCGTGTTCCCAGACATGCTTAGTCAAAGAAGGAAATTAAGAAATTTCGACTTAAAGTTTCTTGTCAGCAACAATGAGTAGTGTCGTTCAAGATACTATTCTAAATTCGAGATGAATGTTTGTCTAAGGGGATAAATTCAAATCGAGCTTAGTTAATACAAGATTTTATCTTTATCAAATGTACCTTTATGATTCACAAGTCAATCGGTAGAAATTTATTAGAGAGCATATGGGTTGCGACTGTAACTGTAATATAATGATGTCTAAGTACTCTTGTTGTAACTACTATTTTGTGGAGCACTTGGTCCAAACCACACATACATAACTCAAGCCACCTCCTTACTAGTATGGAATTACTTTTGAGTGTGAATATAGTGATACACTTGATATGACATTCCCTTTTCGTGACCTGAGGTTAATGAAAATTTTTTCAGAGGGTGGATACGATTTGTTTTAAGTTCTTAAATGATTAATTTGACTTGATGTTTAATTTATTGATTTGAAAATTTGTTTTAAAACTGACATCTCCAATTGAGATTCACAATCAATGTGTTCATTATTGATGATTTGACATTTTAAAACTTTTAGGTTTAAGCTTCATCTAAAGGTCAATTTGGATATCTATAATATATTAGTTATGTCGATTTCAGTCCTAACACTGAAGATGATCAGTCTAGATGATATAGACTTGTAAGTTATATATATGTGATTTAGACATATATTTGAAACTTATTAAGCTCATCAACTCCTCTTCTTAATTGGAGAGGAATCATATTAGTTTAGTGGGACCTAAAACCATGTGCTTTAAACAGAAAGGCTTGGTTGATTGTTGTTCAAAATATGAAATATTTGAGTGCAAATTTGGCCTTAACTCAAATGACATTTCTAAGCTATTAGTTAAATTTTTAGAATTTTAGCTGAAGGCCATGCAGTTTTTTTATTTTTATTTTTCTACTTGATTAAATTTGCACATGTTACATTCTCGATCTTGTATTTTAAGATTTAACTTATGAATCGGAGCACGTGCAGGCGTATCCCTTCAAAATCGTGCACGCATTTCAAGTGTGAGACTTGTAATAATCAAAATCTCTCTTAATCACATGAATATTCATTGCTCATACGCATCCTCATCATACTTGACATATCACTCTTATGCAATTATATGGCATTTATGCACTTTTATAGTGCATATTCGAGGATTGTAATTGTAAAATTTTTAAATATGTTCGCATATAAGTTAATGTCATTTATTACAAATTGGAATCTCTTGAAATACAAAAGCGAACTTGAAAATGATTGTATTTTAATTGATTATTCTTTTATCCCATTAAGTTGCATGTATGCAGATTGAAAGTGCTCGCACAACTACTTGAAATGATTGCAACAAATTTGTACAAATCTCAAGGTATTGCCCCTATAATGAATATTGACTTAGTTTAAAGTTTTGAAAGCTTGCGTTAATTTTACATTGAAGGCACATACAAATTCACGTTCGTTGACTTCTTCAAAAGATCGCCTTGTGTTTGCTTGCGAGTTAGAGTTGCAAATATTGTAGCGTTGTCCCAAATTTTAAAATTCTCAAATTTGATTTTTTTAATATCCGTTACAAACAAAAATTTGAATTTTAGAAATCAAAATTCAATATAATTTTAAACCATAAGAGCATAACTTTCGTAGTTCAAATTTACAAATATCTTAACATTCAGATGATCCACATTTAATTTAAGGGTTTTTAAAATACATATCACTCAAAATATTACTAATTATATATTTCACACCTAAATCTTTATATTTATATCCAAAACATTAAATACCCCAAAAAATGTAAGAACTGCCTTTCGTTCATTGCTTCTGTTATCTCATCGATCTCATCGTTACCATTGTTGCTTGGCTTGTTTGAGCTCATCGGTGGTTTGAATTGTTGGAGAATGAGGGTAGAGGGTTTTGTCATAGGAGAAAATTGTGATAAGTGGATGTCGCGACTCATGCATTAGTGCTGGTGTTCAGTGTGCGAATTGGGAAGGAGAAATGGAAGAGGGCTTCAGCGAGCTGGATAGTGGGTAGTAGGCTGAGGCTTGCAAGGGTGCGGGCGGGTCTGCATTTTGAAACAATAATGTTTTATACATTTTTCGCGCAACATACTTCCTTGTCTGTACATGGCATCCAAACCCTGGGTCATTGTGATTCTGCACTCCAAGAGCTTCCCTGTTTTCTTTGACAATTCAAAGATCGAGAAAATGATATTTTATACTGCCCCTCTCCAAAGGCATCCCTTTAGAGATGAAGGCAACTGTGTGTCATTTCCTCCAGCCAACTCTGCTAATAAGCAAACTCCTCACCGAGCCCTTCTTCCTTTTGGGGATCTTAGAGGTCCTTTTCGTCCACACTTTCCCCTTCCAACTCTTCCTCTTCTAATCCTACTACAATCATTTCTACTTCTACTTTGACTCCGTCGGAGATAATGTCGTCGACAACATGACACTCAAAATTTTAAGTATTGCAGGAGATTCACACCTTGACGATCAAGCAGGAAAATATCTTTGTCTCGCCGACAAAAGGATGAGAGATGGATGATGGGGTGCAACATATTTTCATTTTCTATGTATGAGTCCGAATGAGAACGGAGTGCGATTTTTGGAGATATAAAAATTTGAGTGTTAAATATCTATATAAGAATGTTTTGAATGCTATAGATATCGAAACTACGTTAAATTTTTTATAAGTTCAAAAAATCTAAAAATTTGTAAGTTTTTTGCAAGTCTAAGTCACCCAAAAATTGGGCTGCCTCCCGACGTCAACTCCCGTTAGGGTGCACGAGAGAATGCCAACATTCCTTACTATCTTAAAAATTTTGCAGGTCAGTATCTTTAAACATTGCAACCGAGTAGTAAAAATTTGTATCTCAACCCACGTTTTGAAAAGATGTTATATGTACCTGCAAAAAGGTTAAATCACCTTAAGAATTTCCCCAAATAGGTACTTCTCTAAAAGCTTACTTGATTCCAAATGATAGATACTCGTATTTCCATAGACAAGTATTTTAAAACTTCTGAATTTTATAAAAAATTTTCAAATGAGTTAACAATATTTATAAACGATACTTAACTTACAAAAACGGATACTTTAGCTTTCTCACATAGGCATTTTGAAAATCATCTTATTGCCCTATTTTATACCTTTTCGAGTGAGATCGAGGACCGATGCAGTGATCAGTGAAACAATTTTGAAGCCATACTTAGCCTCCTCGCATAGAAATTTTGAAAAACATCTTATTGCCCTATTTCTCACTTTTTCGAGTGATATTGACGACGGATGCAACAAAACAATGCTAAAGCGATAACGATGAAATGAAATAAATAAAAAGAAATACAACAGTCTTTTTTTTTCCTTCTTTTTATACAATACAAAATGTGAAAATGCAAATAGTAAAGTAGTAAAAAAACAAAGGTTCAAATTGGGGGTAGATGGGCTTTGGGGTTTGGACATAGAATTGAGTTTCAAGTTGCACGAATAAAGGGAGGAATGAGTTTCGGCTCCGTTGATAAGAAAAGAGAGTGGATAG
This sequence comes from Papilionanthe hookeriana x Papilionanthe teres, assembly GCA_022702705.1. NCBI lineage: Eukaryota > Viridiplantae > Streptophyta > Magnoliopsida > Asparagales > Orchidaceae > Papilionanthe > Papilionanthe hookeriana x Papilionanthe teres. The sequence continues at coordinate 43,194,984 of CM040436.1, read as the reverse complement.
TGCTTCACAGCTTCGGCTCTATCATGAGAATAGGAGCATGAAGAAGCAGTTCAGATTCGTACTGGACATAGAGGCCAAGGATTTCGGACTTTGGCGTGAAGAGAAGCAGGGAAGGGAGCTTTCGGCTCTGCATGTGAAACGACGAGGAAGTTTGGTGAGAACTAGGGCAGTGTGTTGAGTTTTGGTGCAGGGAAGTTTAGAATGATTTGTGCTTGTGATAGGGTGATCCGAGTGTGTGAATAGAAAGATCAGGGCAAGCAAAAGGTGAAATCCCGCATGAAACAACGAAAAAATGGGCGGCTTTCCTACGATTCTACTTGAACAGAGAAGAAGTGAAGAGGACTTCGGGTTTTGGCTTCGGTTCCTAAATTGCACGAAAACGTAGAATGGGCAGTGCATTACTATGAATCTTGATAGGGAAGTAGGCCAAGTTGCTTTGGCTTCAATCTATGGCTAGATCTGTATGATCAGGAGTATTTGTGGCATTGGTGCAGTCTAAAGATGGTTAAGCTTCAGTGAAGAGGAAGATATGTATGGTTTCGTGCTTTTTTTACAACAAAGGAGTGGGTGTTTAGCGCAAATGGGAAAATGAACATCACAGGTGAGAGGGGAATGAGAGAGAAGAGGGAAGTGTTGGTCGTGAGAAAGGAAGGCTTGGGGGATTTTGTCTTTGTTGTTGTTGTTTTTGTGCTGGAGTAGGGGCAAGCTAACATGAGAGTCGAGATAAGACTTCTTGCATGTATTTGACAGAGGAAGTGCTAGAAAACGGTTATTGGAACTATTGTGAGGTTCAAACGGTGGGACTAGGTAAATTTTTAAGCTTAAATTAATTTTCTTCTCCCCCTTCTTTTAGCACAATGAAGTGGTATGAGATTTGTGCGTGCAAATGAACTATCAGAGCATGCAAAGAAGAAGATTGGGGCGAGTGAAGGTGAAATCAGGTCTGACACATTTGGAAGGCAGGCGACTTTCCTACGATTCTACTCAAACAGAGAAGGATAAGAAAAGAGGATCTTTGGGCCTTGACTTTGCTTCCTGAATTGCGCAATGATTGGGAACGGGCAGTGCAATACTGTGAATCGCTACGTGGAAATAGGCAAACACATGCACGATGAGAAGAGGGATCAGGAGTTTATGCGGCTTTTGATGTAGTCGGAAGACGGACGTAGCTTCAGTGAAGAGGAAAACACGTGTAGTTTCATGTGATTCCTACGATAGAGAGGACGAAGTTTGCGTTTGGCACACATGGGATATGGCACACAATAGTGGAGAGGGTAACGAGTGTGAAGAGGGAAGTGTTGACCTTGAAAGAGGAAGGTTTTGGGGACTTCGTTGGTGTTGGCCTCATTTTTTGTGAGGTCTTGGTTTCTCTTCCATCCTAGAGCTTAAGATCTAGCCTTAGGACTTTCCTATTGAGTGTTCTAGATGACTAGTAGTGGAGCCCACCTTACGTATGATTTCAAACCACTTCTTGACTCATTGTTTTGTAAAATTCTACATGAGTGGTCATAAGCACTCAACTCTTAGTTACAAAGGCTAAGGGCTAACATGTAGAGGACTTAAGAATGAGTTCCACAAAATTTAAAAGGCTTCAAGGGTGCCCTTTCGAACTTGAACAACCTGCTCACACATCCACTGTACCGCACACTATGTTAAAACTCAAATTGGCTCGATCGTTGACAAACTTGTCCGGACGACCCTGAATGATGAAAAAGACCGTGCGAGCTCGTCCGGGGCGTCAATTTTTCCTTGAAAGGACTCCCATATTCCTATGAATCTGTGTGCGAGCAAATGACACGAAAATAGATGCGTATAAAGATTTAATTAAAAGAGGCTTGTTCAGGCGCAGCTCAGGTTCGATTCGGCCTGGACACGACTCAATTATACCAAGTTTTGCCAATAATGCGGTTCGTAATTTGAAATTTTAATTTTCAAATTAACCGCTCAAACTCTTTTAATTGAATTTAATTAAGCTCGAACACGAATGGAAATCTATCAATTGCCCACCCGATGTCTCGTAACATACATTTTGAAAAATCGGCTGGGCTCCTTGGAATTTGACTATTTCCTCTTTCGACCAGACTCCGAAGCTCTCGCCTCCCTCTCACGCTCGCTCGGATCTCCTCCCTTCTGCACCGAAACACTCGCCTGCTTTACCTCTCCCGCTCCCTCTGCATCGAAACACCCGCACCGAGGCTCGATCCCTCTTCTTATTGGCCTCCTTCTCATGACAAATCCCTAGTTGAATCCTCTCTCTTAATTGAACGCCTGATCCGACTCGTCTACCCCTTTCCCAATCGCGCCTACCTTCTCATCCAACTCTGCTTCTCCTTCTCTCGAGACCCTCGCCCTTCTCCTCCTTCTCTCCTGATTTCATCGGAAACCTTCGCATCCTTAGCTTAACCCTGCTTCATTTTTTTATTTGGCCGCCTCCTTTATCATTCATTCTCGAGAGCTCTTATGTCATTAGGATCGCACACGAGGCATGTTCCCCCGACCGTTTGAGTCGAGGATCTTCTTCCTCATTCAACTGTGAATTGCAAAGGCCTTCCTCCTCATTCTGTCGTGAGCCGTGAGGAGCATTTCCTTCCTACGATCATCTAAAATCTTAAGGAACTCGTCCAATTGTTTGAGCTGCATAACATAAATTTCAGAATGTATGTGTTGCTAATTTTTTTTTAATTTTAAATTCCTATATGTATGAACACTTCACTTCAACATATATGTGCGGATTACTCTCACAATTTCAAGTGTTTATGAATATAAACACATTCGTTTCAGCCCATATATTGAGACTTTGTTTTTTTTGTAAAATATTATGTGTTCACATGCTTAAACGCCTCACTTAAAAACGCATATTTGTGCATATTTCTTAATCTTTGAGTATTTGCATGTATTATATTTGAATCTCAAAATTTCTTAAAATTCTTATATACTCACATACATAACACGTAATTCTGAAATATGTCGCATGCCACAGCTTTTCATTTTGTGATCTAAATTTCGTGTGACTGCTTGTTTGAAATGGATGTAATGGATGTGAATGAGAGCTTTTATTATTTGCCAAGATAGGAAAACTTTGGTGAACTATCTTTTTAAAATCTGAAAAGTTTTATGTGTTACTTGCAAAAATTAAAAAATTTTGAGGCAAAATCTTTTAAAATCTGAAAGTTTTAAAAATATGAAAGTTTTATGTGATTATTTTTAAAAGAGGGAGGATATGGGTGCATGCGTAGTGGAGTTTGGCAACACATGAATGTTATTGTTAAATGTGCCCTCTGAAATACGAAAGTTTTATTTGCGGGCTCATTCTCTAGTTTTCATTTTTTTTTTGACTCGTGTGAAAGATTCATTCTGATTAAAACATGAGCGTGGATGAATAATTATGAAATTCAGTTTACTTTTACCACCCAATTCATATGTATTTACATGTCTAACGTCTAAAGTGTACTTTTTATTATACACATACACTCAATTGCCTTGTATTCACATATCCATCACCTTAGTTTCAATTTTTGGATGCATGCCCCACACTTGGAACTTGAATGCTTGCACGCTTGGAACTTGAATGCTTGCATATGTGACAAAGAAATTCTTTAGCTGCATACTATATTATTTGAGGAAAGTTTCAATATATGTTTTTAGAGCTGATTTACCTTCTGTTTTGGAGAGGTTTATGTAGCATTTAGGTGCTGATTTAAACACTGTTTTGGGACACTTTTGTTGGCTGATTTGGGTTGATTTATGCACTGTTTTGGGGCACATTTGTTGGCTGATTTGGGTTGGTTTATGCATTGTTGTTAGACACTCTTATTAATTGATTTGGGTTGGTTTATCCACTATTTTGTAGCACTCTTGTTAGTTGATTTGGGCTGGTTTATACATTATTTCGAGGCACTATTGTTAGCTGATTTGAGCTAGTTTATGCACTGTTTCGGAACATTTTTATTAGGTGATTTTGGCTAGTTTATGCATTGTTTCGAGGCATGTTTGTTGGGTGATTTGGGTTGGTTTATGCACGGTTTGTGAGCATTTTTGTTGGTTGATTTGGCTTAGTTTATGCACTGTTTCGGTACACTTTTGTTGGCTATTTTGAGCTGGTTTATGCAGTATTTCAGGGCATTTTTGGCTGATATGGGCTGGTTCATGCACTGCTTTGGAGCACTTTTGTTAGCTAATTTGCGATGGTTCCTGCACTGTTTCGGAGAACTGTTTAAGAGAACTTTTGTTGGCTGAGTTGGGCTGGTTTATGCACTCGTTTCAGAGCACTTTTGTTGGCTGATTTGGGCTGGTTCATGTATTGTTTCAGAGCACTATTGAAGTTTTTTTTGGCACTGTTTTGGGGCATTTTATTGGCTGATTTTGAAGCTCTCTTGACGCTGTTTTGGGGGTGTTTTGTGAGTCGATTTTAATGTTGTTTGAATACTATCTAAGCCAATTTGTTCGCTACTTTGAGGAAGACCTGAACATTTTTCTTTAGGTCGGCTCACAGCTTTGCCTCCTTGCTTTAATGATTTTTGGAAGTGGTCGGTGTCCTTTCTTTTCCCGTTTTATTTTGTTTTCTTTTTCTTGCTTAGTGGCTTAGGTTATGTGCTTATATTCTAATACAAGAAGGGATATATGGGTCATTAAGCAAGGCTGTAAGTTGGATGACTCGGGGTTTAGGGTGATGATAATAGTGTTTATGTGTGCTAAGATGGGATGGTAAAATAATATCTCTTGCCTCGATGACCTTCAACTCTTGGTGCGAAGTTGCCCCTTATTTTTTTTAGGTTGTTAGAAGTTCTGTTTGAATCAGAGTGAGCAATTTTTGTACTATTTTACTTCTCCAAAATATTTACACAAATACTACAAAAAAAATCTTTTGCGACACCACTACTTTTAATCACTAATTCAACTCTGTATGCATGAAAAATTAAAGAAAACTTGATAAAATTCTATAATAGTCCACTTATTAATTTATAATTCGATAGATTGGGTTAGTAGCTTCTATCCAAAGTTCGATTATAAAACTCACAGCTCAACTTTGAGCCCACCTCGAATTTGAATTCTTACGACCCGCTTCGATTTTTCATATATAGGTTACGTCCTACTTACATATACACAAATGTTCGCTGTGCTAGTTAAATTCTCTGCATTACTTGTTTACTTTTACCTGGGATACTGACACTTTTTGTAGCGACAGCATATGTATTTTTACATTTACTACATTTTACTGCACTTCTTTTTACCGCGCTCTTACTATTATTTTACTTATGCATTTACTTAGAAAACTTGCAAGTTTTTTACGGTAGAGAACATTTGGCTGGTTATTTAGGATTCACACTGCGATGTGCCACCGACTAAACAAAGTCGCATGCTCGCACATAAATCCCTAAACCCAGAGTCGCTACGTTGCGGAGCTCGGAGAAAACTTGCTAGGTAGGACGACGAGGAGGCAAGCAAGTGCAAAACAATTTCAAGAGATAAAACATGAACGGATCTACCCCAACTAAACCATTCCTTGGTTTAAACAAACAACAATTCATAGGACGTCGAGTTAGCTCGCCCAACACGACCTAAATCATCACTTTATCTTTAGGCTCCCATGGAACTGTGTTGTGCAGTATAAGTCTGAGGTTGTCATTCGGTACGATGCAAACCCTCTTATGTCGGCGGGCTATTTGCATAATCGGATATTATGCAAGTGTAAGTCCCAAATAATAAAAGTTATATGATTTAACACTTAAATTCATTGTTTCCAAAACACATCCACACAACATCGTATGCTTACACATAAACCCCTAAACCCAGAGCCGCTACGTTGTGGAGCTCGGAGCAAACTTGCTGGGCAGCATGACGAGGAGGCAAGCAAGTGCAGAATAATTTCAAGAGATAAAACATAAAGGATCTACTCCAACTAAACAATTCCTTAGGTTTAAACAAACAACAATTCATAGGACGTCGAGTTAGCTCGCCCAACGCGACCTAAATCATCACTTTATCTTTAGACTCTCATGGAACTGTGTTGTGCAGTATAAGTCCGAGGTTGTCATTCGATACGATGCAAACCCTCCTATGTCGGCGGGCTATTTGCATAATTAGATATTATGCAAGTGTAAGTCCCAAATAATAAAAGTGGTAGGATTTAGCACTTAAATTTCATTTTCTCCAAAACACAACCTCACAACATGATGGTATAGAAAGTCATTGAGGGTTCTCAGGATCTATGACGTCCTCTACCATTTCTTTTCTTTGGATTCCTGAAATAAATGTTCCAATTTGCTCATTTTATACTTGATTTTGCGCTTCATACCATGAAAACTTAAACCTTGAAATTTTGAAGGCAGAACCTCCGATCTAAATCCAGAGGTTTTTTTAAGTTACTTCGGTCATTTTAGATGTTATTAACTATAGAGGCTTGCCCTTATAGGGAACTTGGAACCCAGGTAAAATAAATCATACCTAATCTCTATAATAGGTAGGGGAATTTGTTGTTTACACAAATGATTCGTAGACCAAGCTGATGTCATAAATCTCTTAGCTTGTGCGATTAGGATCATCGTCGAGGGACACTTATCTTTCTGGACGGTGTGTTATTTACGATATCGCGCACGATTATGAAAGCTATTAGACGAATGAGAAAAATTAAAACATATGATTTTCAAAATAAAAAATTATATACTTTTAAAATTCAATTAAATCATTCATTTTCCAAACGAAAGAAGAAAAAGTTGACCGACATGATGTTTCGAAGTGAGTAGGAGCAGGGGCAAATTTTCGAGAGAGCTGGGAAAAATTCATGTGTGTTTATAATGGAGGAAGAGTGGGGGAACAGATATTGGAACTGTCGTGGTGATCATATGGCGGGTATACACCATCTATCTGAAACAATTCTAATCTGCACAATCATTTCTAGCAATCTGTACTCCAGTAAGAAACTCTGTTGTTATTAGCATAATTATGTGCACTGTATGCTATTTCTGAGTTTTCGTAAAAGTTTCCCATCAAATTATAATGGTTTATGAGCAGAAGTCAATTTGATAAGTTTTATTTCAGCCTGAATGGATGGCGCCAGAATTTCTCCGTGGAGAGCCAACAAATGAGAAGTCGGATGTATTCAGCTTTGGGGTAATTTTATGGGAGCTTTTGACAAAGCAACAGCCATGGAGAGGGCTTAGCCCTGGTCAGGTAAAAATAAAACCTGTTCCATATAAGCCATGTCGTGAGGGATTTAACTTTTTTGGATGGATTTCATAACTTAATTGATAGTTACAGGTGGTTGGGGCTGTTGCATTTCAGAATAGAAGGCTCCCGATACCCCAGGATACCTCTCCTGCATTAGCAGCCCTTGTGGAGTCTTGCTGGGCCGAGTAAGAGTACTTTTATCCTTCTCTGCCTTCAAATCTTCTTGCATTTTCTTGACATACCACACAAAAATATTATGTATTTGTAAATCTAACACCTAAGCTTTAATATTTACATTTATAACACTCAAATCTTTAACACATCAAAAAATACCACTGTAATAGCCCTTTAAAAGTCAAATGCACCTGTTTTATGTATATAGGCTTATAGCACTAGGGTGTTTATAATGTAGATATCAAACTTTAGTTGTTAGATATTTAAACCCATTAGAATTGTGTGGGGCATGTCTATAAATTTCCTTATTTGAAAGTAATAGTAGAATATCCTCTTTGTTGCTATACATCAACAGCAACGAGGCGGATTTATTTGTTTATATGTGATGAAAACATTTCTTCGCAACTGACGCTGGACTTGGATATTTCGATAAATTGGTGAATAGAAGAAGCCTACACATATTTCCTATGTGCTATATTTAGCTCTTTGTGTACGAAAACAAAATAATACATTCACGAATTTTTTTCTGAATAATACTCCTTATTTTTTGACAGAAGATTTTTCATTTTTTTTTTTCCAACAATTAGCAGTGATAGATATGTCTAAAGCGTTTGACACACCAAGCTAATAAGATTTTTTGTTATGCTCTGAATGATTTTGTTTGTAGGTTGCCCGTACTCAGGCCCTGCTTTTTAGCAAATATTAAGCATAAAATTATCTATAAAATTCAGTTGAAACAGTAATTTTAAATTAAAAATGTTATGCAAATATTGGACCATCACATTCAAAACATTATCCTCACGAATATAAGAATGTGCATTTCTTTCTGCTTAACTGCCAACTAAATTTTCGTCAAAATTCCATTTAAAATAAAATGCTAGAAAAAATATGCCAAAAATATATAGTTGAGAAATTATTACTATTCCCTAATTTCTTAGTTTTGTTAAAAATAAAAAATCTGCAGCTAGTGCTGAATGACACCTAGGCATAACTTCTATGCTGCCAGCCAAACTGCTATTTTCCAACTGACTTTGCATGTGGAATTTCAGTTCTAAATCTTGTAGAAGTAGTCTTTCACCAGGTTATGTCTCTGTTGTTCAGTGTTCCCAAGCAGCTACCTCCATTTTCCAACTGATTTTGCATGTGGAATTTCCCTTCTAAATCTAATTGATGTAGCTCTCACTGTTGTATTTCTCTTTGTTTAGTGATCCGAAGCAACGACCTTCATTTTCAAGCATCGTGGAAACACTGAAGAAGCTTATTAAATCATCAGCTGCGCAAGTGGGGAGCTCGTGAAGCAGATACTATACAGCTCAGCTGTTGGTGGCACCCAATACCTAATATCATGTAGTTAGCTGGTTCTAAACAGGGTCTACCAAGCTTTTCCTTTCACGCATTGCAATCATGTATTGGTGAACTATTGGTATCTCCTGCTTGGCGATCATGAGTAGTACTTATGATAAATCCTTAAAGTAGTACTTATGATATCTGCCCGTGGCTATCTACATAATGTCGCCGGCAGTTTCTGATGATGGTATGGAGAAAGAATGGAAGTTTAAAACAAAGGAAATAAAAATAAAATTTAAATGTAATGGGCTTGTTGCATGGTTATTTGTGTTAATATTTCATGTTGTACGCTAGAAGGTTCATAGATTTTCTCAACTTACAATGTGAGCCCAATTCTATGCATCTTTTAACCAAATAAAGCTTCAATTTTGTGTAATTATGAAATTAAAAAACAAAAATCTGTGTATGGATTTGCATATTCTTTGTACTTAGGATGTGTCCCTGTTCGTATAAATATGAACTATTTTATGGATAGAAAGTTTCCACATATCGGTATGCTTGGTCAGAGATGATTTAAAATTTTATTGTGTTTCAAGTCATGGAGTCCATAGCAATATCAAGTACTTTAGTTGCATTTCAATTAAATAAAATGATCAACAGTGACAAAACATCAGATGTCTGCACTGTTCTTAGGTAGTTCAAAAACTCAGATTTCTTCGAATACTAACGGACAAATTCATAAGCTCTCCAGAAGCTTAAAATGTGATTTGCAGAAGCTAGTTTATCAGATTTCTCTCCACTTGATTTATTGCTTTTCCAAACAGATTCATGCATTACAGAGCTGACCTAGCACAAATGCTTGTTTATTACAGCAAATTTCTGCTGATATTCTGCGAACCCATTAAGGAGGCTCACAAGATGGAAAAAATATTACATCAGGGCTCTGCATGTAGAGCTAACGTGCAGAGTTTGATTTCAGCTGCACATCAATTCCACACTCACCGAAGGATGTATGGGAGTGAGTCCCACTGTAATATAAAAAAAGAACGGTTCATGTGGAGTTGATGTGCGGCTGAGATCAGGCTTCACACACGTGTAATGATAGAGGTGTCGATACGATGCTTGCACGAAAGAAAAATCATTAAATAAATAAAAGGACTGGAGTTAGATCAAGATTGAATGATTTGATTTCGTCTGATTCAAGCATGGTTAAAGATCAGCTAAATTGTGCGTGGTTCAATGTTGGTTTGATACAGCTAGCCGTACGCTCTCTTTTGAATCTCATGAAATTATATGCGAGCATGCTAAGCTAATTTTATTGAATCCAACTTTGACTAAATTCATGACAAATTAAATTTAACTAGGCTCCATAGATTATTTTCGTTTAGGTTACCTTTCAACTAATGGAAACAAAATTTTTAGTGATCTTTATTTTTAACTTGCGGAAAAAAAGCACAGTTGGTTAAGTAAAATTTTTTCTTCCTGCAAGTCAATGACGATCATGTTTTATCGGATTGAATAAAACATGACTTTCGTGAAAGATTTAGGGCTTGTTTGGCACAACGGAACAGTTGCGGGAGTTTTCAAAATGCCAATGTGTGTGTTTATTTTTTCCATTTTCGCAGCGTTGTGAGATAAGCTAGTTTCATTTTGTACTACCTCTTACGAGTTCAACTTTAGAAATTGTTTACGACATTGCCCTGCGATGGTTTTATTGGCGTTGTTATTAGCTAGGTTATTTGTGTTACTGGTGAGATCCTGTGATGTTATTCATGCATTTTGTCAGAGCCTATGATTCGAGTTGTTTTGTTGTAGTATCATGTTATTAGTTTTTTATTTTTTATTTTTTTTGTTATTGGTGAGTTATGAGGTGTTTTCACGCCTTTTGACTGACTGAGTCGATATTATTTGATTTGTTTTATGATAATATTCAAGTATTATTGCGGTGTTATTAGCTAGATTTTTATTGTTATTGGTGAGTTACACGATGTTAGACATGCATTTTGACCGAGCCGATGTTATTCGAGTTATTTTTTTGATTGTGTTTAGGTGTTATTAACTAGGCTTTTTTGTGTTATTGGTGAGTTACGCGGTATTATTCGCTCTTATTGCTCGAGTGATGTTGTTCGAGTTATTTTACAGTAGTATGCAGATGTCATTCCAGTGTTATTAGCTAAGTTATTATAGTGTTATTGGTTAGTTATGCGGTGTTATTTGCGCTTGTTATCCGAGCCGGTGTTATTCGAGTTGTTATTTTGTAGTATTTAGGTGTTATTGTGTTGTTATTAGGTTTTTTGTTGTTATTGGTGAGTTACACGGTGTTATTCTTGCATTTTGCCAGAACCGATGTTATTTGAGTTTTTTAGCGATAGTATTAATGAAAAATTAATTTTACGCTAAAAATGATTACTTTTAATAAAAAGTATATATGTTTATTGTTTATTATTTGGTACTTAAGCTAAAATTTTTCTTGAAAGATTTGCATACATAGCACTTAATTTTTAAATATTTACATATCTAACCCTAAATTTTAACTTTACACTACTACCAACTTATATAAGCATGCAAAGGTTTTTTTCACTTTTTGAAAAATAAAATGAATATATAAATTTTAAAATTTAGTAATCAAACAATAATTAATTTACTACATATTATTATCCAGGATAATAAGTTAATTTTATTGGTGAACTAATAACTTTTTCGTTTAAAGGAATAAGCAACTACAAATATTCTCATAAAAATAACATATTTATTAAAGCGTTTGAAATAAATCATGTCAAAATTAATAAATTATGATTACATTAAAAAAAGAATAATAAATATTAGCATTATTAGAAAAAAAAAAGATCATATTCCGTGTTGTTATTCACATTTTTAGAGATTATGCTGCGGAGAGGTTGTGGTGAGTACTTAGGGGGAATTGGGTGTGGAGAAGATGAGATACAAAGAGATACAAAAAGAGTAATTTTATGCGTCTAATGGATTCATTTAAGTATTTTTCATTTTTTAGTAATCTTGGTACTCTCTCTTAAGTGAGATATATATCTTTTTTTTGTACTATTAAAAAGTGGTTATTTTCTTCTAAAATATGTAATTTATAGCTATGTCAGTTCTTTCATAAACAACATTACTACACAAGGCAGAATGTTTATTTATCCAGAAAAAGTTGGAAATCAGCTATTTTCCAAACGCACAAACCAAATAGATAGCCATTTTATTCTGATCAGTTGCTAATCAACATCTTGTCTGGATCAGCTGTTTATCAACAGATTATCAATAATCTGCAGTTGCCCTAAACAGACCCTTAAGCTACAAACATAAAGTTAATGATGAACAAAACAACATATTTCTTTGTTAACGAAATAGTCTATGTGATGTAAGAAGCTATTTTCACTGTTATCTTACCACCAAAAAAAATTAGTTCAGAAAGTCAATGGGAATGTAAATATTGATGGACTAACGTGACATATTAATGAAGAGAAGAATATATATAGTTTGATGCATTATGTTGTAGTTGCTAATTCATTTGAACTTAAACCTATTATTATCTAAATAGTATCTAATAATTAGTTTGGGGGATCACCAACTGAAGATCCAAATTCACATCTTGCCATTTTTCTTGAATTGTTTGTTACATATAAATATGGTGGTGTTTCTGATAATGCTGTTAGGCTTATGATTTTTCCCTTCTCACTTAGGGATGAGGCTAAGGTATGGTTTAATTCTTTAGCACCTAGATCTATCAGAACTTGGGGTGATTTAACACGAAAATTCCTTGCTAAATATTTTCCACCATAAAAAACTGTGAAGATTAGAAATGATATTACATCTTTTTGTTAGTTTAAAGTGGAATCTATTTATGAAACGTGAGAACAATTTAAAGAACTCCTAAGAAAGTGTCCACACCATTATGTGTCTGATTGGTTAATTATTCAAATTTTTTATAATAGATTAGTTAGATCTCTTAGATCTATTATCGATGCCACTTCTGGTGGTTCATTGATGTCTGAACCATTTTCTGAAGCTTATGCTTTAATTGAAGAAATGACTAGTAATAATTTTCAATGGCCTTCTGAAAGGGTACATTCTAAAAAGATAGCTAATAATCATGATTCTGAAGCTTTTGCCATCTTAGTAAATCAAGTTGCTAAAATTTTAAGGAAGATACACCAATTTGGAATGAATTTTTTTCAACAAATTCCAATGATTGAAGATAATTCATTAGGCCAAATGGTAGATTCTTAAACATCAATTGAGACTTTAAATACTATAAATAACAAATCAAATAACCCATATTCGAACTACTAAATCCAAGTTAGAAAAACCATCATAATTTTAACTAGAATAAACATTCGGGTAGTCCTAATTAGCAATGAGGAAGCAACTAAGTAAACCCGTGGGGATCTGGAACAAACAAGGTAATATTAATTATATACCTACCTATCCTCCAGGTTTTAATAATAATCCACAATTTAAGGATAAGAAATTGTCTATAGAAGAAGTGGTGTTACAAATGAAAAATTAGTTATAAAGTCAAGGAGCTACTATAAGAAATATTAAGAATCAGTTTGGAGAAATTGCAAATTCACTAAGTAATAGAGCCCAAGGAACACTTCCTAGTCATACAGAAATAAATCCAAAGGACCAAAATAAATAGCAAGTAAAGGCTGTTCAACTTAGAAGTGGAAGAGAGTTGGAAGGTAGAGTTCAAAAAGAGGTTGAAGAAGAGAAAGAAGAAATTGAAGAACTTAAAGATGATGCTCTAGAAGATTTTGAGAGACCTATTTCTTCACTTAAGATAGATTTAGCAAAAAAAGTCACCACCTCCATTTCCTCAAAGACTTCGTCAACAAAAGTTGGATAAACGATTTTCAAAATTTATGGAAATATTTAAAAAACATGCAATTGATATTCATTTTGCTGAAGCTTTACAACAAATGCCAAGTTATGTGAAGTTTATGAAGGATATTCTCAACTGAAAAAGGAAGGTTGAAGATAATGAGACAATTTCACTTAGTGAAGAGTGCAGTGCTATAATTCAGAAATAACTTCCTGAAAGGCTTAAAGATCATGGAAGCTTCACAATTCCATATGCAATTAGGGACAAATTTTTATGGAAAAGCTTTATGTGATTTGGGTGCAAGCATTAACCTTATGCCATTATCTATATTTAAAAGACTAAAATTTGGAGAAATATCTCCTACAACTGTAATTTTGCAATTAGCAGATCATTCTATAATATATCCTAAGGGAGTTGTAGAAGATAATTTAGTGAATGTGGATCAATTTATCTTCCTTGTTGATTTCATTATATTATATATGGAGGAAGATAAAGAGATACCTATCATTTTAGGAAGACCTTTCATAGCAATGACAAAACAATGATAGATGTGCAAAAAGGGAAATTAACTATGTGTGTTAATGATCAAAGAGTTACTTTTAATATTTCCAAATCAATGAAATACCCTGCAAAAGGTAAAGATGATGAATTTTCCAAGATGGATGTAATGAGATATCTTAATGAATGTTATTTCAAAACAACTTATGAAGAGAATTCAGAAATAAAAGAATTGGAACAAGAGCAAGAAGAGGAATTAGAACATCTTAATGATTTTATTGAAGAAGATTCAATTTTTTTTTCAAGATAGTTTTGAAGTTTTGGACATGACAAATGAAGACAAATCTTTTTGTCCATCAATTGAGAAACCAACTGAACTTGAATTGAAGTTACTTCTGAAACATTTAAAATATGTCTTTTTAGGTGATTCCTCAACTTTGTCGGTTATAATTTCCTCGAACTTAACTTCAGAAGAAGAGTGTTTGTTAAAATTTTTGAAGAAATATAGGAAAGCCTTTGGATGGAAAATTGCTGCTATTAAAGGAATCAGTCCTTCAATTTGTATGCATAGAATCTTGAAGGAAGAAAACTGCAAACTCAGGGCAGATCCTCGAAAGATATTAAATCTCATTATGAAAGAAGTTGTTAGAAAAGAAATTTTAAAGTGGTTAGATGCTGGGATTATCTCTTCTATTTTGGATTTTATGGGCTTACTATCTTTAGAGATGTTAATGCTTATATTAAAAGTTGTGATCAGTGTCAACGTGTAGGCAATATTTATAGAAGAAATGAGACCCTCAATTATATTTTAAAAGTTAAAATATTTGGGATTCGGGGATTAGATTTCATGGTCCTGTTTAAACCATGTTTTAGAAATTTATATTTACTGTTAGCAGTAGACTATGTGTCAAAATGGATAGAAGTTGTTGCTTTACCTCGATGTGAGTTGCAAAGTTCTTAAAAATGAATATATTTTACAGATTTGGAATGCCAAGAGTTATCATGACTGATGGGGGAAGTAATTTCAAGAATGAATTAATTGAAATATTATTGAAGAAATATCGTATCTATCGTCGAATTTCTATTGCTTATCATCCTCAGACAAGTGGTTTGACTGAAGTTTCCAATCAAGAAATCAAAAGAATTCTAGAAAAAACTAGAAATCCAACAAAAATGGATTGGCCAGTCAAACTTAATTTTGCTTTGTGGGCTTATAGGACTGCATACATAACTCTTATAGGAATGTCGCCATTTAGATTAATATATAGGAAAACTTGACATTTACTAGTTAAACTTGAGCATAAAGCTTATTAGGCTATTGAGGAATTTAACTATAATTTGAAGGATACCGGTAAGAAGAGATTATTACAATTAAATGAGCTGGAAGAGATAAGGAACAAGTCTTATGAGAATGCTAAGATTTATAAAAATAAGATGAAAAAGTGGCATGATCGAAAGATTCTTACTAAAAAATTTGAGTCAGGGCAACAAGTTTTGCTTTATAATGCAAGATTGAGGTTATTTTCAGGCATACCTAAGTCCATGGATGGACCCATTTATTATGATAAAACTTTATCCCTATGAAGCTATGGATATTAAGGATCCTAAAATCCTGAAAATTTTTAAAGTGAATGGTTATGGACTGAAACCCTATTTCTTTGGAGATTAGACTAAATTAAATGATATTTTTATGTTGGGTCATCCAGAATAATCATTGGGTGCATCGGGCTAATGATGTAAAATACAAGCTCTCTCTGGGTGACAACATATAGTTATCGGTGTGCTTTTGTTTTGGTTGTTATTGTTGTGTTTATTTTAGAGAATTGTGGTAGTTATTTGAACTTATGGTGATACTTTTAAGACTTTATATGTTGTCTTAGACGTGTAAGAATGTGTATTTGAACATTAACCTTACCTGTGCTCAATTTAGCACTGACGCCAAAGCGCCCAAAATTGGCGTTTAGGTACCAGAGTTATAAAAACGTGCCTAAATGATGTTCTAGAAGAATTAAACATGGGAAAGTGGCCTTAAAATTTATTAGGTGGTTTTTAGACGTGCGAAGTGGGTATAGGCTCTACTAAAGTCTATAAATAGCATGGAATTGAAGAGAAAATTTGCTCCTTTCAAAATTTTTATTCTATAGCCTAAGAGAAGAAAGATTTAAGTTGTAAGAAGTGTTAAGATAGTAAAGATGTCTTCTTGGGAGAATGATTTGAAGAAAAAGGAGGAAGCTGTCAAGGAGAAGCTTGTAAGTCAAATTGCACAAGAGTTATAAAACAGATTCCTAGCCGTTAGTATTGAAGGAATAAGAGAGAAGATGCAAAAATTGAGGCTGAAGTGGCTTCAATTGAGGTAAAGGAAAATAAAACTAATGCACATTTAGTGCATATTGGTTGGAAACTCAAAATGCAATTCAGTCATTCAAGTTTTATTGAAGAAGCTGACAAGGCGATGCATCTGAAAAACAAGTGGATTAAAGAGGATTCTATCAAAGTTCATCATCATCGTCCGTTTTATCAAATCTATGTGCCAAATGGTTTAAAAGAGACAAACGAAGGCTAAGGATAAGCTCCACCTAATGGAGAATGGAATTGAGTTCTTTGTTTTGTATAGTTTGTTTAGTTTGTTTGTGTTTGTTTGCTTATTTGATTGTGTGTATTTGTTTTATGTGTTTATGTAAGTTTGTCTTATGTTATGATGAATTTAGAGAGTATCTCATCCAAATTTTTTTGGATTGGAGATTAGACATGTGATGTTTATTTGTACTTGTTGAATATATGTTAATGAAAGTGTTGTATTCATGTGAAAATATTCGTGTTATTGTGATCGAATCTGAGTTGTGAAAAGTTGAAAATTTTTGAGAATGAAGAGAGAAGGGAAGAAATTTTTATTATGAATTATTTAAGACCATGTGAGGGTGGTTACCTTGGGAAGTAGTGCATTTGAATCAAAATTTTATAATATTTAAATATGTACACTGGCGCCTGATCCACCAATAATTATGCTTACTATGTATATATATATATATATATATATATATATATATATATATATATATATATATATATATATATTAAAACTCCTTTAAATGATTTTATAATGTGGATACTACGTAAGTATATGTATTATTTATCAAGTAATATTGAACTTGCTGATTAAGCCCCAAGATATCGAACCCACAGGAAAAGTGATAAATAAAGAAAATATCTTCTTATTTAGAAAATGAAATTTAACCTTTTTTACTTTTAGAAAAGATTTTACTTAAACTATAGATAATATTTTTGGAAATGCAATTTGATTCTTTTTGTAATTTTATAATTTGAAATAAAAGTAAGTAACTACTTTAACTATACTTTTGTAAGATGAAAACTTATGCAAATGAGATATCTTTTTCCTTTTTATGAATCATTAACAAGTTATGGAGAATATTTGTTTGTGGAAGTATCTAAAATATGTTTTGCCAAATAGGAGCAATCATATTTTTTACCCTTACTAGAGATGCTATAAAGAACATATGTTAATTTACTGTTTTAAAAGTCTTGAAGACGGGTTAGGTAGGAATGATACTAGCTCTCACTCTAGAGTTATCTCGATTCCTCCACATGGTGGCTAACATCTCGTATCAAAACATAAAATAATAAATCAAATTTCGGACTTTAGCTATCACTCTAAAGTCCTCTAATTCTACACCCATCAAACTATATTTCCCTATTTATTTGCACTCAACTATATGAATTACATTCTCACCAATAAAATTTCATGTGATTCTTTCCAATTGTTGACTGTGACAATACCGCACTGAATCTTGCATGTTCTCACAACAAATTTTAACATCTTAATTAGCCAAATCAAGAAGTAAAGGAAGTGTAAGGTTTTGAATAATCACAACTTCTTCCAACATTTAAATCCTATACTTCACACAACATACTTCCATAACTTAATCACTTCATCGCTTAAGGAAGAAGATAAGGAAAACTACCCATACTTCATGGAGAAAATGCAATCACAACTTAGTTTAAAAGTAGAAATCATAGTTAAAATACAAGAAGTCTTAATTAAAAACCAAATGTAATACAAATATAAAGAATTATCTGTAAATCCTCTCCACAAAACTCTTGAAGTTCTACTAAAACTTTGTTTCCCTTATAATACTCTTTAGAGGTTGGCGACCAACTTTGTGGTCTCTAAATCTCAATTCTACTCCTAATACAAACTTTATAAATTAAAGTAAAGATGGTGAAGTGGAGAGGTGTGCTCTAAGATAACTTCCTAACATAAACCTCAATCCTAAACACTAACCACACCCTCCAATAACAACCATATTTCTGACCTCAAGTCCTCTTTTTATACTTTTCCAAAAGGTGTTTTTGTATCTCTTCAAATTGTGTCTAGATTCAACGTATCTTTCAAGAGATGCATCAATTCAAGAGCATTTTGAATTGAATTTGGCGCCAATAGGAAGTTACCCACGTTCTCACCAAGAGGTGCTTTGAAAACCTCTTCAAAATGACGCTTAAATTAAAATAACTCCTCTTTTTTAACTTGATTTGGTCATAAAATTAGTGGTTTTGTCATTTTGGGGTCTAAATTGGTCATATTGACCAAATTTAGGGTTTTGGTGAACCCAAAGGTCAATATGGTGATCTCTGGATTAATTTTTGGTAACTTTGATCAATATCAAGTTGATTATGTCAATTTATATTATTAAAGTCAATTTTGTGATCAAAGGGGTATGGATTAACTATTTTTAACCAATTTTGACCTATCTTGGTCAAAGGTTTGACCAAACTTGTCTTAATGGTCATGTAATGTCTTTATGTGGTTAAATGTCCTATTTGACTATTTTAGTGTTTTGATTGACTTGGTAGCCAAAAGTTGATATTTGAATCAAAAATTAATTAATTTGTCCAAAGTTGCTTTCTAGGTCAAATGTTAGCTCATTAGGTCAATAATTGGTCATTGGGTCAGGAATTGATCATTTTGACCAAAGTTGACTTTTTGGGTCAAATGTTGACCTGTTGAGTCACTAGGGTTGGTCAATAGGTCAAAATTGACCATTTTGACCAGAGTTAACTTTTTTGATCAAAGGTTGACCTGTTGGGTCAGCAGGGTTGGTCATTGGGTCAGGATTGACCATTTTGACCAAAGTTAACTTTTTTAGTCATAGGTTGACCTGTTGGGTCAATAGGGTTGGTCATTGAGTCGTGATTGACAATTTTGACCAAAGTTGACTTTTTGAGTCATAGGTTGACCTGTTGGATCAATGGGGTTAGTCATTGGGTTAGAAATTGACTAGTTTGACCAAAGTTAACTTTTTAGGTCAAATGTTGACCTGTTGGGTCAATAGGGTTGATCATATCATTGTTTGTCATTGTTGATTAGATCATTTAAGAATTTTCATTAAAATTTGGATTAAAAAGGATTCATTAAATTTTTACCCTGGTTATTAGGGTTTATTAACTGCCTTTAAGACCTTTCACAAAAGTGAGGTCAACAGTCAACCCTTGACGAAAGTGAGGTCAAAAGTCAACCCATAGGGTAATATGTCACTAACAATAAGGTTCACAATGTCGGCATACCATGGAACATGTCACTCATTAATAATGAATAGTTTTTCATCATGAAAATGTTCATTAATTTCATCGAAAAGAGAGATTTTTCATTATCAAGTCTGGACAGATGATCGAAAATTTGCTTATCAACACCCTTCTGATCTACAATCTCAAAATTAAATTCCTGTAAAAGAAGAATCCATCTTATTAGTCTTAGTTTTGCATACTTTTTTTTCATTAAATATTTAATAGCAGAATGATCAGTATGCACTACACATTTAGTCCCAATTAAATATGATATAAATTTATCAAAGGAATATACTATCGCTAGTAACTCTTTTTCATTTGTGGTATAATTGATTTAAGATTCCTTCAGAGTTCTACTAGCATAGAAGATAACTTTGAAAATTTTATAATATTTTTGTCCTAAAACAACTCCAATAGCATAATCACTTGCATCACATATTATTCAAAGGTTTTTCCCAATCTGGTGAAATAATAACTGGTGCAGTGATTAATTTTTCTTTCAATACTTCAAAAGCTTTAAGGCAGTCTTCATTAAAATTAAAAATGGAATATTTTCCAATAACTAGCATGGAGGCAGCAATTTTTGAAAAGTCTTTAATATAACACCTGTAGAATTTAGCATATCCCAAAAAACTCCTAGTCTTCCTTAAATTTGTTGGGCAAGGTAAATTAGTGATCTCTTGAATTTTTGCAGGGTCTACTTTTATACCTTTTTCCGAAATTTGATGTCCCAAAACAATTCCTCCTGTCACCATAAATTAACATTTTTCCAATTAAGGACTAGATTTGTTTCTTCGCAGCATTTAAGAACCTTAGATAAATGTTCTAAACAAGATTCAAATGAAATTCCAAACACTGAAAAATCATCCATAAATACTTAAATTCCTTATTCAATTAAATCATAGAAAATTGCCATCATACATCTTTGAAATGTAGCAGGGGCTTTACATAAACCAAATGACATTCTTCTAAAAGCAAATCTTTCATAAGGACTGGTAAATGTTGTTTTCTCTTGATCCTCAAGAGTAGTTTGTATTTGGTGATAACCAATATATCCTTCCAGAAAATAAAATAATTTATGCCCAGCTAGTTTATCCAACATTTGATCAAGATAGGGAAGTGAAAAATGATTTTTCCTGGTGACAAGATTTAATTTTCTATAATCAATGCATATTCATCAGCCTGTAACTTCGCTTGTTGGTATTAATTCATTCTTTTCATTAACATTTACAGTTACTCTTCCTTTCTTAGGAAAACAGTGAATATGACTAACCCATGAAGTATCTGAAATAGGGTAGATAATTCCAGCATCTAACCACTTCAAAATTTCTTTCTTAACAACTTCTTTCATATTAGGATTTAATCTCCTTTAAGGATCAGCTCTGGGTTTGCAAGTTTTCTTCCATAAGGATTCTGACATACAAGTTAAATGTCTGATTCCTTTAATATCAGCTATGGACCATCCAAAGGCTTTCTTATATTTCTTTAGAATTTCAAGCAAACTCTCTTCTTCTTCTATAGTTATTTTCGAGGAAATTATAACAGACAAAGTTAAGGAATCACCTAAAAAGGCATATTTTAAATGTTCAAGAAGTAACTTCAATTCAAGTTAAGGAGGTTTTCAATTGATGGACAAAAAGATTCATCTTTCTTTGACATGTCCAAAACTTCAAAACCTTCTTGAACATAGTTTAAGTCTTCCTTAATAAGATCATCCAAATAATGTGTTTCCTATTCTTGCTCGTGTTCCAACTGTTTTCTTTTAAATGTCTCTTTATATGATAATCTTGATTCCTTAGTATTTCAAAAATACAATTCTCTTTACTATAATAGAAAAATTTTGATCTTATTATTATTTAAGCTAAATAATTCTATTCTTAAAATCAACAAAAAATTTTGAAGTTTTAGTTAAGTTTACTAAATTATTTATAAATTCAAAAATTTAGGTAATCTTAAATAGATTTTTCATTCCTTATGTTATGTTAATATATTTTTAAAGAAAATATTAGTTCTTTAAGGACAAATAATATTTAAATTTGATACGTGTTTTCCCTTCTCCCAAACTTCAGTATTAGTATAAATATGAATCATGAAATTTTCTAAAGCATGAGAGAAAGAATTAAACAGGAATTAATCTAAGTATAATAATGATGTAGTTAGGAAAAAGTAACTTCTACTTCTACGCATGCTTCAATATGAATATAAGCATATATAGATAAGTTTTTGCAGAGCAGGAGTTAAAATTTTTTTTTATTTTTGAACATGCAAATTTACTAACTATTCATGAACACTAAATAGTAGGCTGAAACAGAAATAAACTTTTATAGAAATTCATTCACATTTCAGTCTTAAACACACATCAGATAATCTAAAAATAGTTTTAACATAAAAAGTTCACATAAACACTAACAAATAACATCACAATAAACAGCACAAGAATCAAGAAAACACACTAAAAACAAAATCAACAATCTCTGGAGATAAGTCAAGCTACTAATCACTGTCTGTAGCTTCATCATGGTCATCACCAAAAGAAAACTCCATATCCTTTGGATCAACATATGGTGAAAATCTGAGACAAGTAGGGAATTGAACATCGTGCTCACCCTTTAGAAATCTCACTAAAGACTCTGAATACTCAGCATCGTAATCACTCTTTCTTTGTGCATACTCAGAAAGATGATCAATCTTCTTATATATCATATCTACTCTACAGTGAGTTAAGAATAACTCATGCTGTTGCTCTATAAACTGATCATGTTGTTGACCTCATTTTTGATGAGGCCTTTTCTCTTCTCTCTCCTTAGTACATAGGATCTAGCCTTAGGCTTTCCTTTGACTATCTTAGAGGACTAGAAATGGAACTCACCACTTATAAATTTAAACACCTCTTAACTCCCTGCAAACCCCATAAGTTTGATTGTAAACCCCTAAGTCACTTGGAGGGTTAAGATCAAATGTGGAGGTTTAAAGGATGAATTCCCTATAGGACTGTTTGGCCTTAGGACTACCCTGGGTGGCCTGGTCTGGTGAGAGTTGACCTACACACATTACACTTTCACACACATTCCAAACCCTAAAACCATTCATACCTAGCTTGACTTCTTGACCCATGTAGGTAAATCATATGGATGGACCTTAACCCCTAGGCCCTTGGCTAAGAGGGTTAGGAACAACATGGTGAATGCCTCAAATGAGTCGTCTCATGGCTCTTGTGGGCTTTATATGGCTTCATGGCTCAACCAAAGTGATTTCATTCTACTCAAATTTGATCAATCTTTATTTTTCCAAAATTTCAATTTTTGACCCCCGGGGCCCTACACCCACCAAGCCTACCAAATGCCATTGAAATAGCCCAAAATTTGCAAAATCTCCTAAATTACCCAAAATTCATAAAAATCAGTCTTAAACATTTCTCTCAACTCAAATTGATCATCCTTAGCCAAATATACCAAAATTTCCAAAAATACCCCCAATACCCTCCAAATACCCAAAATGCCATTTTTAACCAAAAAATCCATAAATTCCAAAAATTCCCAGAAAATTCCAAATATTCCTAATTTCATTTTGTTCAACTACACCATAAGCCAATTTTATCAATTTAACCCACTTTTACCAAAACCCCCAATTTGGCCCATTTTTAACCAAAGTAAGCCCAATGGTAAACCAAATCAACCCAATTGACCTCAATGTTGATCCAATCCAATTATAAAGTTAAATTCAATATCCCCAATATCAATTTGGACCAAATCCAAGCCCAATTTGATTAAAATTTGGATCCAATTCCAATTTGAAGCTTAAAGCCCAATTTTGGCCCATGACCTAAACTTAGCCCAAACTAACCCAACTCAACTCCAATTAGCCCCAAATCTTTTCCTAAACCTTCCTAATATCCCCACAAACAAAATACTAATAAGATTTACCACAAATTTGAACCTAAACTCCACCCAAACCTAACCCAAAACCAAAGTCCCCATTTTTGGCCTAAATCCACCATAAACCCAAATGGGCCCAAATCCCAAAATCAAAGCCCAACCAAAATTTAAAACTCTTTGTAACACTCCCATAAAAATTTCTCAACATTAATTTTACATAAAATCTAACATTAGCCCAACCTTAGCCCAAGTTAGCCCAATTTGACCCACTTTGACTCCTTTACCAAAAAGTCCCAAATCAAACCCAATTCAACTCCAAATCACCTCAAATTTGTTTCAAATCACTCATGACACATCCCTAAACTAAACCCAACATTTATTTGGCATGGTCCTTCACAAAAATTTCCATCCACCAATTTGTTTTCAAACCTAAAGGCCCACTTTCTTAAACCATTCTAAAAGCCCATTTTCACCAAATCCAAAAGCTCAAAATTGGCTCCAAAGCCCACATGGCAATTTCTTTGCATCATACATTTAATTGATATCACCCATAAGTTTCAAAATCATCATTAAACCATTCCAAATCAAGCTTCATCCAAATTTCCACCAAAATACCAAAATTCATAAAACACTTTTCCATGAAATTGACCAAATCTTTTCCCAAGCCAAATGAGGCCATGAAGCTATGCATAAGCCATATGCAAGCCATGGGAGTCACTTTACACCTCACCATGTCATTTATGGAAAATGGAGGGGCCTCTTTCTTAATCATTCATTAAGCTTTTTAACCCCATTCATGTCACACTCTAAACCAAGCCTAGCCACCTCACCATGGAAAGAGACCTCACCACTCTCTCTTGGCTGACCCAAATGATTTCTCTCAGCCCAAAGTCAAGCCTTGGGGAGGTGCACCTAGCCTAAACCATGCCTTGGACCAAAATGAGCCCAAAATGACCCTTCCCCCTTTCCATTTAAATCAAACCTTAAACACTTGTCCAAAGCCAATTGACTGCACCAAACCCCAGCCCTGACTCCCCTGAGTCAGATGGCGACCTGACCCTGGCCGGCCAGCCACCAGGCCGCCGGAAAACACCATGGCCGAGGAGCTTGGAATGAGCAAAAAATTCAAATCTCACCTGCTGAGCTGTCCCACTCCAATTGGCCACCAAAGCTCATCATCTCCTCACCTAGGCAGCTGAACCCAGCTATCAATTGCCCCTGGGAAGCCCTGGCCATGGCTATTTAAACAAGTCACCCCCTCTCGGCCAAAAGGTTGGCTGAAATCAACCTTCAAAGAATTCCTCCAAACTCCTCACAGAGCTTCCCCTAGCCAAAGAGCAATCCATCCCCACTGTTTTCCTAACCTAAATCCCAGTGATTGAGCTCAATTTTGGAGCTTAATTCTCAACCCAGAACATGATATCCCTGGAACCTCCACCAAAATCAAATTAAACTTACCCACACCTACACAGGACCAAGAGAAGGAGTTCCCCAGTGGAAGCCCCTTCACCAGGCCAGCCATTCTCTCTATCGGCCAAGCTTTGAAATTAGGCTTGGTGGAAGTTGTACTTAGACAATTCGACAGGGCCAGAGGCTTCATCCCCAGGCTCCTCTAACTCCAGTGAACGTGCCGAGCACATTCAGTTGAGGCCTCACCTCCTAAACCAAGGTATGAACAGTCCTCCTCCCCGAGAGCTTCCAGCGATTCTCCATTTCGTTTAAGTTAATTTCAATGCATGTAAACCGTATGGATGTGTTCGTCTCTTCAAGACGAATCCATAGAGTATAAGGACATGAAAATCTGTTGAGAAATGAGAGAGATCTTAGAGTTTTAGTGTGGACGGTCACGGGTGCACACCAGTCGTAGACGATGACCAGGCGCCGTCCGATCGCGCGTGTATCGAGTGGACGGCTCAGATCGCGTCGGACCAGAGAACGGTACGTGAACCGCAGGCCCCGGAGCACTGAGTCAGATGGCAGTGTCGAATAGGGAGGCGACACGTGGGCTTTCGGAGCTGCTGAGGATGAGTCGGCGTCGTGTGGATAAGTAAGAAAATATGGATTTTTTGATTTAATTAAATACCTGAAACTTAGAAAATCCATATCTTTGTGTAGAAAAATCATAAAAATAAACTAAAAATACCCTCGTGCTCAGTGAAAAGAGGAGAATAATTTGGAAAAAAAATTGATGAGTATTTTATTTCTAATTAATTATTTACTCATTTCAGTATTTTAATTCACCATTTGCATAAACAATTCACCATGGCATGAGACCATAGGGCTTTTGAAGCATCTGATCTTGGGAACATTCCCTGAATTTTTTAAGGTCAGAGGCTATCTCTATGGCAAGTTATGTATTTTTCAAGTTTATGTCACTATTTTTAGTATTTTAATTCCATTAATTAGCATATTGCTTAAAAAATTCTAGGAAAATTTGAGGAAGTTCCTTAGGACTAGAGGACACTAGGATAATTATGTTTTGAGTTAATTCATTAAGAATAACCCTAATTAGCCTAATTACTCAAAACTGAACTTTAATTAATTAGGGTTAATCCCACATGAAAAGAACTTAAAAATAATTCTCCACTGATCTTTAGGATTAGAGGGACCTCACATAAAAATTTGGAATCAATTGGAAATGTTTAACCCCACTAAATGGATTAATTAAGTCACATGAGTAAAATTAAACTTTGAAAATTCATAACTCCAAAAATACATTTTAAAAATTCACCAAATTAGTTTTGGGACTTCTTTGGTATCAGAGGAGTCTAAAAAAATTAAAATTAGAATTTTCTAAAAATCTTCATTTTTCACCATATTTTAATATTTTAAATAATTAAAAAATAACTAAAATCATAAAAATATTAAAAATCATAAAAATGTCATATTTTGCTTCCTAATTTTCTAGGTTAAGATATTGAATTTTAAAGGCTTAAAACAATTTTTAATATTAAAAAATGAATTTCCCTATATTTTCACTAAATTAATTCTAATAAATCAAAGAAAAATCAAAAAAATATAAAATTTATTTCTTTGAACTCCTTGATGTTAGAGAGATTTATGAAAAATATAAAATCTATTTTTCAACTTTAATTTTATTTTATAATTAATTAATACTCCACAACTTAAAATAATTATAATAAATAAAATATAATTAAAAAAATCACCAAAATTGGTCCAAGTGGTCCTCTGGTCAATAGGGACATTCCATAATTTTTTTAAGGATAGAAACCTTGTCTTAGTCATGTTGTTGAATTTCCATTGAAAATCCCTATTTTTCATAAAAATAAATATATAAATAAAATTAAATTCAGAAAAATCACATTTTCTCCTCTGATGTCTTAATTGACATATGAGTGAAGTGATATAAAAATTTCAAGTTCATTTGAGTTTGATTTGACGAGTTATGAATAAATAAGCCTAAAGGGGCATAAAGGTAATTAAAGGATTTTAACCCTAATTAATATTCTAAGCTTAATCAAAGGGGAGGGTAAAATAACTGATCTTAACTTTTCTCATAGATGATTGAAACCTAGATAATTAAGGGGTAGAAACCCATTAATCATCTTGAAAATATTTAAAGTAAATTTTAATTAATTAAACAATTTGAATTTTGGAAGAATAAGTTAAAATTTAGATTATTAAAATGGGGATATAATTTAGAGAGACTATAATAATTTAAACTAAAATCCCTAAATGAATCACTTTAATAATATTTAACTTTTAATTAAATTCAATATGATAATTGAAATTAAAAATTAAATGATTAAAAAGAAAATAACCCTTAGTTAAATTAATATTTAAAATATTAAGTGATTTAACAATTAAATTAAATTAAATTTAAAAATTAATTCAACATCACTTAATAAAAAATTTAAAGCAATTTTGAAATATTAAATAATATTAAAACAATTCATAATTAAGCATATAAAACAAATTAAGCTAATCAAAACTAACCTAAAATATCATAATTAACCTAAATCAAACCATAAAAAATATATGAATAATTCAAACACTTCTAAGTAAATTTAAAACATCAAAATTAATCTGAAACATTAAGATAAAAAAAAAAGATTTAAAGATTTAAACTAAATTTAAAATAATTTGAACACTATTCCAAGCTTAAAATTATTAAAATTTCATAAATAAATTAAATCACTTTAAATCATCGATTCTAATTTTAAAACATTAAAATCTTTAATTAACTGATTTGCCCTTAGAGGCTTTTATTATCATAACTCTTAAATGGAGCATCGAGTGAAATGTCACTTTACTTATAGGATAATTAAACATACCAATTCACTGAGCAAGAAACAAACTAAACTAAATTTTGGAATGATTAATTCACCTGTGCAATAAAATTCATTTGGACTCAAAAATAATCCCAAAAATATTAAAAAGATGTTTAGGACTCGTCCTAAATACTTCCTCGATATGATGGGATGTTTTAGAAGAACAATTGAACTTAATTGTTCTTTGATGAAGAAAATTATCCTTAACAAAATACAAGAACCTAGACGTCATAGGAATCGACTAGCAATAGGACTAGGATTTTAGTAAACAACCAAAACCTTACCTTAGCTTTACCTAGGTGTTTTCTTGCAAATATATATATAAATGCCTTAACATGTGCTTTAAGTGTAGCTTGGGATGACGGGAAGACTCTCCAGGTACGCTTTTATTTTATTGCAAGTTACTTACATGTAATGCGCTTTACCTTTCTTGCATGTTAAACAAGATTGTTGCATGAAAACTGAAATCTTCTAGGATAGCCACAAAACGGAAACCCATAACAAAATTAAAAGTCACAACAAGATAAATTCATTGCCACAACATTCAAAATATAAAACAACTCAAAATTTAATCACAAACAGAACACAAAACTAGAATTACAACTAAATTAAAACATCTTGTTGGATGATCGGGAATATCTCGGATGATGTAACCTACGTGTTGCTAACGGGATTTCCCACGGTCTAAATGAAAGTGTGGAACTCATTCAATTGAGTTTAGCAAATTCATCTGGACTAAGTGAATCCGATAAAAATAACGGTGCCAGAATGATGGAACCGTGGGATCTTAACCGGTGTTGTTATAATCAACTTTAAGATTCCCCTAATAAAACATTAAAGACATTTGAGCTTTAAGATCTCTCTAAACCAAAACACTTATCTCATCTCTTGATTATCATTTTCTAAAACTAAACCTCTGCAACGACAAGAAGCTTGGAGCATAGTGGGCAGCACGGCCATCGTCGTCTGCAAAACTTGGATCGACATCAGCAAAACCATTCTTAGAATTAAACAACTAAACCATAGGATTTCGAGGTAGGCCTTGTGCAAACATAAATCCTCAACTCTTTTTTAGGCATTTGCATAATCATGTTATGCAAATTAAGCCCTAACCGGTCTTAGGACTCCGAGGTAGTCGTTTGGTACGACATAAACCCTCACATCTTCGAGGCTATTTGTATGATCATGTCATACAAATATAAGTCCTAATTAATTAAAATTGGCAGGATTGAAACATTAAATAAACTCCCAATTTGAAGCCAAACAATAGGATAGTTTGGGAAGTTGCCAAGATTCTTCTTAGATCCTCAGCTTCTCCTACCTCTCTTCCATTGGACTCTTAAAATAAACTGTTCTAAATTTGAGCTAATCCCTTTTGAAATTCCCAAAATCCAATCCTTCGAAAATCTTAAACTTTGAAATTCTTGAGAGCAAAACCACTGATCATTATCGAGAGTTTACTTAAATGATTCCCGTCATTTAAGATGTAATTAACTATAGGGGCTTGCCCTTATAGGGAACTTTAAGAGCCCAGGTAATATAAACACTGCTTAATTCTTTTATATTAAGCAGGGGAACTTGTCGGCTTATAAAATTGGTTCGCAGACCAAATAGATGTTACAAATCTTCTAGTTTATTTAATCGAGCCCCATCATCAAGCAGTGTGTCTATTCCTCGAGATAGATACACGGTTTGTGATGCGGTGCTCATTTATATAAACTATTCGGGATGTGAGATCAGTTTGATTTCATATCTTAAAATTTTCAAATTTAAAATTATTTTCAAAAATCAAATGCTACCTTCCAAATTATATATATTTAAATTAAATTTAAAATATGAAATTCATAGCACAATTTCTATTTGGCGACCCCTTTTTAAAAAAATACAACACACAACCTAAAAATATGCCGACACATGTATGGTTTCCCAAAAAGTAAATGATGGCTCAGCAGAAGTAGATGGTGTAGAAGTAGAAGCTCTACCTGAAGTACGTAATGAACCAGAAGGTGCAGTAGAACTCTTACCTTGCAGTCGATCATAAATGCTGATGCTTTCTCTTCCTATAGGCTTTGTCGACTTGAGCTTTTCCTCAGAGAGCTCAGCAACTACTCCAGCATTTTGACATAGAGAATAGATCAGAGATGGAAAACCAAGTCCAATAGAAGTGCTAGAATGAGCAGTATCCTCTATAGAATCATAAATAATGCTCCCTACATCAATAGACTTCCTCTCTTGAATGCAGTAGTTGAGAATAGCTCTATCTTTGGTAACTTCGCTCAGATGATTGGATGGAAGGAGACGAGCAGAAATAAAGTAGTGCCATGCCTTTGAAACACCATTAAGCTTAGAAGATGAAAAATTTACCCTTTTTGTTACGTACCTTCCGAGGCTCCGATCATTATCGGTCGGGTAGGCAATGATAATATCCAAATCTTCCTCAGATGGAGATAATCCTGAGTAATAACACTCTATGTTTGGCGGCAGACCATAGAAAATATTGATTTTTTCAGGAGTGAATCCAACTCCAACTCCTCGAACAAAAATTTTGGATTCTTCCACATCCACGAAATTAGCATAAAACTCTCTAACAATCGGGATAACAACAACAACAGTGAAATAGCAAAATCGTTTGCCAGTTGAGCGCAATGATTGTCTCCTCAATTCTTCCTCCAGGATTATAAAAACTTTGCTCTGAGATAAATTTCCGAGTTGTAGCAAAATCATTGTATCGGAAGTGTGCAACAGCAGTGACGAACTTGCTACGATCAAAATTTTCTCGTTCCTTTCCTCACTTAGATTTGGGTGCCATCTAAACATGAAAATAAAAATGTGAAATAAATTCAATGGATCTAGGAAAATAAACTAATTTAAGCTTTTTAAACTTGAAAAAGCTTAAAAATTCATGGATTTAACCATAAAAAATCAAAATTTTTCTCAAAATATTAGTTTTTCTCAATGAGATCAAAATCCATTGTAAAAATAAAAAATAATGAGTTTAGAATGTAGATCTGACCTCGAGATGAAGAAATCGGGTGATTTCAAGCTCAAAAACTTGAAAATCCGGCTTTAAATGGGATCTCTAGGGGTATTTTCGCGAAAAGCAGTGGAGAAGGAAGCTTAAGCGTAAAAAATGGCGTTGGGGGGGGGGGGTGGTTAAGAGGATGAGTTTTCGGGTTCAGGCCGAACCAGCGTCTAGGCGCCAGACTCGCTTTTCCAAAAATTCGATTTAAATTAAATATTTTCCACCAAATCTCATTAAATTTGACTCCTAATTACTCTTATGAGAGTATTAGTCCATTTTATATCCTCCAAATATTTTCACAATCAAATTAAAATGATAGTATAGGTCCATAAAAAATGTATCCAATTCTTCAATTCCAAATCCTAACATCCAATCCAAATTCAACAACTTTCAGTACAAGACTGTATCATGGTTCATCGTTTTATAAATAACATAAACAACAACATATTCAAAGCAAACATTCAAATCCAACAACACACAATGAACAATTAAGCAAACACACAAATTCGATATTCAACACAATAACACAAGACTCGATCACACCTAAAACACACATAGGATCAATTTAAGACTGATCTTCAATTACCATCTCTTTCGCAATGAAGTTGGCTAGGACTGAAGGGATAGAAAACCAACGCCCATGGAAATTCCAAAGCCGTCTTTTCATCGATCCACTTGTTCTTCGCGTACATTTCTACTTGAGCGTCATGATAGGCAGCCATATGATCAGATTGAAGTTTGGTTTGCCATTCCAAGTGTTCGTATTGATGGTACATCTCATGGAGACGATTACCAATACTTTGAAGTTCTGCTTCAATTTTATCCATTTGACTAAACATTTTCTCCAAACTAACAATAATAAAACCATTAAAATAAGGCTGAGGATCTTTAAGAGATTTGTCCCTTACCTCATTTCCATGATTTCCTCTATCCGTTGCCTCCAAATCCTATCTAACTCCTCCAAAATGGATTGCTCTGGTCGAAATTAGTTTTTCTATAGGATTGGGGACGAAAAATAGGCTATATATAAAGAGATTTCGTGTGAAAAAACTGAAGAATTTCAATTTTTCCACGTTCTATAACCGCGGTGCTTAGGCACCGGAATCTGGCGCCTAGGCGGCAGATCATCGATACGCAGACCACTCTAGCGCTTAGGCGCCGGAACCTCAATCGATTCCGATTTACCTATCGTCAAATTTGCAAAGTTTCGGTCATAAAAATAGGTCTAATAAATGAGTATGATCAACACAAACACAATTATGAAAAATTCAAATCACAAATGAAGGTTAACTTGATCTCCTTTTTACTCACATTTGACATGGAGTGGTCCAAGTCCAATTTCTATATACTTCAAGAAAATGTTTAGCTTAAGCCAATATAGACTCGTTAGCCTTCTATTTCCAGAAGTTATATATAAATTTAGTCAAGACCAAGGCATAACCTTACAGT
This sequence comes from Papilionanthe hookeriana x Papilionanthe teres, assembly GCA_022702705.1. Classification (NCBI taxonomy): domain Eukaryota; kingdom Viridiplantae; phylum Streptophyta; class Magnoliopsida; order Asparagales; family Orchidaceae; genus Papilionanthe; species Papilionanthe hookeriana x Papilionanthe teres. The sequence continues at coordinate 43,162,800 of CM040436.1, read as the reverse complement.
AATAATTAAACTCAAACTAATAAATATGGGTAGCCTCCCAAAAAGCGCTTGGTTTAACGTCGTCAGCCCGACCTAATTAATTGAATCAATCGGGTAGACTCAGCTCATAAGCCTCTTTGTAATTTAATTTCATTTCTCCCACATAAGGCTTCAGTCTTAATCCGTTAACTTTAAATACTTTTCCAGTTTTGGGTTCTTTAATATCCACAGCTCCATAAGGGTATACTTTCTCGATTATAAATGGTCCCATCTATTTAGATTTTAATTTTCCAGGGAAAAGTTTTAAACGAGCATTAAATAATAATACTTCTTGGCCAGGCTCGAATATTTTCCTTAAAATCATTTTGTCGTGCGATTTCTTCATTCTTTCCTTATAAATTCTTGCATTTTCATAAGACTCATTTCTTATCTCTTCCATTTCATTCAATTGTAATAATCATTTTTCTCCTGCAGTATTCAAATTATAATTGAAATCCTTTATCGCCCAATAAGCTTTATGCTCAAGTTCAACAGGTAAGTGACAATGTTTACCATAAATTAACCAATAAGGTGACATTCCGATAGGTGTCTTATAAGCTGTTCTATAAGCCCATAATGCAGAATCAAGTCTATCAACCCAGTCAGTTCTTTTAGGATTAACAGTCTTTTCTAATATTCTCTTAATTTCTCTATTTGACACTTCAGCCATTCCACTTGTTTGAGGATGATAAGCAGTTGCAATTCTATGTTTAATTTTGAATTTTTCCAGTAATGATTGAATTCTTATATTTCTGAAATGACTTCCCCCATCTATGATAATTATTCTGGGCATTCCAAATATTGTAAAAATCATTTTCTTTAAAAATTTTGAAACACTTTTGGAATCACAGTTAGGTAAAGCTACAACTTCGATCCACTTTGAAACATAATCAACTGCTAATAAAATATAAATCTTTTCAGATGATGGAAAGAAAGGTCCCATAAAGTCTAAACCCCATACATTGAAAATTTTGATTTCTAATATAAAGTTTAGAGGCATTTCATCTATTCTGGATATATTTCCCATTCTTTGACATCGATTACAAGTTTTCACATAATGTCCAACATCTTTAAATAAAGCAGGCTAATAAAATCCATAATTTAAAATTTTAAACGCAGTTTTATCCACTCCAAAGTGTCTTCCAAATTCAGAATCGTGATATTTTTGAATAATTGCAAAAGTTTCTTCATAAGGTACACATCTTCGAATCACAGAATCTCTTCGTAATTTAAATAAATGAGGATCTTCCCAAATATATGATTTACAATCATTCTTGAATTTTTTAATGTATTTACTATTCATCCTATATGGTAGAATATTGTTAACTAAGTAGTTAACTATATCTGCATACCAAGGCATTTGTAATCCTTGAATGACATATAATTGCTCATCCGGGAATTTCTCATTTATATTTTCTTCATAAATCTTCTCATTATTATTTTTTATTCTTGATAAATGATCAGCAATTTGGTTGTCAGTCCCTTTTCTGTTCACAATTTCAAAACTCTTAATGAAAATCAGTAACGGTAGTAGGTGGTTGTAGCTCAACAATAATTTTCACTTTTGCTTGATCAACTTCCATCCCTAATTGTGAAACTTTATGTCCAAGTACAATGCCTTTTGTGACTATAAATTGACATTTTTCCCATTTTAGAACTAAATTTGTTTCTTCACATCTCTTCAAAATTTTCGTTATATTTTCTAAGCAAGATTCAAAAGAAGTTCCAAAAACTGAGAAATTGTCCATAAATATTTCAATTTCTTTATCAATCAAATCACAGAATATTGACATCATACATCTTTGAAAAGTTGTAGGTGCATTGCATAAACCGAAATGCATTCTTCTAAAGGCAAATGTTCCATAAGGACTTGTAAATGTTGTCTTTTCTTGATCCTCAGGAGCAACGGGTAATTGATGATAACTAGAATATCCATCCAGAAAATAGAAATATGAGTGTCCAGCAAGTTTATCCAGCATTTGATCCAAGAAAGGTAAAGGAAAATGATCATTTCTAGTGGCGTTGTTTAATTTTTGATAGTCAATGCAAATTCGCCATCCAGTAACTTGCCTTGTTGGGATTAATTCTTTTTTTTTCATTAACAATGAAAGTTACTCATTTCTTCGGAACACAATGAATAGGACTTACCCATTGGCTATCCAAAATAAGATAAATAATTCCAGCATCTAGCCATTTCAAAATATCTTTCTTGACAACCCCTTTTATAATTGGATTTAATCTTCTTTGAGGTTCAATAGTGGGTTTACAATTTTCTTCCATTAAAATTTTATGCATACAGATTGACAGACTTATTCCTTTTATATCTGCAACACTCTAACCAAAAGCTTTCTTATAATTATTCAGAACTCCTATTAATTTTTCTTCTTGATCTTTGCTTAATTCTGAAGATATAATTACAGGTAAAGTTAATGAATCTCTAAGAAAAGCATACTTTAAATGTGCCGTAACATTTTTAATTCCAGTTCAGGGGCTTTTTCAATTGAGGGTAAAAGTATTTCATTTTTAGTTGTGTCTAAAATATCCCAATTTTCATGAATATAATGAGTTTCTCTAGATAAATTTTCTTCATTTAATGACTCATTATATAACATAGATTCTTTATCTTTATCATCAGAAATGACCTTACATTTTTCTTGATAATGCTTTTCAATTATATAATAAAAAATATCCATCCGATAACATTTTTCTTTATCAGGATACCTCATTGATTTTAGAACATTGAATGTTATCTCTTGATCATCAACTCTCATCTTTAATTCTTCTTTTTGCACATCAATCATAGCTCGACCGGTAGCTAGAAAAGGTCTCCCTAAAATGATAGGTATTTCTTTATCTTCTTCCATATCTAGAACAATGAAATCCACGGGGAAGATAAATTTATCTACCTTAACAAGAACATCCTCTATAACTCCTTTAGGATAAGTGATCAATTGATCAGCTAACTGAAGAGTTACAGTGGTCAGAGAAATCTCTCCTAAATTTAACCTTCGAAAGATTGAAAATAGCATGAGATTAATACTAGCTCCTAAATCACATAAGGCTTTTCCACAGAATTTTTCTCTAATAGCACATGATATAGTTAAACTTTCAGGATCTTTAAGTTTCTGAGGTAATTTCTTCTGAGTTATTGCACTACATTTTTCATTTAGTGCAACAGTTTCATAAGCTTCAAATTTTCTCTTCTTGCTTAAAATATCCTTCATAAATTTTTCATAGCTTGGCATTTGCTCCAAAGCTTCAGCAAAAGGAATGTTGATGGTAAGTTTCTTAAAAATTTCAAAGAACTTAGAAAATTGATGGTCAAGCTCCTGCTGTTTAAGTCTTTGAGGAAAAGGTGGTGGTCGTCTTTCAACTTCCACTTCAATACGTACAACAGTCTGATGTTTATTTGGAGAAAGGGTATCTTTAGGTTTTTCAATCTCTTCAACTTTTTTCTCTTTCTCAATCTCATTCCGTGTTTTCTCTTTTAATTCCGTTCCACTTCTGAGTTGTACAGCTTTTGCTTGTCCATGTTCTTTTCTAGATCCTTTAGAATTAATTTTGACATTGCTAGGCAGTGTTCCTTGAGGTCTGTAATTAATGAAATTAGCGATTTGACCCATCTGATTCTCAATATTACGAATAGCAGTATTTTGACTTTGTAGCTGATTGCTTAGTTGCAAGATAAATTTTTCTACAGACAACTTTTTCTGTTGATTGTTGTAACTAAGAGGATAAGTTGGTCTATAGTTTGAATTTCCTTGATTGTTCCAATTTGGATTAGCTTGATGTCCATTACTCCAATTAAAATTAGGATGATTTTTCCAACCATGATTATAATAATTTGAATAAGGGTTATTAGTTTTACTAGCAATAACTTGCAAAGTTTCCATTGTTTGAGAATCACCAGAATTTGCAGAATTATCATTACTTACATGCGATATATTAATAGCAAAATTATCTAATTTCTTAAATATCACAGCCACCTGTGAAGCTAAAATAGTAAAGTCTTCATTATCATGAATACTGGCCATTCTTTTAAGACTAACCCTTTCAGAAGGCCATTAAAAATTGTTATTAGTCATTTATTCAATTAAGATGTAGGCTTCTTCAAATGTCTTAGCCATTAAAGAACCACCAGTAGCAGCATCAATAATAGATCTAAGTGATTGTTGAACTCATTTTTATAATGAGTCAATACCTTTTGACCTAAAAAGTCAACTTTGGTTAAAATGGTCAAACCAGACCCAATGATCAACCCTGTTGACCCCATAGGTCACCCTTTTGACCTAAAAAGTCAACTTTGGTCAAAATGGTCAAACCAAACCCAATGACCAACCCTGTTGACCCCATAGGTCAGGTCAAAATGGTCAAACCAGACCCAATGACCAACCCAGTTGACCCCATAGGTCACCCTTTCGACCTAAAAAGTCAACTTTGGTCAAAATGGTCAAACCAGACCCAATGATCAACCCTGTTGACACCATAGGTCACCCTTTTGATCTAAAAAGTCAACTTTAATGAAAATGGTCAAACTAGACCCAATGACCAACCCTGTTGACCCCATAGGTCACCCTTTTGACCTAAAAAGTCAACTTTGGTCAAAATGGTCAAACCAGACCAATGACCAACCCTGTTAACCCCATAGGTCACCCGTTTGACCTAAAAAGTCAACTTTGGTCAAAATAGTCGAACCGGACCAATGACCAACCTCGTTGACCCCATAGGTCACCCTTTTGACCTAAAAAGTCAACTTTGGTCAAAATGGTCAAACCGGACCCAATGATCAACCCTGTTGACCCCATGAGTCACCCTTTTGACCTAAAAAGTCAACTTTGGTCAACATGGTCAAACTAGACCCAATGAACAACCCTGTTGACCCCATAGGTCACCCTTTTGACCTAAAAAGTCAACTTTGGTCAAAATGGTCAAACCAGACCCAATGACCAACCCTGTTGACCCCGTAGGTCACCATTTTAACCCAAAAAGTCAACTTTGGTCAAAATGGTCAAACCAGACCCAATGATCAACCTTGTTGACCCCATAGGTCACCCTTTTGACTTAAAAAGTCAACTTTGGTCAAAATGGTCAAACCAGACCCAATGACTAACCCTGTTGACCCCATAGGTCACCCTTTTGACCTAAAAAGTTAACTTTGGTCAAAATGATTAAACCAGACCCAATGACCAACCCTGTTGACCACATAGGTCACCCTTTTGACCTAAAAAGTCAACTTTGGTCAAAATGGTCAAACCAGACCCAATGACCAACCCTGTTGACCCCATAAGTCACCCTTTTGACCTAAAAAGTCAACTTTGGTCAAAATGGTCAAACCAGACCAATGACCAACCCTGTTGACCCCATAGGTCACCCTTTTGACCTAAAAAGTCAACTTTGATCAAAATAACCAAACTAGACCCAATGACCAAACCTGTTGACCCCATAGGTCAACCCCTTGATCCAATGACATGTTTAAAACCCCATAAAGATAAAATCACAAATATTGTGATCAAATCAACCATGACAAAGTTGAAAAAGTTAACATTGGACATCTTGAAATTAAATTGATCAATTTAGGCTAACTTGGGTCAACCTAAATCAAAATTGGTCAACACTTATCTATTTTAATCAAAATAGGTAAAAAATAAAATAAAAACAACAAAATTAATCAAATAATTAATTTCAAAATTATTTTGATTAATTAAATTAATTAATGATTTAATTTTCGGTATTTTAATTAAATGACATAATTAATTAAAATGAAAATTAAATTAAAATCATAAAATGACAAAATTAAATAAAAATGATAAAATTAATCAATTAATTAATTTGAAATTATTTTCAATTAATAAATTGATTAATGAAATAATTTCCAAAAATTAAAATGGAAATGACACATGACCTTCCCACAATTAATTAAAGTTAAAACTAAATTAAACCCATCATAAGACATAATTAACACATGACAAAACTTAGCTTAAATTATGGCAAACCATGGGTTAACTCCCACCATGGTGAATAAAATGAGGTGGCTCTTTCTCCTTCATTCTAAGCCATGACTCACCTCTACTCAACAAAGAGGTGGCCGGCCAACACTAAGGCATATTTCCCACCTCCTAAACTAACCAATGAGAAGGGAACAAAGCTTAAACTCCACTCCTCACCATGGTTAAATGAAATCATGAGGGTGAAACATATGTGTCACCATTTGCCAAAGCTAATGGGTGACTTGTAAGCTCATGAGGAAGAGAAATTACAGTCATTTCAAAGAGCTAAACCACCTCATGCATGATCCAATGGAAAGGAGCCAAAACAATGAGCTCATGATGGAGAACTTTGGAGAGACAACCATAGTTATCCCCTCAGCCGAAATTTTATCTTCAATTCAATTTAATTTCTTCTTTAAATTCTCTTCTGAGGCCCACTTTTGAACCAAATTGGTGCAACAACAATCTTCCTCTGGAGTCTTAGAAGACAACTACAAGGTCTGATCAAGCTTGATTTACTTGTGGCAAAGGTATGAAATTATTTTTCTTAAAATAATTCATATTTTTGAAATATCATGTGTTATACTAGCCCAGAAATGTTGCATCACCGTATGGATATATTCTACATGTTTAGATGATTCCATAGGTTCAAAAATCACTCAATTTCATCAAGAAATGAGTGAGATATTAACATTTGAAGTTTAACGGTTATGAATTTTTCTGGAATTAAAATGGATTTATCACCGCCGTTCGTTCCCGTGTTTTGGAACGGTCAGCGCTGATCAAACCGCGCGCTGTCCGCTGTTCGGCCTCCCACTGCGGATCTTCCCGCTCTTCGACCAGTACGAGGACACGCATCAGCGCATGGAAATTCTGGCGGCGGGAATTGATTTAAAAATGCTTTTTAACCTTAAAAAAATTGAAAAATCATAACTTTTTAAATACAGATCTCAAAAATATAATAAAAATACCTCTGGAAAGAGCAAAAATGAGAAGAAAATTATGAAATAAAAATCATAATTTTATTTCCATTATTTAATTTTTAAATAATTAAACACTCTCTCGAGTATTTTAATTATTAAAAATTATTTATAAATCAAAAAAATATGAAACTTTGAGGCATTTATCTTTTTGCTCTTAGGAATGTTTCAAGATTTTTCCAAGGAAAGAAAACATGTCTAGGACACTTTTTTTAATTTTCAGGTCATTTTGTAATTATTTCAAATAAATAATTATAAAAAAAAATGAAAATTAAGAAAATAAAATAAAAATGGTTAGAAATGTTAGGGCAATAGAAAATAACCCTAAGAAAATCATTTCTATGTCATAAAAATAATTTTGAATAATATGTTAAAATTTAGGACTAAAATTCTTTAATAATTAAATATTTTTAATCCTAAAAATCACCTTTTCATAAACTTAGCTTATTTCCTTCAAAAATCTAAGTTTGAAATGAATCTAGTCAATGTTAGGCTAATGGAAAATAATTAATTAAGTCTAAAAGGACAAAATTAGACTTAATTAGGTTTAAAACATCATTTAAACCTATTAAACCTTAAGCTTAATCAATTAAGTCTAAAATGACAAACTTAGACTGAATTAGGTTTAAAATGTCATTTAAACCTATTAAACCTTAAGCTTAATCAATTAAGTCTAAAATGACAAAATTAGACTTAATTAGGTTTAAAACATCATTTAAACCTATTAAACCTTAAGCTTAATCAATTAAGTCTAAAATGACAAAATTAGACTTAATTAGGTTTAATAATTAAGTCTAAAATGACAAAATTAGACTTAATTAGATTTAAAACATCATTTAAACCTATTTAATTAAGTCTAAAATGACAAACTTAGACTTAATTATGACAAACTTAGACTTAATTAGGTTTAAAACGTCATCTAAACCTATTTAACTAAATTTAAACCTTAAGCTTAATCAATTAAGTCTAAAATGACAAAATTAGACTTAATTAGATTTAAAACATCATTTAAACCTATTTAATTAAGTCTAAAATGACAAACTTAGACTTAATTAGGTTCGAAACGTCATTTAAACCTATTTAACTAAATTTAAACCTTAAGCTTAATTAATTAAGTCTAAAATGACAAAATTAGACTTAATTAGGTTTAAAACATCTTTTAAACTTATTTAATTAAAGTTAAACCTTTATTACATTAAATCTAATCAAACATAAACCCTAATTATGTCTAACCCATTAGACCTAATTAAAACTATTAAATCTTAACTAAATTAGACTTAATCAAACCAAAACCCTAATTATGTCTAACCCATTAGATCTAATAAAATCAATTAAACCTTACCTAAATTAGGTTTAATTAACCTTAAACAATTAGACTTAACCCATAATAAGTCTAATTAAATCAATTAAACCTTACCTAAATTAGGTTTAATTAACCTTAGACAAATTAGACTTAACCCATAATAAGTCTAATTAAATCAATTAAACCTTACCTAAATTAGGTTTAATTAACCTTAAACAAATTAGACTTAACCCATAATAAGTCTAATTAAATCAATTAAACCTTACCTAAATTAGGTTTAATTAACCTTAAACAAATTAGACGTAACCCATATTAAGTCTAATTAATCAATTAAACCTTACTTAAATTAGGTTTAATTAACCTTAAACAATTAGATTTAACCCATAATAAGTATAATTAAATCAATTAAACCTTACCTAAATTTGGTTTAGTTAACCTTAAACAAATTAGAATTAACCCATAATAAGTCTAATTAAATCAATTAAACCTTACCTAAATTAGGTTTAATTAACCTTAAACAAATTAGACTTAACCCATATTAAGTCTAATTAATCAATTAAACCTTACCTAAATTAGGTTTAATTAACCTTAAACAAATTAGAATTAACCCATATTAAGTCTAATTAATCAATTAAACATTACCTAAATTAGGTTTAATTAACCTTAAACAATTGGACTTAACCCATATTAAGTCTAATTAAATCAATTAAACTTTACCTAAATTAGGTTTAATTAACCTTAAACAATTAGACATAACCCATATTAAGTCTAATTAATCAATTAAACCTTACCTAAATTAGGTTTAATTAACCTTACACAATTAGACTTAACCCATAATAAGTCTAATTAAATCAATTAAACCTTACCTAAATTAGGTTTAATTAACCTTAAACAAATTAGACTTAACCCATAATAAGTCTAATTAAATCAATTAAACCTTACCTAAATTAGGTTTAATTAACCTTAAACAAATTAGACTTAACCCATATTAAGTCTAATTAATCAATTAAACCTTACCTAAATTAGGTTTAATTAACCTTAAAAAAATTAGACTTAACCAATATTAAGTCTAATTAATCAATTAAACCTTACCTAAACTAGGTTTAATTAACCTTAAACAATTAGACTTAACCCATATTAAGTCTAATTAAATCAATTAAACCTTACCTAAATTAGGTTTAATTAACCTTAAACAATTAGACTTAAACCATATTAAGTCTAATTAAATCAATTAAACCTTACCTAAATTAAGTTTAATTAACCTTAAACAAATTAGACTTAACCCATAATAAGTCTAATTAAATCAATTAAACCTTACCTAAATTAGGTTTAATTAACCTTAAACAAATTAGACTTAACCCATAATAATTGTAATTAAATCAATTAAACCTTACCTAAATTAGGTTTAATTAACTTTAAACAAATTAGACTTAACCCATATTTAGTCTAATTAATCAATTAAACCTTACCAAAATTAGGTTTAATTAACCTTAAACAATTAGACTTAACCCATATTAAGTTTAATTAATCAATTAAACCTTGCCTAAATTAGGTTTAATTAACCTTAAATAAGTCTAATTAAGTCATTAAACCTTACCTAAATTAGGTTTAATTAACCTTAAACAATCAAACTTAACCCATATTAAATCTAATATAACATGAATACAACCTAACTTGAACTCAAGTTAACCTAAACCTTAGGTTCGACTTACATTGAATCTAACATAACCTAAACCTAACTTAAGTCTAACCTACATTAAACTTAAGTCAAGCCAAATTTAGGTTCGACCTGACATGAACCTAAGTCAAACCTAAACCTAACTTATGTCCGACCTACATTAGACTAAAGTCAAACCAAACTTAAGTTCGACCCGACATGAATCTAAGTCGAACCTAAACTCGAACTTAAGTCTAACCATTTTAGACTTAAGTCAAAATCAAACTTAGGATCGACCCGACATGAACCTAAGTCTAACCCAAACTTAATCTTAACTCAAGACTCAACCCATATTGAACTCAAACCAACTTTAAGTATAGGTTCAACTTAACTTGAACTTAACTTAAGTCAAACCTTAACTTAAAACCAAATCATATTGAACTTTTAACTTAACTTAATTCAAACCTAAATTCAACATAAAATTTTAATTAAGTCTATCATATTAGACTTAATTAAATCATCAAACCATTAATTAATTGAGATTTAAATCAACAAACCTTGATTAAGTCTAATTCATTAATATCTCAATAAACTACAGCTAAATAGACTTAATTAAAACTTAAAGTCTTACCTAAAAGGACTTAGATGGTCAGTAATTCTAATTAAGTCTAATTTATTAGACTTGATTAACCTTTAAGTCCTATTTAAACAAGGCTTAAAACTTAATTAAGTCTATTCTAAACTAACCTTTTAACTTAAAGTTCGAGACAGACATGAAATCAATTTAATTAGATTCGATCAACATTGAATTTAACTTAGGTTCAACCGGACATGAACCCAAGTTAGTTCAATCGATATTGAATCTAACTTCCAACTTTTAACTTAAGTTCGGATAGACATGAACTTAAGTAGATTTAATCAATATTGAATTTAATTTATGTTCAACCGAGACATGAACCCAAGTTAATTCAATCAATATTGAATCTAACTTCCAACTTTTTAACTTAAGTTCGGACGGATATGAACTCGAGTTAATCTAACCTGACTTTCAACTCGAATTCAAACAGACATGAATTCAAAATTTAAGTTTAAACTTAAATCAAAACATAAATTCAACATTTCAGACCAAAATCGACATAAATTTGATATTTTAAATAAACATTCAACATAATCAATATAAATTTGATATTTCAAACAAATGACTTAATCGACATTTCAAACATAAATCAACATAACTGACATAAAATGGACATTTCAAATATAAATTTGACAAATATCGATATTAAATGAAATTAATCCGATATTTTGACAAAATTAAACATTAATCAATATAATTTGACATAAACTGATATCCAGGACATGTTAAATCAAAACATCCTACAAAATTCTAAGGCAATGAATATGACATTATTTTCTGACAATCTTTTCTTTGCAGGGTGAAGACAAAAAGTTTCTTTTAGATTTTTTTTGCATGTTATAGGATATGCTAACTCTGTTTTGCAGGACGACATTCTGGACAAAAAAAAAAAAAACAAAAAAACAAAAAACAAAAACTTTTAGGATAGTCACCAAAACAAAACAAAACAACGACATGAAAAACAAAAATAAAACTTTTAAGATAACGACATGAAAAACAAAATCGAAACTTTAAAATAATAAATATGACATGACATTTAGGAGTGATAGTGGGTACATCTCTCTTTAAAAATAAAATTTTAGAAAACTAATGATTGACATTAATCAGAAGTTTTCTTGAACAATTAAAAATTGTTTAAGATGTAATTAACTATAGAAGCTTGCTTCTATAGGAGATCCAAAAGAACCCACAATAGAAATCTCTGGTTTTCCATGATTTTCTTTATATGAAAATTCTAGGATATATTATTCAAGGATATTCTTCTATAAGGATTGTAATAAACATCCTTTTCTACTATTAGCCCTAAATTCCTCAAATCTTTCATGGGATTTATAGGAATAAAATTAGGCTAATATTAGATGGCGACTCCTCAATATCGACATTCCACACCAATCTCTTCCCGTTGTCACCAAGAGATTTTGTGGCAACTCCACTGGGGATGATCATTCTTCTCATCTTTTGTCATCATTTGTTTTCATTTCAAATTTTAAAAATAAGCTCCTAGTTTATAAATAAGTCAATAATATTTGTTTTTTTTTTGAAATTTCAGAAAAGTTGCAATGGATTATCCGAATTCAATCTTTTCTTATTTTCAAGACTTTGACATACCAATAGAGGAAAATCCTCCCTTTTATCAAAATGATTATGGATTATTTAGTGAAACGGAATTCATTTTAGATAATCCATATCAAACTGATACACAATCTTTTCAAGAATTTGACTTACAACCATATGAAGACTTTCTGAATTTTACAGAAAATTTGCCTGAATATACACCTGAAGAACTTAATACCCTTGAAGAAATGAAGAGTCAAGCTGATAGGAAAGGAAAACAAGTTTACAACGGAGATGATGCTCTACCATCATCTATGTATGAGATTGGATCTTGTTCAAAGAATATTCATAAAACTCCTTCATTCAAAAGAAAGAAAAGGTGGAACGAAAATGATAATTTTGAAACACCTGAATTTCAACAAAATATTTTTGGAAACCCTTCCTTTTTAGAAGAAAATCGATATGTTCCGATTCCTGTTGAATACACTGATAATTCCTTTCAACCTAAAAGCTCTCCTCCATTTCGTGCTATATATTCAGTGTTTAAAAGGTTAGCACGAAAAGATAGATGTTCACTATCTAAATTATTAAACAAAATGGGTTGTGCAGTCTCCAACACCATGAAAAGGAGAATTTTAGCGATGGAAAATCCTGACTATCAAGAAACTGACTATCAATTTCCAACTGATAAACATTATGTTCGAGTGCCAATAAAATTTCGATTGGGCCCTAGAATAAAAGATGTGGTAGTCACAAATGACAAAGCTAAATATGATGAATTGATATCAGGAGTAGAAGATACAACTGCTAAAATGTCAGACTTAGTCCAAATGCTATAAAAAGCAAATTATCCTCACACAGGATACGATACACCACCTGAAAATTCTCGTCCTCTACTTAAAAATAATGTATGGAGACGAAAATCATCTGAAAGAAATTCAGATACCACCAACACTCCTATGAATAGTTCACAAGAAGAAACTTGCAAAAAACATTCTGCAAAATCATTTGAGGAAAGATTGAAGAAATTAAAAAACGATATTAAACAACTTTCAAGGCAAGAAAAGAAAGATACCTCTGATAGTTCCAATGAAAATGTTGCTAGTGTTAACATGGTCGAAACACGATCTACTTCCATAGCACGAGAATCAATTGAAGAGGAGGCAACCAATGAATTGCGAGCTGTGATACGACAACGTGATGAACAAATTAGTCGTCTTGAACAAAAAATGGAAGAATTGGTAGCAACTCTGCAAAATCCACCAACGAACCCATCTCTAGCCATTGAAATCATCAGACCGGAGGCTATTCATATCCTTGAAAATAAAGAAGTACCAATAGATATTGAGGAAAGCACTCAAAAGAAAAAGAATTCTTTTCATAATGAAATTCTAGAAAAGGATATTACAAAATTAGTAGAACAAAAAATTAAAGAAACAATGGCTCAAGTGAAAGCTGGAGCATTAACTCCAAAGGGTAGACCATACCCTGAGGAATTTGATTCTGTTCAATACCCTAAAGGCTTTGTTCCTCCTGTCTTTAAAATGTTTGATGGAATGGGTAACCCTCGACAACATTTAGCACATTTTAGAGCAAGCTGCTGTAATGCTGGAGGAAGTGATGCTCTCCTATTTCGACAATTTGCTAACAGTCTCACAGGAGTTGCCTTCGACTGGTATGCAGAACTTCCCAATGGATCTGTCAAAACCTTTGTGGAACTTGAAAGCCTCTTTATTCAACGTTTTGCAAGAGCACAACATCACACCACTGTTGGTGATTTGGTGGTAGAAAAACAAAAACCGGGAGAAAGCTTAGTGGATTATATTTTACGCTGGAGAAACCTCAGCATGAAATGTGAACCACAACTACAAGAGCAACACGCTGTTGGAATATTGCTTAAAAATATCCATGGTCTTATAGCTTTTATGCTCAAAGGATTCACAATAAAGACATTTGAAAAACTACTCAGTAAAGCTGCTAATCTCAAAGAAGAAGCAAAGCAGATGAGTGTAACAGAGAAAACTGAAAAGATAAAAACTATCAAAACATTTGAAAAGAAACCTGGAAATGTTGTAGAAAAAGATAAACAGGTGATGCAGATTCAACCGAACAAAAGAAACAACAACGACGGAGATCCTTCGACATCACAGACATCACCTCAATTACAACTTCAACAACCAATCCCAGTACCAACAGAAAAAAAAATAATGGCTGAAAGAATGAATAAAGAATATTCATTTAAAACAGAAGTCGTTAGTAAAATATTTCGTAATCTGCTTAAAATGCCCGAATTTAAGCTACCAGAAGGTAAAAGGCCAGCATAAATTGACATGAAAGACAATCCTAATTATTGTCCTTATCACAGAATGCTTGGACATAAAATTGAAGACTGTTTTGTCTTCAAAGACTGGTTGGAGTGTAATTTTAAAGACGAAAACATAATAATCCCGAAAGAATATTTGAAAGAACCTGAAAAAAGATCAGTCAATATGATTTCGATAGAGAAACTCAATCCTGGAAACAAAGACAGTACTTCTGAAGAGATCTTTGCTAAATATCAAATCACAAAATTTCCCAAGAAGGAAAAGAAAAAGAAAATCAAGAAATCGAAAAAGATCAAAGGTGTTCCAGATATAAGGGCCGCAACTCCTTTTGTACCTTCTAGTTCATTTCACTCTTGTACTAGGATAGTTATATCGGGTGAAGGATGAAAAATCCTTAAACCGATAACTTTGTATGACTTCCTTTTTACTACCATGAATAATAACAATCCTAGTTTTGCTTATATTTTGTCTATTTTGGGCGATGTTTTTGAGAATAATTATTTGAATTCTAACCCTATAGACGATACTCAAATCGTATATGATCAATCTAAAGACAACCAAAATAATGAAAATACAGATGAAAAGTTTGATAACGACAAAGATGAAAATGACATTGCTACACTTCAACTACAAGGAACTCCGATTTTCCATAGAATTGGAATTTCGGATTCAGAAACTAACTAGTCGAATAATCAACTTGAAGAAATAATTGAAATTAATTTGAGAAGTAGAAAAATCTTACCTCCTAGGATGATTCCACAAGAAAAAGAAAAACAAATAATCACACCAGACAAGATCATTCCTCCAATACATCCCCAAACCCCTGAAAGAAAAAGGATGATCTTCATAACAAAGTGGATTATAACGTACTAGCTCATTTGAGAAAATTGCCTGCGAAGTTAAGCATCTATGACGCTCTCATACTTTCCAAAGAAATGAGAGATTCGTTAATAAAGGCCCTTTCAGATCCAGATATTTGCTTAACTCAACTTGCTAGTATTACCCAAAATGAAGCTTACCCATTAAAGGAATCAACGAAGATTACCTTCTCTGACAATGACTTGTTTCTTGGAACAACTGAACACAATCGTCCACTGTATATTACGGTGAACATAAATGATACAATACTTTCAAGAGTTCTTATTGACCCTGGTGCTTCAATCAAAATTATGAATTTGAGAACTCTTACATATTTGGAGATTGATGCCTCTCAACTATCAAGGGATACGATGATGTTACGAGGATTCAATCAGCAAGGAGAACGGGCCCTTGGATCAATAACATTACTCTTAAAAATAGCTGACTTGGCAACGACAACAAAATTTCATATTATTAATTCAGACACCTCTTTTAATGCCTTACTTGGCAGACCATGGCTTCATGAATACAAAATGGTTCCTTCTTCATTACACCAATGTATAAAATACCTAAGAAAAGGACAGGAATGTCGTATTATAGGAGATCTGCAACCGTTTTCAATTCATGAAATCGGTATATATGAAGATGCAGCATATTGTGCTCCTATAAATAAAACAATTTCTTCCAAAGAAACAATGGTGGATGTGGAAGGAAAGAACAAAGAAAAGAAAATAAATGAAAAGAATTCTTCTTCAATTAAGACAAGAGGAACTAATTCCCGTCAAACTCATACTCGAGGATGAGGACGAGGGAAAGAAGATCCGATTGTCACAATTAAGAAACCACCGAAATTTAAAATCCACTTGGACTCTGAAGAAGAAACGACATCTGTGATTGCGAAGAAACCTCAATTCAAAATATCTTTGGAAGAAGAAGATAAAGAAAGACAATTTGAATCTATGTATGACAAAATCAATCATTATATACATTATATGACTTTGACTACAATCTCCACTGCTAAGATTGAGAATCTAATAGTTAAAGAAGTATATAATGATGACAAAAAGCCAATTAAGTTTATACTTGCACCTACTTCCTCTTGTACTGAAAATGATGTAAAAATAGAAGATGAAAATCTTCCACAATGAAAATTCCTTTTGAGTTGTATTCTCCTTGGGCACAAAAATTTATTCAAAAAAGTTTAATGCTCAAACAATGGTCTTTAAAACAACCACATTTCATTGAACAAATGTGGAATGATAATAAACGAAATTCTAACTCCAAAGAAGGTATTGGATTTGAAACTCTAGGACCATTAGATGACACAGAATTTTGTCTAACCATCACTGAAGAATACGATTCTGAATCATTACCTGATCTTCCAATTGAAGATGCTCCTCCAGAATTGGAAGAAGAAATTAAATTGACAATTGATGGATTAAAAGAAATAAATTTAGGAACTGATGAAAATACAAAACCAACTTTTATTAGTTCATTCCTTAATGATGAGGAATGAAAAGACATAACTCAACTGTTGATAGAATATAAAGACTGTTTTGCTTGGACTTATGATGAGATGCCTGGTTTGTCTCCAAAAGTCGCAGTCCATAAACTTGGGATAAATCAAATCACAATCCCAGTTATACAAGCTTCGAGGAGAATGCGTGTTGAAATAGAGCAACAAGTCATTGCGAAGTCAAGAAATTGATAGAAGGCGACTTCATACGAGAAGAGAATTATCCAGACATGGTTAGCTCGATGTGGTGCCAGTTAATAAGAAAAATGGACAGATAAGGGTCTGTATAGACTTCAGGGACTTAAACAAAGCATGTCCAAAAGATGAATTTCCTTTACCAATTCCTGAATTAATGGTCGATATAGCATCAAAACATGCAATATTCTCCTTTATGGATGGATCATCAGGATATAACCAAATAAAGATGTTCTCGGAGGATGAAGCGAATACAGCTTTCCGAACACCCATGGGGATATATTGTTATAAGGTTATGCCATTTGGACTAAAAAATGCCGGTGCAACCTATCAAAGAGCCATGACACGAATTTTTGATGAATTAATACATAATCAAGTCGAATGTTATGTCGACGATCTGGTTGTCAATAGTAAACACAAAGATGATCATATATACGATTTGAGAATTGTCTTTGAAAGACTACGGCAATACAATCTTAAAATGAATCCCTTAAAGTGCGCCTTCGGTGTCACTTCAGAAAAATTTTTAGGATTTGTAGTTCAGCATCGTGGGATAGAAATTGATCCTCTCAAAATTGAAGCTATCCTGAATATGCCTCCTCCTAAACATCAACCTCTAAATGTCCTACACCCAACTATTGCATCATGGCCATTTGAATGTTGGGGTACCGACATAGTGGGCCCTATAGATCCTCCATCTTCCAAGGGTCATAAATTTATTCGCGTGACCACGACTATTTTTCCAAGTGGGCAGAAGCAACACCACTTAGAGAAGTTAAGGAAGAACAAGTTCTTCATTTCTTTAAAACACATATCGTTTATAGATTTGGAATTTCTCGAAGGGTCACATCAGACAACGGATTAGCCTTCAAAAACACGAAAATGAATAATTTTATCCAAAGACACGGGATTGATTGGAGGTACTCCACAATTTATTACCCTAAGGCCAATGGATTAGCCAAAGCTTTCAATAAAACATTGGTTCAAATCTTGAAAACGACGTTGAATAACAGCCCGAGACAGTGGCACGAACGATTAATAGAAGCTTTATGGGCTTATAGAACTACATACCAAACTCCAACACAGTTTATACCATTTGCTTTGGTATATGGTTCTGAAGCCATTTTACCACTTGAAGTCCAAATTCCTTCTCTCAGAATTGTGATAGCAAAAAAAATAACTGAAGAAGAAAATGCTAGACTACGACTTGAAGAACTTGAAAGTTTGGAAGGAAAAAATCTACAAGTCCAGCAAAATCTCGAACTGTATCAAGCAAAAATAATACGAGCTCACGACAAATTAGTTTGCCCCAGAACCTTTCGAATCAGCGAATTAGTTTTAGTTCTTCGAAGACCTATACTAGCTCATCGAAAGATAGGTGGTAAATTTGAACCAATATGGGAGGGCCCATATGTAATTGAAAAGACATATTTAGGAGGATCCTACCAACTGGTGGATTGTCAAGGAGAAAGAATCCTGCCTCCAATCAATGGACGTTTTCTAGAGAAATACTATGCAACATAAAAATAAAAATGAATAACGACTTATTTATAAAGCTGGGACAATAAATTCTTCTTTCCAAAATCATCTTTAATTTTTTTATGACATCCGTTTCATTTGCTCGACAAATGTTTAAAAGGCTAAAATGTCATTTTGTCTTATTATTTTCGGGAAAAATGTCCGAAGACGGATTATTTTTCTCGTTTCAAAATAATATGACCTTCGCCTTGGACCGTCGACACATGGAAGAGGGAACCGAATTCATTTCAACTTTGACCTGTTGCAGGTTAAATCCATATATCACGGATCATTACTTTATCCGAGTGAATCATAATGAAGTTAATCTGCAAACACCTTTGATAGAATTCAAACTCCGACAACCCGAAGAGTATGACTTCACAATCAGTGATAGCTCAGATGAGCAAGAATTCATGACTACTTCAGTACAAGGAGTATCTACATCGGGTACAAAAAATATGGCAACAGGACTTACTAGATCACAGAGACGAAATCATAATAAATGACTGAAGCGTCAAAAACAATTACATAAAAAACAAAATATGGAGGATATTAGTTAATCTAAATCACGAACTATTAGTACTCCATTTGAAGAAATAAATTCTGCATTAGAAACGACAAATCTAAATCCTACAAAGAAAAATCAAGATGGGAAAGCGATTATCACTTCACCATCAGACACACCTGCTCATAGTGCGAAGGTGTCAGATAAGAAAGTTGACAGAAAGAATCACTCAAGGGAAGAGGTGCGACAAATTCATGCTATCGAATGGAGAACCTTTGAACAATATAAGCATGTGAACAAAAGGACAATAAATATTCTGGATGGTCTTAAATTGTTTACTAGAATATTTGATGAGGATGAACAAGCTGCTATCATTGATCATATTACAAAAACCCGAAATCGGGGTAGAGTGGACACCTTTGAAGGAAAACCTATTCTGAACCCAATAAATGGATTCGTGGCAAGGGCAGACAAACCATCCAATATGGGTGTTGCTACAATTATGCAAGAGACAAAGAAAGAAATCCCCCCGGAATTTTGCGACACAAACAAGTAGATCCTTTACCCACTGTGAAAATTCAAATTATCAGACGACTTGTCACTTGGGGGATCATACCTACAGATTGTGTTCCCGATAGCTGCATCATCAACATGTATGATGAAGGAGATTATATCCCTCCTCATATTGACAGTCATGACTTCGAAAGACCCTTTTGCACGGTGTCTTTAATGAACTGCTGCTCTATTGTATTTGGGAGGGAGATACAGATTCTCAGACCTGGTGAATTTGAAGGAACATGTCGTATCCTTCTGACTCGAGGATCAGTCCTTTTATTTCAAGGAAATGGAGCAGACTTTGTAAAACACTGCATACCCAGCGTCGAGAGGCCACGCATATCAATCACTTTGCGACGTATGAAGCCTGACAAAAGACCGGTTGGATACCAAGCAATCCCGGAACTTGAATGATTGAAGCCTTTAGAGTTACCGTAATCCCATAAAAATGTCCGAACACCTGAAACATGTTCGACAAATAATGTTTTGGAGTGTAGGACGTTTATAGACGATCACGTTAACATCCAAGGCTATGTTATGATATATATAAGAACTTTTAACATGTGATATATTAGTAGTTGTCGATGTGTGATATATCGGTAACTATTGGTATATAAAATATTAGTAGCTTGTTGCAGCACGCTATATGATATGTACACATATATGTACCGTTAGCTTTTGCTTGCAATAATATGTACTGGTGAACTTTTTATGGAAATAAAATAAAATGTTGGAAAAATGTTCCCAATTATGCTATGATATGTCGACGAGTCAAAATAATAAAATAAATTTTAATGATGAAATGAATAACTTGTGATAACTAAACATGAGAATTATCATTCGACCTATATAGGTCAAAACCCCAGCGGATATTCCCACCAAAAATATTAGTGGTTCGCCACTCTCCGGTTATTGGATGTTTGGATGTAAGTCCTTTCCTGACACGGAAATCATGGCTTTCCTCTAATCAAATCTTGACATTGATATTTTGAGGAAAATAGAAAATGATATCTATTTTCTCTCTCCGGTTATTAGATGTAAGTCCTTTCCTGACACGGAAATCATGGCTTTCCTCTAACCAAATCTTGACATTGACATTTTGAGGAAAATAGAAAATGATACTATTTTCTCTCACCGGTTATTGGATGTAAGTCCTTTCCTGACACGAAAATCATGGCTTTCCTCTAACCAAATCTTGACATTGACATTTTGAGGAAATAGAAAATGACATCTATTTTCTCTCTCCGGTTATTGGATGTGTGTCCTTTCCTGATACGGAAATCATGTCTTCCTCTAACCAAATCTTGACATTGACATTTTGAGGAAAATAGAAAATGATATCTATTTTCTCTCTCCGGTTATTGGATGTAAGTCCTTTCCTGACACAGAAATTATGGTTTTCCTCTAACCAAATCTTGACATTGAATTTTGAGGAAAATAGAAAATGACATCTATTTTCTCTTTCCGATTATTGGATGTAAGTCCTTTCCTGACACGGAAATCATGGCTTTCCTCTAACCAAATCTTGACATTGACATTTTGAGGAAAATAGAAAATGATATCTATTTTCTCTCTCCGGTTATTGGATGTAAGTCCTTTCCTGACACAGAAATTATAGCTTTCCTCTAACCAAATCTTGACATTGACATTTTGAGGAAAATAGAAAATGACATCTATTTTCTCTCTCCGATTATTGGATGTAAGTCCTTTCCTGACACGAAATCATGGCTTTCCTCTAACCGAATCTTGACATTGACATTTTGAGGAAAATAGAAAATGACATCTATTTTCTCTCTCTGGTTATTGGATGTAAGTCCTTTCCTGACACGGAAATCATGGCTTTCCTCTAACCAAATTTTGACATTGACATTTTGAGGAAAATAGAAAATGACATCTATTTTCTCTCTCCAATTATTGGATGTAAGTCCTTTCCTGACACGGGAATCATGACATTCCTTTAACAAAATAACAACATTGACATTTTGAGAAATGGAATATGACATCCATTTTCTCTCCCGGTAAATTCCTTTTCAGACACGAGAAGAATATTCCTTCTCAAAACCGACAAACAACACATCTGACATCCTCTAGGAGCAGTATGATACCCACACTTTTCCTGATTGTTATGGAACATCTCTTAGATCACTTCGGTCAACGCCAATATGTGTAGAATACTTATATAGTATTCTACACATATTGGGGGGCCCTTTTGTTGACCTCATTTTTATAATGAGTCAATACATTTTGACCTAAAAAGTCAACTTTGGTCAAAATGGTCAAACTAGACCCAATGATCAACCCTGTTGACCCCATAGGTCACCCTTTTGACCTAAAAAGTCAACTTTGGTCAAAATGGTCAAACCAGACTCAATGACCAACCCTGTTGACCCCATAGGTCACCCTTTTGACCTAAAAAGTCAACTTTGGTCAAAATGGTCAAACCAGACCCAATGACCAACCCTGTTGACCCCATAGGTCACCCTTTTGACCTAAAAAGTCAACTTTGGTCAAAATGGTCAAACCAGACCCAATGATCAACCCTGTTGACCCCATAGGTCACCCATTTGATCTAAAAAGTCAACTTTGGTCAAAATGGTCAAACCAGACCCAATGACCAACCCTGTTGACCCCATAGGTCACTATTTTGACCTAAAAGTCAACTTTGGTCAAAATGGTTAAACTAGACCCAATGACCAACCCTCTTGACCCATAGGTCACCATTTTGACCTAAAAAGTCAACTTTGGTAAAATGGTCAAACCAGACCCAATGATGAACCCTGTTGACCCCATAGGTCACCCTTTTGACCTAAAAAGTCAACTTTGGTCAAATGGTCAAACCAGACCCAATGAACAACCCTGTTGACCCATAGGTTACCCTTTTGACCTAAAAGTCGACTTTGGTCAAAATGGTCAAACCGAACCAATGACCAACCTCGTTGACCCATAGGTCACCATTTTGACCTAAAGTCGACTTTGGTCGAAAATGGTCGAACCGGACCCGATGACCGACCCCATTGACCCCATAGGTCACCCTTTTGACCTAAAAAGTCAACTTTAGTCAAAATGGTCAAACCGGACCGATGACCGACCACATTGACCCCATAAGTCACCCTTTTGACTTAAAATATCAACTTTGGTTAAAATGGTCGAACGAGACCGATGACCGACCCTGTTGACCCCATAGGTCACCCTTTTGACCTAAAAAGTCAACTTTGGTCAAAAGGACCAAACTAGACCCAATGACCAAACCTGTTGACCCCATAGGTCAACCCTTTGACCCAATGCCCCACAATGATAAAATCACAAATATTGTGATCAAATCAACTATGACAAAGTTGAAAAAGGTCACATTGGACATCTTGAAATTAAATTGATAAGTTTAGGCTGACTTGGGTCAACCTAAATCAAAATTGGTCAACACTTATCTATTTTAATCAAAATAGGTAAAAAAAGAAATAAAAACAACAAAATTAATCAAATAATTAATTTCAAAATTATTTTGATTAATTAAATTAATTAATGATTTAATTTTCAGTATTATAATTAAATGACATAATTAATTAAAATGAAAATTAAATTAAAATCATAAAATGACAAAATTAAATAAAAATGATAAAATTAATCAATTAATTAATTTGAATTTATTTTCAATTAATAAATTGATTAATGAAATAATTTACAACAATTTTTAATAACATAATTAATTAAAATGGAAATGACACATGGCCTTCCCATAATTAATTAAAGTTAAAACTAAATTAAACCCATCATAAGACATAATTAACACGTGACAAAACTTAGCTTAAATTATGGCTAACCATGGGTTAACTAACATCATGGTGAATAAAATGAGGTGGCTCTTTCTCCTTCATTCTAAGCCATGACTCACCTCTACTCAACAATGAGGTGGTCGGCCAAGACTAAGGCTTATTTCCCACCTTCTGAACTAACCAATGGGAAGGGACAAAGCTTAAACTCCACTCCTCACCATGGTTAAATGAAATCATGAGGGGGAAACATATGTGTCACCATTTGCCAAAGCTAATGGGTGAATTGTAAGCTCATGAGGAAGAGAAATTACAGCTCATTTCAAAGAGCTAAACCACCTCATGCATGATCCAATGGAAAGGAGCCAAAACAATGAGTTCATGATGGAGAACTTCGGAGAGACAACCATAGTTATCCCCTCAGCCGAAATTTTATCTTCAATTCATTAATAGGGAAGATAACAACTCCCCTAGTACAGCCTAAGCCAAACCATGGCCTCCCCATGGCTATAAATAAGGCCATACCCGGCCTTACTAAGAAGAAGAAAACAATTTAGTGAGACCTATACGCTGCTCAATTCTTCTGGCTCCCAACACAAAACTCTTCCCAAGAGTCTTAGCAATCCATTTTGATCAAACCCAAGCCATAGATTGAGCCCAATCGAGCCAATTTGATCAAAATTCAAAAACAGCCCAAACCAGCCACCTTCTTAAAATTCTCCTCTGAGGCCGACTTTTGAACCAAATTGGTGCAAGCAACAATCTTCCTCTGGAGTCTTAGAAGACAACTACAAGGTCTGATCAAGCTTGATTTACTTGTGGCAAAGGTATGAAATTATTTTTCTTAAAATAATTCATATTTTTGAAATATCATGTGTTATACTAGCCCAGAAATGTTGCATCACCGTATGGAAATAATCTACATGTTTAGATGATTCAATAGGTTCAAAAATCACTTAATTTCAACAAGAAATGAATGAGATACTAACATTTGAAGTTTAACGGTTATAAATTTTTCTGGAATTAAAATGGATTTATCACCGCCGTCCGTTCCTGTGTTTTGGAACGGACGGCGCTGATCAAACCACGCAGTGTCCGCTGCTCGGCCTCCCACTGCGGATCTTCCCGCTCTTCGACCAGTATGAGGACACGCGTCAGCGCATGGGAATTCTAGCGGCAAGAATTGATTTAAAAATGCTTTTTAACCTTAAAAAAATTGAAAAATCATAACTTTTTAAATACAGATCACAAAAATATAATAAAAATACCTCTGGAAAGAGCAAAATGAGAAGAAAATTATGAAATAAAAATCATAATTTTATTCCCATTATTTAATTTTTAAATAATTAAACACTCTCTGGAGTATTTTAATTATTAAAAATTATTTATAAATCAAAAAAATATGAAACTTTGAGGCATTTATCTTTATGCTCTTAGGAATGTTTCATGATTTTTCCAAGGAAAGAAAACATGTCTAGGACACTTTTTTCTAATTTTCAAGTCATTTTTTAATTATTTCAAATAAATAATTATAAAAAAATGAAAATTAAGAAAAATAAAATAAAAATGGTTAGAAATGTTAGGGCAACAGAAAATAACCCTTAGAAAATCATTTCTATGTCATTAAAATAATTTTGAATAATATGTTAAAATTTAGGACTAAAATTCTTTATTAATTAAATAATTTTAATCCTAAAAATCACCTTTTCATAAACTTAGCTTATTTCTTTCAAAAATCTAAGTTTGAAATGAATCTAGTCTATGTTAGGCTAATGGCAAATAATTAATTAAGTCTAAAATGACAAAACTAGACTTAATTAGGTTTAAAACATCATTTAAACCTATTAAACCATAAGCTTAATCAATTAAGTCTAAAATGACAAACTTAGACTTAATTAGGTTTAAAACGTCATTTAAACCTATTAAACCTTAAGCATAATCAATTAAGTCTAAAATAACAAAATTAGACTTAATTAGGTTTAAAACATCATTTAAACCTATTAAACCTTAAGCTTAATCAATTAAGTTTAAAATGAAAAAATTAGACTTAATTAGGTTTAAAACATCATTTAAACCTATTAAACCTTATGCTTAATCAATTAAGTCTAAAATGACAAAATTAGACTTTATTAGGTTTATAACATCATTTAAACCTATTAAACCTTAAGGTTAATCAATTAAGTCTAAAATGACAAAATTAGACTTAATTAGGTTTAAAACATCATTTAAACCTATTAAACCTTAAGCTTAATCAATTAAATCTAAAATGACAAAATTAGACTTAATTAGGTATAAAACATCATTTAAACCTATTAAAGCTTAAGCTTAATTAATTAAGTCTAAAATGACAAAATTAGACTTAATTAGATTTAAAACATCATTTAAACCTATTTAATTAAGTCTAAAATGACAAACTTAGACTTAATTTGGATAAACTTAGACTTAATTAGGTTTAAAACGCCATTTAAACCTATTTAACTAAATTTAAACCTTAAGCTTAATCAATTAAGTCTAAAATGACAAAATTAGACTTAATTAGATTTAAAACATCATTTAAACCTATTTAATTAAGTCTAAAATGACAAACTTAGGCTTAATTAGGTTCAAAACGTCATTTAAACCTATTTAACTAAATTTTAACCTTAAGTTTAATTAATTAAGTCTAAAATGACAAAATTAGACTTAATTAGGTTTAAAACATCTTTTAAACTATTTAATTAAAGTTAAACCTTTATTATATTAAATTTAATCAAACATAAACCCTAATTAGGTCTAACCCATTAGACCTAATTAAAACTATTAAATCTTAACTAAATTAGACCTAATCAAACCTAAACCCTAATTATGTCTAACCCATTAGACCTAATTAAATCAATTAAACCTTACCTAAATTAGGTTTAATTAACCTTAAACAATTAGACTTAACCCATAATAAGTCTAATTAAATCATTTAAACCTTACCTAAATTAGGTTTAATTAACCTTAGACAAATTAGACTTAACCCATAATATGTCTAATTAAATCAATTAAACCTTACCTAAATTAGGTTTAATTAACCTTAAACAAATTAGACTTACTCCATAATAACTCTAATTAAATCAATTAAACCTTACCTAAACTAGGTTTAATTAACCTTAAACAAATTAGATGTAACCCATATTAAGTCTAATTAATCAATTAAACCTTACCTAAATTAGGTTTAATTAACCTTAAACAATTAGACTTAACCCATAATAAGTCTAATTAAATCAATTAAACCTTGCCTAAATTAGGTTTAATTAACCTTAAACAAATTAGACTTAACCCATAATAAGTCTAATTAAATCAATTAAACCTTACCTAAATTAGGTTTAATTAACCTTGAACAAATTAGACTTAACCCATATTAAGTCTAATTAATCAATTAAACCTTACCTAAATTAGGTTTAATTAACCTTAAACAAATTAGACTTAACCCATATTAAGCCTAATTAAATCAATTAAACCTTACCTAAATTAGGGTTAATTAACCTTAAACAATTAGACTTAACCCATATTAAGTCTAATTAAATCAATTAAACCTTACCTAAATTAGGTTTAATTAACCTTAAACAATTAGACTTAACCCATATTAAGTCTAATTAATCAATTAAACCTTACCTAAATTAGGTTTAATTAACCTTAAACAATTAGACTTAACCCATAATAAGTCTAATTAAATCAATTAAACCTTACCTAAATTAGGTTTAATTAACCTTAAACAAATTAGACTTAACCCATAATAAGTCTAATTAAATCAATTAAACCTTACCAAAGATAGGTTTAATTAACCTTAAACAAATTAGACTTAACCCATATTAAGTCTAATTAATCAATTAAACCTTACCAAAATTAGGTTTAATTAACCTTAAAAAAATTAGACTTAACCCATATTAAGTCTAATTAATCAATTAAACCTTACCTAAATTAGGTTTAATTAAACTTAAACAATTAGACTTAACCCATATTAAGTCTAATTAAATCAATTAAACCTTAGCTAAATTAGGTTTAATTAACCTTAAACAATTAGACTTAACCCATATTAAGTCTAATTAAATCAATTAAACCTTACCTAAATTAGGTTTAATTAACCTTAAACAAATTAGACATAACCCATAATAAGTCTAATTAAATCAATTAAACCTTACCTAAATTAGGTTTAATTAACCTTAAACAAATTAGACTTAACCCATAATAAGTCTAATTAAATCAATTAAACCTTACCTAATTTAGGTTTAATTAACCTTAAACAAATTAGAGTTAACCCATATTAAGTCTAATTAATCAATTAAACCTTACCTAGATTAGGTTTAATTAACCTTAAACAATTAGACTTAACTCATATTAAGTTTAATTAATCAATTAAACCTTGCCTAAATTAGGTTTAATTAACCTTAAACAAGTCTAATTAAGTCATTAAAATTACTTAAATTAGGTTTAATTAACCTTAAACAATCAAACTTAACCCATATTAAATCTAATATAACCTGAATACAATCTAACTTGAACTCAAGTTAACCTAAACCTTAGGTTCAACTTACATTGAATCTAACATAACCTAAACCTAACTTAAGTCTAACCTACATTAGAATTAAGTCAAACCAAATTTAGGTTCAACCCGACATGAACCTAAGTCAAACCTAAACCTAACTTAAGTCTGATCTACATTAGACTTAAGACAAACCAAACTTAGGTTCAACCTGACATGAATCTAAGTCAAACCTAAACCTGAACTTAAGTCTAACCCATATCAGACTTAAGTCAAAATCAAACTTAGGATCAACCTGACATGAACCTAAGTCTAACCCAAACTTAATCTTAACTCAAGACTCAACCCATATTGAACTCAAAACAATTTTAAGTATTGGTTCAACTTAACTTGAACTTAACTTAAGTCAAACCTTAACTTAAAACCAAATCATATTGAACTTTTAACTTAACTTAATTCAAACCTAAATTCAACATAAAATTTTAACTAAGTCTATCATATTAGACTTAATTAAATCATCAAACCATTAATTAATTGAGATTTAAATCAACAAACCTTGAATAAGTCTAATTCATTAATATCTTAATAAACTACAGCTAAATAGACTTAATTAAAACTTAAAGTCTTACCTAAAAAGGACTTAGATGGTCAGTAATTCTAATTAAGTCTAATTTATTAGACTTGATTAACCTTTAAGTCCTATTTAAACAAGGCTTAAAACTTAATTAAGTCTATTCTAAACTAACCTTTAACTTAAAGTTCAGACAGACATGAACTCAAGTTAATTAGATTCAATCAACATTGAATTTAACTTGGGTTCAACCAGACATGAACCCAAGTTAGTTCAATCAATATTGAATCTAACTTCCAACTTTTTAACTTAAGTTCAGATAGACATGAACTTAAGTAGATTTAATCAATATTGAATTTAATTTAGGTTCAACTAGACATGAACCCAAGTTAGTTCAATCAATATTGAATCTAACTTCCAACCTTTTAACTTAAGTTCGAACAGATATGAACTCAAGTTAATCTAACCCAACTTTCAACTCGAATTCAAACAAACATGAATTTAAAATTTAAGTTTAAACTTAAATCAAAACATAAATTCAACATTTCAAACCAAAATCGACATAAATTTGATATTTTAAATAAAAATTCAACATAATCAATATAAATTCGATATCTCAAACAAAATTTGACTTAATCGACATTTCAAACATAAATCAACATAACCGACATAAAATTGACATTTCAAATATAAATTTGACAAATATCAATATTAAATGAAATTAATCCGATATTTCTACAAAATTAAACATTAATCAATATAATTTGACATAAACCGATATCCAGGACATGTTAAATCAAAACATCCTACAAAATTCTAAGGCAATGAACATGACATTATTTTCTGATAATCTTTTCTTTGTGTGTGAAGACAAAAAGTTTCGTTTAGATTTTCTTTGCATGTTATAGGATGTGCTAACTCTATTTGCAGGACGACATTCTGGACAAACAAAAAAAAAACAAAAAAACAAAAAAATAAAAAACAAAAACTTTTAGGATTGTCACTAAAACAAAACAAAACAACGACATGGAAAAAAAAATAAAACTTTTAAGATAACGACATGAAAAACAAAATCGAAACTTTAAAATAATAAATATGACTTGACATTTAGGAGTGATAGTAGGAACATCTCTCCTTAAAAATAAAATTTTAGAAAACAAATGATTGACATTAATCAGAGTTTTCTTGAACAATTAAAAATTATTTAAAATGTAATTAACTATAAAAGCTTGCTTCTATAGGAGATCCAAAGGAACCCATAATAGAAATCTCTGGTTTTCCATGATTTTCTTTATATGAAAATTCTAGGATATATTATTCTAGGATATTCTTCTATAAGGATTGTCATAAACATTCTTTTCTACTATTAGCCCTAAATTCCTCAAATCTTTCATGGGATTTATAGGAATAAAATTAGGCTAATATTAGATGGCGACTCCTCAATATCGACATTCCACACCAATCTCTTCCCGTTGTCACCAGTGATCCAATAAGTCCATTATAAAATGTTTGAATAATTAACCAATCTAGTAAAGCATGATGAGGGCATTTTCTTAACAGTTCTTGAAATCTTTCCTAAGCTTCATAAATTGTTTTTCCATCAAATTGCGTAAATGAAGTAATATCATTTCTCAATTTAACAGTTTTAGAAGGAGGAAAATATTTAGTAAGGAATTTTTGTGCTATATTTGCCCATGTTTTAATAGAACAAGTTGCTAATGAATTAAGCCACATCTTTGCTTTATCTTTTAAGAAAAAAGGAAAGAGTCTAAGCCTAATAGCATCATCAGAAACATTATTATATTTAAAGGTAGCACAAAGTTCTAAAAAACTAGCAAGATGTAAATTTGGATCCTCATTAGGTGTTCCTCCAAATTGATTGTTTTGAACATGTCGGCATATTTTTAGGTTATGTGTTGTGAAAAGGGGCCACCTACAGAAATTGTCGGCGAATTTTAAATTTAATTTAAATATATATATAATTTGGAAAGTAGCATTTGATTTTGAAAATAACTTTGAGTTTGAAAATTTAAAGATATGAAATCAAACTGATCTCACATCCCGAATAGTTTATATAAACGAGCACCGCACCACAAACCATGTATTTATCCCGAAGAATAGATACACTGCTTGATGATGGGGCTCGATTAAATAAACTAGAAGATTTGTGACATCCGTTTGGTCTGCGAACCAATTTTATAAGCCGACAAGTTCCCCTGCTTAATATAAAGGAATTAAATAGGGTTTATATTACCTGGGTTCTTAAAGTTCGTTGTAAGGGCAAGCCCCTATAGTTAATTACATCTTAAATGACAGGAATCACTTAAGAAAACTCTCGATAATGATCAGTGATTTTGCTCTCAAGAATTTTAAAGTTTTAAGGTTTCAAAGGATTAAATTTTGGAATTTCAAAAGAGATTAGCTCAAATTTGGAACAGTTTATTTCAAGAGTCCAATGGAAGAGAAGTAGGAGAAGTTGAGGATCCCAGAAGAATCTTGGCAACTTCCCAAACTATCATATTGTTTGGTTTAGATTTGGGAGTTTATTTAATGTTTCAATCCTGCCAATTTTAATTAATTAGGACTTATATTTGTATGACATGATCATACAAATAGCATGGAAGATATGAGGGTTTATGTCGTACCGAACGACTACCTCAGAGTCCTAAGACCGGTTAGGGCTTAATTTACATGACATGATCATGCAAATGCCTAACGAAGAGATGAGGATTTATGTTGCACTAGTAAAACTACCTCGAAGTCTTATGGTTTGGTTATTTAATTCTAAGAAAGGTTTAACTGGTGTAGATCCGAGTTTTGCTGATGACGATGGCCGTGCTGCCCACCATGCTCTGAGCTCCTTATTGTTGCAGAGGTTTAGTTGTAGAAGGTGAAAATCAGGAGAAAAGAGAAGTGTTTTGGTTTAGAAATCTTAAAGTCCAAATATTTTTAATATTTTAATTAAAACAAATCTTAAAGTTGTTTAAACAGAACCGATTAAGATCCCATGGTTCCGTCATCCCGACACCGTTATTTTCATCGAATTCACTTAGTCCAGATGAATTTGCTAAACTCAACTGAATGAGTTCCACACTTTCATTTAGATCGTGGGAAATCCCGTTAGCAACATGTGGGTTACATCATCCAAGGTATTCCCGATCATTCAACGAGACGTTTTAATTTAGTTATAATTGTAGTTTTGTTGTTCTATTTGTGATTAAATTTTGAGTTGTTTTATATTTTGGAATGTTGTGGCTGTGAATTTTATCTTGTGGTGACTTTTAATTTAGTTTTGGTTTCGGTTTTGTGGCTATCCTAAAGGTTTTAGTTTTCATGCAACAATCTTGTTTAACATGCGAGAAAAGTAAAGTGCGATGCATGTAAGTAAATTGCAATAAAGTAAATTGCAATAAAATAAAAGCGTACCTGGAGGGTCTTCCCATCATCCCAAGCTGTACTTAAAACACGTGTTAAGACATTTAAATATTTCAACAAATACCTAGGTAATGCTAAGGGAAGGTTCCGATTGTCTACCAAGATCATAATCCTATAACTAGTCATTTCTTATGACGTTTAGGTTCTTGTGTTTTGTTTATGGATGATTTTCTTCATCAAAGAACAATTAAATTCAATTTTTCTTCTAAAACATCTCATCATATTGAGAAAGTGCTTAGGACGAGTCCTAAACATCTTTTCAATATTTCCGAGATCATTTTTAGTCTAAATAAATTTAGTTGCACAGGTGAATTAATCATCTAGGAGTTTAGTTAAGCTTTGTCTCTTGCTCAGTGAACTTGGGTATTTGATTACCTGATGAATAAAGTGAAATCTCACTTAATACTCTATTTAAGAGTTATAATAATTAAAGCCTTTAAGGGCAAGTTGGTTTGTTGAGAATTTTAATCATTCTTAATTTGAAGTTTGAGTTAATGGTTTAAAGTGATTTAATTTAATTATGAGGTTTTAATTAATAATTTTAAGTTTGGGATAGTGTTCAAATTATATTTTGATTTAAATTTTTATACTTTAAGTGATCTTAATATCTCAAATTTGTTTTACTTTTATTATTGAATGATGTTAACTTAATTTAATTTAAATTTGATTTAATTTAATTTAATTTAATTTAATTTAATTTAATTTAAATATTTTTAATTTTGCTTAACTTAATTGTTAAAATGTTAATTTAATTTAATTTTTACTTAATTTAATTTAATTTAATTTAATTTAATTATTAAATTATTTAATATTTTGAACTTTTCTTTAATTTAATGGTTATTTATTTTTAATTTTTTAATTTACTCAATTTGGATTATCATTTTAATCTTAGTTAAAAGTTAAATATTATTGAAGTGATTTATTTAGGGATTTTTTTATTAAAGGATTAATATCCTCTCAAATTATATCCTTATTTTTAATAATTCAAATTTTCATTAATCTTCCAAAAATTTAAATTGTTTAAATAATTAAAGTTTCATTTTTTGGTTTATTAAAAGTGATTAATGGGTTCCTACCCTTTTAATTTCCCAAAGTTTCAATCACCCAAGAAAGATAAAGTCAAATATTTTACCCTCCATTTTAATTAAACCTAAAATTTTAATAAAGGGGTTTAAATTCCTTAATTACATTTATGCCCTTTTAGACTTATTTATTTCATAACTCACTAAATTGAGTTCAAATAAACTTTAAATTTTTATGTAACCTCACTCACATGTCAATTAAGACATTAGAGGAGAAAATGTGATTTTTCTAAATTTAATTTATTTATATAATTATTTTTAATGAAAAATAGGGATTTTCAATGGAAATTCAACAACATGACCAGGGAAAAGTTTCTATCTTTTATAAAATTATGGAATGTTCCTAATGGCGAAAGGACTACTTGGACCAATTTTGGTGATTTTTTAAATTATGTTTTATTTATTATAATTATTTTGAATTTTAGAGTATTAATTAATTATAAAATAAAATTAAAGTTGAAAAATAGATTTTATATTTTTCTTAAATCTCTCTACTCTCAAGGAATTCATAGAAATAAATTTTATAATTTTTTTATTTTTCTTTGATTTATTGGAACTAATTTAGTGAAGAGGTTGGAAAATACATTTTTTAATATTAAAAATTGTTATAAGCATTTAAAATTCAATATCTTTACTTTGAGACTTGGGAAAAGTATTTGGTTTGTTCCTAAGTGATTAGGAGTCAAGATATGACATTTTTATGATTTTTAATATTTTTATGATTTTTATTATTTTTTAATTATTTAAAATATTAAAATATCATTAAAAATGAAAAATTTTAGAAAATTCCAATTTTAATTTTTATAGACTCCTCTAATACCAGAGTGCCCACAAAACCAATTTAGTGAATTTTTGAAATTTATTTTTAGAGTTATGGATTTTTAAAATTTAATTTTAATCATGTGGCTTAATTAATTCATTTGGTGAGGCTAAACATTTCCAATTGATTTCAAATTTTTATATGAGGTTCCCGTGATCCTAAAGTTCAGTGGAGAATTATTTTCAAGTTATTTTAATGTGTGGTTAACCCTAATTAATTAAAATTCAATTTTGAGTAATTAGGCTAATTAGGGTTATTC
The DNA here is from genome assembly GCA_022702705.1 of Papilionanthe hookeriana x Papilionanthe teres. NCBI lineage: Eukaryota > Viridiplantae > Streptophyta > Magnoliopsida > Asparagales > Orchidaceae > Papilionanthe > Papilionanthe hookeriana x Papilionanthe teres. The sequence goes on along the minus strand of CM040436.1, from coordinate 43,128,752 downwards.
TTAGTGAATTAACTCAAAGTATAATTATCCTAGGGTTCTCTGGTCCTAAGAAACTTCACCAAATTTTCCTATAATTTTTTAAGCAACATGCTAATTATTGGAATTAAAATACCAAAAACAGTGACATAAACTTGAAAAATACATAACTTTCTATAGAGATGACGTCTGATCTTGAAAAATTCAGGGAATATTCCCAAGATCAGAGGCTTCTAAAGCCCTATGGTCTCATGCCATGGTGAATTGTCTATGCAAATGACGAATCAAAATACTGAAATGAGTAAATAATTAATTAAAAATAAAAAACTCATCAAAATAACTTGATTTCTTTTCCACATTGTTCTCCTCTGTTCACTAAGCAAGAGAGTATTTTTAGTTTATTTTTATGATTTTCCTACACAAAGATATGGATTTTCTAAGTTCTAGGTATTTAAATAAATAAAAAAATCCATATTTTTCTATTTATCCACGCGGCGCCGACTCATCCTCGGCAGCTCCGAAAGCCCACGCGTCACGCTCCCATTCGACGCCGCCATCTGACTCAGCACTCCAGGGGCCCACGGTTCATGTAACGTTCTCTGGTCCGGCGCAATCTGGACCGTCCACTCGATACACGCTCGATCGGACGGCGCCTGGTCATCGTCTACGGCCGGTGTGCACCGTGACCGTCCACACTAAAACCCTAAGAACTCTCTCATTTCTCAACAAATTTTCGTGTTCTTATGCTATATGGATTCGTCTTGAAGAGACGAACACATCCATACGGTTTACACGCTATGAAATTCAATAAATCAAAATGGAGAATCACTGGAAGCTCGGAAGGAAGGAATGATCCATACCTTTGCTCTGAGAAGTGTAGCTTCAATCAGAGAGTTGTGTCACCTTCGATCGCACCCGAGGAAGCTCAGGATGAAGTCTCCGGCTCCGAGGAATTGTCTAGGTATGAAAGTGTCCACAGCCGATTTCAAAGCTTGGAGGCTGGAGCAACTGGGTGGCCTGAAGTGGGGGCTTTCACTGGGGAACTCCTTCTCTTGGTCCTGTGCAGGTGTGGGTGAGTTTAATTTGGATTTGGTGGAGGTTTTGGAAATGTCCTGGTTTCGGGACTGAATTTGAACTCAGAAATTGAGCTCGAGTCGGGAGAAATTGGGTCGGAATCCGATGGGGATCGAGTGCTCTAGGTGAGGAGAAGGTCTCGGAGCAATTTTGGCGAGTTTTGTTTAGGTACGGTTCATCACCTTATTTGGCCGAGAGGGTGGTGGGTTTAAATAGACATGGTCGGAGGGCTTCCCGAGGGGTTTAAGGCTTGGGATCGCGTACTGAGGGAGGAGAAGAACATCCACAATGGCGATTTGGGTTGGGACAGCTCAGCCAATTCATTTTGAATTTTTGAATCAAATTAAGGCTCTCGACCTGGTGGTTTTCGGCGACTGGGGTGGTGGTCCGGCCAGGGTCAGGTCACCATCTGACTCGGTGTGGTCAGGGCTTGAGGTTTGTGAATTTAATTGGGGTTTGACATGTGTAAAGGAGTGGATTTAAATGGCATGGGGGAATTGGCTCTTTTGGGTCTAATTTGGTCAAGTCATGTAAATGGGTTGGGTGCACCCTCCCATGCTTGGTTTTGGGCTGAGGGAATCATTTAGATCAGCTAGGAAGGGGTGGTGAAGTCTCCATCCATGGTGATGTGGCTAAACTTGGTTTAGAGTGTAGCATAAATGGGGTTCAAAAGATTAATGAAGGATTAAGAAAGAGCCTCCTTCTTTTTCCATTAATGGCTTGGTGAGGTGGAAAGTGGCTCCCATGGCTTGCATATGGCTTATGCATGGCTCAATGGCTCCATGTGGCTTAGGGCAAGGCTTGGTCAATTTCATGGAAGTAGATTTTAGGAATTTTGGTATTTTGGTGGAAAATTTTCATGAAGCTTGATTTGGAATGGTTTAATGATGATTTTGAAACTTAGGGGTGATTTTGATTAAATGGATGATAGAAAGAAATGTCACGTGGGCTTTGGATTGATTTTGGGCTTTTTGAAATCATTTTGGGTGGGTTTTAAAAGTGCTTTAAGGGAAGTGGGATTTTAGGTTTTAAAACAAGTTAGTGGATGGAAATTTTTTGAAGCATTGGGCCAAACAAGTGTTGGGTTTAGCTTAGGGATGTGTCATGAACATTTTAGAAAAGGTTTGGTGTCATTTAAAGTGGAATTGGATTTAATTTGGGCTTTTTTGGTAAAGGGGCCAAAGTGGGTCAAATTGGGCTAATTTGGGCTAAGGTAGGGTTTTATGTAAAATTAATGTTGAGAAATGTTTATGGGAGTGTTACAAAGAGTTTTCAACTTTGGTTGGGCTTTGATTTTATGATTTGGGCCCATTTAGGTTAGGTTTAGGTTTAGGCCAAAAATGGGGATTTTGACTTTGGGTTAGGCTTGGGTGGAGTTTAGGTTCAAATTTGGGACAAATCTTGTTATTTTTTTGTTTGTGGGGATATTAGGAATGTTTAGGAAAAGATTTGGGGCTAATTGGAGTTGAATTGGGTTGGTTTGGGCTAAGTTTAGGTCATGAGCTAAAATTGGGCCTTAGGCCTCAAATTGGATTTAGATCCAAATGTCAATCAAATCGGGCTTGGATTTCATCTAAATTGACATTGGGGATATTGAATTGAAGTTTAGAATTGAATTGGACCAAAATTGAGGTCAATTGGGTTAATTTGGCTTGACATTGGGTTCATTTGAGTTAAGAATGGGTCAAATCGTGGGTTTTGATAAAAGTGGGTTAAATTGACAAAATTGGCCTATAGTGTAGTTGAACAAAATGAAATTGGGAATATTTGGGATTTTCTGGAATTTTCTGGGAATTTATGGAATTTATGGAATTTTTGGTTAAGAAGGGTATTTTGGGTATTTGGAGGGTATTGGGGGGGTATTTTTTTTGAAATTTTGGTATATTTGGTTATGGATGATCAATTTGAGTGGGGTGGGGGAATTTTTAGGATTGCTTTTGAGGAATTTTGGATAATTTAGGTGATTTTGCAATTTTTGGGTAGTTTCAAGGACATTTGATAGGTTTAGTGGGTGTAGGGCCCCGGGGGTCAAAAATTGAAATTTTGGAAAAATGAAGATTGATCAAATTTGAGTAGAATGGAATCACTTTGGTTGAGCCATGAAGCCATGAAGCCATGAAGCCATATCAAGCCCATAAGAGCCATGAGAGGACTCATTTGAGGTATTCACTATGTTGTTCCTAACCCTCTTAGCCACGGGCTTAGGGGTTGGGGACCATCCATAGGAATTACCTACATGAGTCAGGAAGTCAAGCTAGGTATGAATGGTTTTAGGATTTGGAATGTGTGTGAAAGTGTAATGTGTGCGGGTCGACCCTCACCGGACCGGGCCACCTGGGGTAGTCCTAAGGCCGAAGAGTCCTATAGGGAACTCATCCTTTAAACCTCCACATTTGATCTTAACCCTCTAAGTGAATTAGGGGTTTACAATCAAACTTATGGGGTTTGCAGGGAGTTAAGAGGTTTTTAAATTTCTAAATGGTGGGTGCCATCTCTAATCCTCTAGGATAGTCAAAGGGAAAGCCTAAGGCTAGATCCTAAGTACTAAGGAGAGAGAAGAGAAAAGACCTCATAAAAAATGAGGTCAATAAATGGACCCCCAATCGGTGTGGTGTGCTAACCAAGCACACTGCGCGTATTGACATTGACCTAAGAGATCAACAAAACCAACACAGACGTCTAAGTGACACACTTAGAACGGAGTAGAAACAAATTTTTGCTGGGGAGTATCGAGTATATTTGTTTGCTTGTCATTTTATTTTCCTTTCATCTTGTAGTTTGTTCTTTGTTTGATGAATATCCTAAATGTTTAGGTTTTTTGATTATCCTAAAAGCTTTGGTTTTGCTTCGTTGTTTTTCATTTTAGTTTCATTTTGTTAATGTTGTTTTGTTAATGTTGTTTTGTTTTGTTTTGTTCTGTCAATGTCATTGTTTTGACGTTGTTTTGATTTTTTTTATATTGGTGTCGTTTGTCCCGTCTTCAGAATGTCACCCTGCAAACAAGAGTTAGCAAACCCTAATAACATGCAAAATAAATCTAAAGCAAAATTTTTCTTCAACTTGAAAGAAAGCAATATCAGAATGATTTTTACAAAAGAAATAATGTCGATTTAGTTAATTATGTTTTAATTTTTGGACAACAGGGTCAAGTTGTCCATGACTTTGTCGTCCCAGGGTAATCGGATGCCTCGATCTACTTAGTCCGAAAGGTGTTTAAACCAGGAACAACCAGGATTGTATCGTCTAAGAAATCTTCTTACATCAAGAATGTTGTGGTTCAAGTTATATTTGGTTATCTTTGTTCATTATGATTTATTTTAAGTCTTAATGTCTTTTTAGATTTTAGGTTGGAAAATTTTAGGTTGTTTACGATTTATTAAACAATTAAAATTTTTCATGTGCAATTTTGATTGATTTTTATATGTTAATTTTGATTTGTTTTATTAAGTCTAATATAATTTAGACCTAAAGAAAGGAGTCAAGTTTATTTAGATCAAATGTATGTAAGATCTAATTAGACTTGAGAATTTTAGATTCAGTATCGTTTGAATCTGATCTTTTTGAGTTGAATCTAATATGAATTAGATTTAGTAAATTAGATTCAAATATCTTTTGAATCTAAATGCTTTAGATTAAGTCTAGTATAAATTAGACTTGGGAATTTAGATTTAGTGTCATTTGAATCTAAAGATTTTTGAGTTAATCTAATATGAATTGGATTTAGAAATTTAGATTCAATGTCTTTTAAATCTAAAACTTTTGAATTATTTGACTAAATCTAAATGTAAATTATACTTTATATTTAAGTCCTAATGTTGGTAGGACCTCAAGAAATTTGGTTAGGTCTAATGTAAGTAAGACTAGGGTTTTAGGTCCTAATGTCAGTTGAACCTAAAGATTTGGTTGGATTTGATTCATTTTGGATTGAATATTGAATTTAAGTTCAATGTAGGTTGAACCTAAGGTTGATGTTTGACTTGTGTTTAATTTTGAGTTGATTAAGGGTCTTGACTTAAGTTCAACTTTGGGTTGATCTTAAGCTAAAGATTTGGTTTAGGTTCATTGTGGTTTTAACCTAAGTTAAGGGTTTTAACTTAAGTTCAACTTTGGGTTGATCTTAATTTAAAGATTTGGTTTAGGTTCTATGTTTGAACCTAAGTTAAGTTTAAGCTAGGTCCAATGTAAGTTGAACCTAAGTTGAGTTTGGGATAGACTCAAGTTAGGTTAAAGTTAGGTTCAATGTATGTTGTACCTAAAAGGTTTAAGATTGACTTAGATTCAAGTTGGGTTGAACCTAAGTATAGGTTAAAGTTAGTTTCAATGTATGTTGCACCTAAAAGGTTTAGGTTTGACATAGATTCAAGTTAGGTTGAACCTAAGTATAGGTTAAGGTTAGGTTCAATGTATGTTGAACCTAAAAGGTTTAATTTTGACTTAGATTCAAGTTGGGTTGAACCTAAGTATAGGTTTAGGTTAGGTTCAGTGTCTGTTGAACCTAAAAGGTTTAAGTTTAATTTAGATTCAAGTTGGGTTGAACCTAAGTATATGTTTAGGTTAGGTTCAATGTATGTTGAACCTAAAAGGTTTAAGTTTGCCTTAGATTCAAGTTGGGTTAAACCTAAGTATAAGTTTAAGGTCAACTGAGCCTAATTTGGATAAAGTTAAGTTAATTAAACAGTGATAATTATGGTTAAGTCTAATTAGGTTAATATTAATTAAACCTAATTTGGGTGAGGTTTTAATTGATTAATTAAACTTAATTGTGGTTAATTCTAATTAGGTTAATGTTAATTAACCCTAATTCGGGTAAGGTTTAATTGATTAATTTGGCATAATTATGGTTATGTCTGATTAAGTTAAGGTTAATTAAACATAATTTGGGTAAGGATTAATTGATTAATTAGACTTAATTTTGGTTAAGTCTAATTAGATTAAGGTTAAATAAACCTAATTTTGGTAAGGTTTAATTAATTAATTAGACTTAATTGTGGTTAAGTATAATTAGGTTAAGGTTAATTAAATTTAATTTGTGTAAGATTTAATTGATTAATTAGACTTAGTTGTGGTTAATTCTAATTAGGTTAAGGTTAACTTGACCTAATTTGGGCATGGTTTTAATTGATTAATTGGACTTAATTATGGTTAAGTCTAATTAGGTTAAGGTTAATGAAACCTAATTTGTGTAAGGTTTAATTGATTAATTAGACTTAATTGTGGTTAAGTCTAATTAGTTTAATGTTAATTAAATCTAATTTGATTTAGGTTTAATAGGTTTATTTAAACCTAATGATGGGTTAGACCTAGTTAGGATTTATTAAGTTAAACCTAATGTAATTAAGGCTTAACTTGATTAACTTAATGTCTTAGACCCAATTAAATTTATTAAGTTAAAACTAATGTGATTAAGGCTTAACTTGATTTAATTAAGTCTAATTAATGTCTTAGACCTAATTAGGATTTTTTTGTTAAACCTAATTTGATTAAGGTTTAATAGGTTTAATTAGGCCTAATGATAGGTTAGACCTAATTAGTTTTATTAAGTTAAACCTAATGTGATTAAGGCTTAACTTGATTTAATTAGGTCTAATTAATGTCTTAGACCTAATTAGGGTTTGTTAAGTTAAACCTAATGTGATTAAGGTTTAACTTGATTTAATTAGATCTAAATGGTGTTTAGACCTAATTAAAGTTTATTAAGTTAAAACTAATGTAATTAAGGCTTAACTTGATTTAGTTGAGTCTAATTGGTGCTTACACTTAGTTAGGGTTTATTAAGTTAAGCCTAATGTAATTAAGGCTTAACTTGATTTAATCAAGTCTAATTAATGTCTTAGACCTAATTAGGGTTTATGGTGTTAAACCTAATTTGATTAAGGCTTAATAGGTTTAATTAGGCCTAATGATAGGTTAGACCTAATTAGGGTTTATTAAGTTGAACCTAATGTGATTAAGTTAGATCTAATGTGATTAAGGCTTAACATGATTTAATTAAGTCTAATTGGTGTCTTAGACCTAATTAAAGTTTGGTTCGAGTCTATTTGAAGTTACACTCATAATTGACTTAGTCCAATGTGGAATGGACTACGTATGGTGAAAATTTGAGTTTTAAAAGATTTTTAGGGTTTTAAAAATTAATTCAAAATTAATAACTTTAACCGTAAAACAAAATTGTCATTTTAAATTTTTGAAAGGATAGGATTTGTCATTTTAGGGTTTGAATCTATCAACCTAAGGTTCTTAACCAATTTCCAATTTAATTTCTTAATTTTTTATTTTTAATAATAATTATTAAAAATAATTATAAAGTTAAGTAGAAATTAAGAAATCTTATCCTAGGAAATTTTCCTAGCCTTAGAAAAATCATGGAATGTTCATAAGGACTTAAAGGTTGATCCCTAAAATTTTATATTTTTCTGATTTATAAAAAAATTTTAATAATGAAATTACTCTAGAGAGTTTTAAATTAATTAAAAATTAAATATAACTCCTTAATTCATAATTTCATTTCCACATTATTGCTCTCATTGTCTTGAGTTCAGGGATATTTTTATTATATTTTTGTGATTTATATTTAACAAGATATGCATTTTTGATTAATTTAAGGTTAATCTAAATTTAAGTATTAACCAGAAAAGACCAAATGGTGCCGCGTGTCCTTGGATATGTCGAAACTCGGCTAATCAGCTGCTAGGCTTAGAACACAGGATCAGTTGGTATTAAACCAGAGCTGTTCATTTCTAGAAGACAGAAATGGACGACATTCGTTCATCTCCTTTCTCTAGACTAAACCCATAAGTTGTCCATGGTTTAGGGACATGATCTCGCTCGATTCTTGATGAATTCAAGTAATTTTGGTTCCTATAGCTTAATCTGATGAGGAAGAACCCATCCATATGGTGATGTTAGGGTTATGAATTGGTTTGTTTTACAAAGTATCAAACCCATGCTCGATTTTAGTCCAAAGAACCATACCTTGGCCTGTGTTGATGAAACTTTGATTGGATTGGCTCCTACATCTTTGCTTTATATTTAACAAGATATGGATTTTTGATTAATTTAAGGTTAATCTAGATTTAGGTATTAACCAGAAAAAACCAAATGGTGCCGCATGTCCTTGGATACGTCGAAACTCGGCTAATCAGCTGCTGGGCTTAGAACACGGGATCAGTTGGAATTAAACCAGAGCTGTCCATTTCTAGAAGACATAAATGGACGACATTCATTCATCTCCTTCCTCTGGACTAAACCCATAAGTTGTCCATGGTTTAGGGACAAGATCTCGCTCGATTCTTGATGAATTCAAGTAATTTTGGTTCCTATAGCTTAATCTGATGAGGAAGAAACCATCCATATGGTGATGTTAGGGTTATGAATTGGTTTGCTTTACAAAGTATCAAACCCATGCTCGATTTTAGTCCAAAGAACCATACCTTGGCCTGTGTTGATGAAACTTTGATTGGATTGGCTCCTACATCTTTGCTTTAATCTCAAAGATCTTGTCCCTAACTCAATTTGAGGTGAACGTAGGGCTAGATATGAGTTCAATCAGAGAGAGCCGCAGTTCGAAAAATGAAAGTGGAAGAGTGGGTTAGAGTCTATAGGAAGTTTCAATTTTGATTGGGTTTGTCTTGGTAAGGCTTTGGGAAGCCTTCAGAGGAGTTAATTTGAAGTTTCCAGAAAATTCATTTCAAAACCAAAAAATTATCCTATTTTTGGTAGAGAAATTGGAGAGGAACAGTGGGTTTCAAGGCTCAATTTCCCATGGGCTCAACTCCATAGGGGATGGGGAAGAGTTTTCGTCTTGGATGGTTCAGAGCATAAGGGTTGTAGGCTTGTCTATTTCTCCCTTGGGACTCTCGGGTTAGCCTCTATTTATAGCCATGGCGAGGCCATGGGTGAGCCTAAGCTAGTTTAGGTTCATTTGGGGAAGTTGCTATCTTGTCTAAAGATGGCTTATGGATTGAATTTTAGCTAAGGGATAAGCATGTTTGAGTTTTGAAGGCTTATCTATGTGAGATTCATTCATTGTGAAGGTTTAGTTCAAATGTTGGTTTCCTTCCATTGGCCCCTCCATGAGTTGGATAAAATCAGTTAAGGCTTGTTGAACTCACCTTCCCCAAGTTTTGTGTAAGGAAATGTTTTATATCCAATAATTGAAGAGAGATCAATATGCTTGAATTGTTCAAAAGAATGTCATCTAAGAGCTTGAATGTGCCTCAATTATTTTTCAAAAATAATCTATCTGTCAGTAGATTTATCTGGTGTCGTGAGGTCAAGTACAAACACATATGGAGTTGGCTCAAAAACTGTCCTTTATATTGTTTCTTCTTTTTCTGAATCTAGATCCTCTACTCCTAAAATAGGATATACCTCACTAGGTTTTAGAGATCAGAAATTTGAATCCAAAAGTGTCTTCCTCCATAAGTTTTACATTCCTTTATTCTTTTTCTTAAATATATTTTAGTCGTTTATTTCTATTTTGTCTCTAGGCCTGAATCAATCTTGCTGTCAATTTATTGACTCCCGCAACGGATGCTTCTATGAACCTCTGAGTTGCAGCGACTACCACTAAATTTAATCTTCCAGAGTCAAGTTTTTATTTCTGACCCATTGGTTTCACTTTTTCTTCACTGATGTCTGGTCGTCAGGTCCTGAACTCCACCACAGGCAATTCCCTTTCAACTTCCCCTTTGTTAAAAATAGATAGCAATGGTCCATTATATAAGAATTTAATATGTGTCATGTTAAATTCAAAGTAAATCTCTGATCCTTTGTCAATGCATCAGCGGTCCAATGCTAAACAAACGTCACTTCAAAAAGTGAACTAGAGTATGTTATTCAACATTTTCCTACAAGTAACAGGTTAACATAAGCATATCAGACCAAGTTTTGATTTAATTTATCAATATGAAATTCATTATCATCGAGAAATGATGTTCACAAACACATGTTATGTGAACAGAAGTAAATATTCAAAGAAAGACATTGATTGTCAAATGTTTCATTTGTCATTTTATTCATTGTTTTTTCAGTTTATAAACAAGTCATCATTTTCATGTTGCATAATATTTTTTCAAGAAACGCCCTTTGATTGGGGGTAAGACTTTCTTTTTAACAGTCTACCAATTGGTAAGATCCTCCCGAATATGTCTTTTCAATTACATACTGGCCCTCTCGTATTGGTTCAAAATTTCCACCTATTCTTTGATGTGCGAGGATATGTATTCAGAGAACGAGCACTAATTCATCGATTTGAAACGTTCTAAGGCAAACCAATTTGTCGTGGGCTCGTATCATTTTTGCTTGATATAATTCAAGATTTTATTGAGCTTGCAGACGCTTGCCTTCTAAACTTTCAAGCTCTTCAAGTCATAATTTGGTATTTTCTTCTCCAGTTATTTTGCTTGCCATCGCAACTCTGAGAGAAGGAATTTGCATTTCAAGTGATAAGCTGGCCTCTAAAGAAAATGGTGTTGTTTGTGTTAGTGTTCGGTATGTAGTCCTATAGGCCCATAAAGCTTCTATCAGTCACTCATACCACTGTCTTGGATTGTTAATTAATGTCTTTTTCAAAATTTGTACCAATGTTTTGTTGAAGGCTTCAGCTGGACCATTGGCTTTAGGATAATAGATTTTCAAATATCTCCAATCTATCCCATGTTTCTGAATAAAGTTGATCAGTTTTGTTTTTTTAAATGCCAGTCTATTGTCTGATAGACTCTTTGAGGGATTCCAAATCTATAGACAATATGAGTCCTGAATAAATTGTGAACTTGATTTACCTTAACTTCTCTAAGAGGTATTGTTTCTGCCCATTTAGACAAGAAATCAATGGCTGCTAGAATAAATCAATGGCCTTTAGATGATGGAGGGTCTATAGGGCCCACTATGTCTGTGCAATAGTTAGATGTAATACACTTGGCATCTGATGTAAGACCATTTCATGTATCTGACATTGATGATATTTCTTCACAATTTCAAGACAATCAGTCATCATTGTTGGCCACCAATATCCCATTCTTTTTATTTTCATCTTTATTTTAAGTCCAGATTGGTGTGCACCACATAGACCTGAATGAACTTCCTTAACAATCTCTTGAGCTTCATATTGGTATAGAAATATTAACCACATTTTTTCAAACGATCATTTGTAAAGAATATCATTCACTAGAGCATAAGACAAAGTTCTTTATCTAATTTGAGTTGTGATATAGTTGTATTCGAGTAACCTTCCAATTGGCAAATATTGAATAATTGGTTGTCCTCAATCATCCTTTACTTCATGAATTATTGTCATTGTCATGCCTTCATCAATTTTATTCAGAATGGTCGTGTCAATCTGGGAAAGAACTTGTCATCCTTTAATAGAAATTAGAATGTCATCTTCTTCTGTACAAGCAAATTCTTTTGTAAGTTTTTCCAAGACATCTGCTGAAGAATTGTTTCATCTCAAAATTAAGAAGAAAACTACTTCAGGAATTTGCTGAAGCAGTTTTATAGTGTAACAGAAGTATTGTTCCAGTTGAGGTTTCAAAGTCTTGTAATTGCCCGCAATTTGAATAATGATCATTTGAGAATCTTCTTAGATGTTGATATTTTTTATTTCCATTAGTATTGTCAATTCCAGACCGGTTATGAACGCATCATATTCAACTTCATTATTTGTGCAGGGTTCAGTTAGATGATAGGAAAATGGCATTATTTCTCTATTTAGAGTAATGAAAATTAATCCTACCCTAGCTTTATCTTGTATGATTGTCTTTGTCTTTTCGAGCATATGACGCTCCATCAAGTATAATTCCCATCGTTCAATGTTTGATTTTTTTATTTATAATATATGTTCATCAGGTAAATCATCATTAAGAGGTGATCCAGTTGGAATTGGGTGTGTTGCTAAGAAATTTGCCAAGATTTGTCCTTTAACAGCACGTAATGGCACAAATGTTATGAAGAATTGGAGCAGTATCACTGCCCATCTTGCTAATATTCCAGAAAGTGTCGGTCGTGTCATCAAGTACTGTGATAGGTTAACTCTTAAAATACATATAGTGCATTAGTTTTTAAACTGTGAACATCAAAGCTAAGCAATGCTTTTCAATTGTTGGATAATTTATTTCAGTCGAAACCAATTAGCAGCTTAAATAATATAATGCATTTTCTTTTCCCTCGTCGTTTACTTGGGCAAGTAACGCTCTAAGGGAATTGTCCAATGTTGTAGTGTAAAGGATTAGAGGTCTTCTTAACACAAGGGCTGCTAAGACAGGAAGTGTTGTTAAATATTGTTTGATGTTTCAAAGGCGTGTTGGCATTTTCATCCCACACAAATTTGGTATCTCTTCTGGTTATGACAGACTGACATCTACCTGACAAATTGGAAATAAAACATCGCAACGCTAGTTTTCCTTGAAAGGACCATAATTTAGTTAGGTTTTTAGGAAGAGGCATATTTAGGATGGCTTCCATTTGGAGGGGTCAATTTTGATCCCACGATGTCGAACAATAAATCCTAAAAATTTCCCCAAAGTAACACCGAAAGTGTACTTTAAGGGATTCATTTTGAGATTATATTGACATAATCGTTTGAAGACAATTCTTAAATCATACACGTGCTCGTCTTTTAGTCTACTGTTGACAACCAAATCGTCCACATAACATTCTACTTGATTGTGTATGAGTTCGTCGAAAATCCGTGTCATGATTTCTTGGTAGGTTGCATCAGCATTCTTCAATCCAAATGGCATAAATTTGTAACAATATATCCTTATGGGTTTCTTGAAGGCTGTATTTGATTCATCTTCTAGAAATATCTTTATTTGATTGTATCGTGATGATCCATCCATAAAGGAAAATATTGCATGTGTGGATCTTATGTCGACCATCAATTCTGGGATTGGTAAAGGAAATTCATCCTTCAAACAAGCTTTGTTTAAATCTTTGAAGTCTACATAGACACTTATTTGACCATTTTTCTTTTTAACCAACACTACATTAGCCAGCCATGTCAAATAATTTTCTTCTTGTATAAAACCAGTCTCAATTAATTTCTTAACCTCGGTAATGACCTGTTGTTCTATTTTGACACGCATCCTTTTTGTAGCTTGTTTAGCAGGGATTGCAATTTTATTTATCCTAAGTGTGTAGAATGTGACTTCTAGAACAAGTCTAGGCATTTCTTCATAAGTCTAGGCAAAGCAGTCTTTGTATTCCTTTAATCTTTAAATTGTTTCTTTTGCTTCCATGTCGTTATAAAATGAAGTAAATTTATTTCTTTCATTAGTCCCTAAATTTATTTCTTTCACTTCATCAACAGTAGATTTAAGTTCTTCTTCTAATGCTAGAGGAGTATCTTCAGTTGGGAAATCAGATGTTTGTTCAGAACTAAGTTCTTCGGTGATGACTAGGAAAAATTTTGTATCATCTAGAGGCTCTAAAGTGCCAAATCCAATACCCTCCTTAGGGTTAGGATTTTGTTTATTGTTATCCTGCATTTTTTTAATGAAGTGTGATTGTTTTAAAGATCATTGTTTGAGCATTAAACTATGTGGAATAAATTTTTATGCCCAAGGAGAATACAACTCAAAAGGGATTTTCATTGATTTTGCAATATTTTCATCTTCTAATTTTACATCGGTTTCAGTACTTGAAGAACTATAGCCAAGTCTAAACATAGTTGGCCATTTATCGTCACTATATACTTCTTTGACAACTAAATCCTTCATTTTAGAAGTAGAAATTGGAGTTAGGTTCATAGCGTGTATGTAATGATTAATTTTCTCATACATAAACTCAGATCATTTTTCTTTGTCTTCTTCTTCAAGAGGTATTTTGAACTGAGGTTCTTTTTGAACCACCAATATTGTTTCTTCTTTTGCATCTTCTTCAGAGTCCAGGTGAATTTTGAAATTCAATGGTTTCTTCATTTTGACAATTGGGTTTTCTTTCCCTCGTCCTCGTCCCCTGCCTCGACCTCAAGTGCGAGTTTGATGAGAATTATCAGCCTTCACCTATGTTGAAGAAGAATAATCTTTTTCATTTATTCTCTTTTCTTTGTCTTTTTCTTTTGTATTCATCAATGCTTCTCTGGAGAATACTGTTGGTTTTATTGGAGCATAATATGCAGCGTCTTCATGTACTCTAATTTCATGGACTGAGAAATGGTTGCAGATCTCTTATGATACAACATTCTTGTCCTTTTTGTAAATAATTTATGCATTGATGGAGTGATGAAGGAACCATTTTATACTCATGAAGCCATGGTATACCGAGCAAAGCATTAAAAGAGGTATTAGAATCGATGATATGAAATTTTGTCGTTGTCACCAAATCGTCCATTCTTAAGAGCAATGCAATTAACCCTAGAGCTCGTTCTCTTTGTTGGTTATATCCTTGTAACATCATTGTATCTCTTGATAGTTTGGATGCATCAATGTCCAAATATGCAAGTGTCCTTAAATTCATTATGTTAATCGAAGCACCTGAATCAATAGGTAAATGAAACTAACACTCATTTAGCGCATATAGGATGGAAACTTAAAGTGCAATTCAGTCATACAAGTCATGTGGAAGAAGTGGATAAGGCGATGTTTCTGAAAAAAAAAATGGTTAAAAGAAGAAGATGTGAGAGTTTTCAACCATCGTCCGTTTTATCAGATCTATATTCCAAATGGTTCAAATAGAACTAGTGGTGGTTCTGGATATATTCAACCTAATGGTGATTGGAATTATTTTGAGTATAGTCTAGTGTTGGGGTTTTATGTATTAAGTGTTTTGTGTCTAGTGTTATATGTTTGTGTTTTATTGAAGTTAAATGTGTGTTTGTTAAATCTTAATGATGTCAATTTATCTTTGTTTTGATGTATTTGAATTATTTTGAATTGGGAAATTTCATCCAAAATGTTTGGATAGAAATTTTTAGTATGTATTAAGTGTGATTGTTTTAATTAAATAAAAGTTTGTGTTTGTGTGAAATTTGTTTAGAATTGACGGAAATTTAACTTTCTTTGGAGAATTAGAAAAGTTTATCGGGGAGAAATGATTTTTTAAAGTGATTTAGGGTAATTAACCAAGAGGTTTAGTACATTTTTAATTAATTATGAAAATCAGAGTACTGACGGCTAAGCACCAAAACCTAGGCGCTTAAGTGTCAGATTTCGCGGTTAAGCGCCGATGCTTCGCGCTTAAGCACCGGTTCGCGAAAACTAATTTTTTACAGTTAAAACCTGAAAATTGATATTTTTAACACCTCCTGTCACCCACAACCTTTCGAAATCGTGAAATAGGATTTAGGGCATCCTTAAGTTTGATTAATTAAGAGCCGATTTCAATGAAATTTGTCATATTTTAATTCTTTGAGGTATGAGCACTACTCCTAAGTAAAAATGTTTTGATTTTCACCATATATTTTGAGTACATTTTGAGAAATCTTAAAATCATTATGTATGGTGAAATTTGAGGAAAAGCATGAGAAATTTCTTAGATTTAGTGTAGATTACCTTTAGAAGTTAAATTAGCAAGTTTAATTTAATTTTGGAATTTATGGTGAATTTTTGTGATTTTTTTAGAAATGGCTCCAAAGTCAAAGTGCTCGAAAGATAAAGCAAAATTTAATTCCAACAAATTTGTTAGTGCAAGAGCAGAGGATCGAAATGTTGACACACTGTCATCACGTAAATTGATTCCTGAACGAGTATTTAGTAAGCCAAAAGAAGTTATTGAAGAAATGATTACTAGAAGGAATTGTGAGAATTACTGTTACTTCTCCACTATCGTTGTTGTTTCTGTGGTCATAGAGTTTTATGCAAACTTAAGTGCAGCAGAATGATGATGGTTAGAGGTGAACAAGTGCATTTTTCACCCGCGGTAATCAACTTCTGCTACCACTTGCCTCCTACATTGTTTTGTTTTTATGCTAATTATCATCCTACAGAAGGAGAATTAGATGAGATCATATACTTTCTGACTGATGGAAGAGGTTAATAAGAGATAACCAATGAAAGAAGAGTAATTTTTCAAGCCTCTAAGTTGAATGCCATTTCAAAGGCATGGAATTATTTTATCTCATCTAAACTGTTGCCTTCAAGTCATACTAGTGAAGTTAAAAGGGAGAGAGCAGTTCTGAACCATTGTATTCAGTTAGGAAAGCCTATTGATGTAGGGACTATTATTTTTTATTATGTGATGAACTGTGCCAGATCTGCTACTACTTCAGGTATGGGATTTCCATTCTTAATTCATTCAATTTGTGAGCGGTCTGGTGTAAAGATTGAAAGTTGGGAGGAGGTTCTTCAGCCATTGAGACCTATTACCAGTGTAAATGTTGGTGCTTACACTGTACATTCAAGGTTTGGCTGGAGAAGAGGCTTTAGAACTTCCACTGCTTCTGCTTCTGCTTCTGCTTCTGCTGCTTCTACTTCACGTGCCACTACTTCTAGAGCATCATCATCTAGTGATTCACAAACTGAACTATTAAAGAAGATTTTGAAGAAAGTTAGTCTTACCCAAGAGCATGTTAGAGATATGGATGGTAAGATTAAAAATATTGAAAGGTATATTGTTAAACATGATGAATATGAGGAGAATTATTAGCAGTGCATGGATAGAGTGATAGAGGTGATCACAATGCTGAGATGCCCCCTCATCCGTTTTATATACCTTATGTGCCATCCAGAGACTAGGCTGAAGAAGATGATGAGGAGGATCATGATTAGTGTTGTTGTGTTTAGTTTGTTTTATTTTTTGATTTCTTATGTGTAGTTATGTTTTTATTTTGATGTTTTTATTTTTGATGTGATGTTTGATTGTTGTGTGATGTATTTATGATATGAACTCTGATATTGTATAGAGCATAGTTAGACTATTTCTTTTTATGCACATTCAGATGTTTATGTTATAAATTAATGTTTTATGTTGTAATTTGAGATATGTGTGTAGTAGTAAATATTTTAATGTGTATTTTGTGTTTGAATTTTTAATAGAGTGTAAAATAATTCCAAATTTGTTAGGAAATGTAGAACACTATTAAAAATCACTACTTGAAAATTTCATGTTTAAAACTTTTCAAAATCTATTACCAATTATTATCTAGTATTATTGTGATTTTAGTTATGTTAAGTTGGTGTGTATTTGCTTTAAAAACCTCCACTACTGTAGAAGTCTTTTGAAAATTTTTTTTTTATGAAAAACTGAATTTAGTTTCTTTTTACTCCTGTTTTTCTTTTAAAAACTGTTATACTTGCATATTTATGATATTGAAATTCCTGCAAGCATGTTATTTTAGTTTTTAATTCTCACTCATGTATCATTTCTTATGCTTAAATGTTTTTATCCTAACTAAAAATTAAAGTTTGGGGGGAATTTAAAAACTAAATTTTTCAAAAACCTAAAATTTTATTTGTTCTCAAGAATACTTAAAATAAATTTGGTTTTTTATTAAAAATAATTATGTATATGAAGTTATATTAGGGAAACAAAATTTTGAATATAGAAATGAATAAAAGAATTTGGTTAAAAGTTAAAGTAATAATGAAAATTTTAATGTTAAAATGTTCTTAATAAAGAAATGTTAAATGGAGTTAAACTATCTTTAGTAAGAAATGTTGTATTTTTGGATAAATATAAGATTTTACTTTTATTTTTCAAAGCTTAAATTTCTTTTACTGAGAAATAATTTTCAACGTCATTATTATGATTTTTAAGTGAAAGATACATATCAGACCTTTATTTTAAATGGAAGGGTGGAATTCAAAATCATTAAAGGTCTATCCAGATATAATAATCCTTGCCTTATAAAAAAAAAGAATAAGAGAAAAAAAGTGAAAAATGGTATGTGAAAAAGGAAGGAGAAGCTTGAGGATTTAAGGGACTAATCAAAAATTGGTTCCACGCCTAAAGTTTAAAAATATAAGTGTTGAGAAAATCTAAAACTTAAGGTTATAATATAGTAAGTAAAATTATTCTTAATTAAAATTTTTAAGTG
The DNA here is from genome assembly GCA_022702705.1 of Papilionanthe hookeriana x Papilionanthe teres. Taxonomy (NCBI): domain Eukaryota; kingdom Viridiplantae; phylum Streptophyta; class Magnoliopsida; order Asparagales; family Orchidaceae; genus Papilionanthe; species Papilionanthe hookeriana x Papilionanthe teres. The sequence continues at coordinate 43,110,727 of CM040436.1, read as the reverse complement.
AGAAAAATAAAATGTTTGAATCCTATATTTTGAAAAATCTACAATTATTTCTGAATTAGATAGAAACTTATATTTTCATTATCCTTTACTTAAGAACTTTCTAAACTTTAAATTGGTCTTATTTACTAAAATTTTTTATAAATTAGATTATTTAATTTCTTGAACAAAATTTTGAAACCTTCCTGAATAAACTCATTTACATAATTTGCATGTTAAAATTTTTATGGTTACGAGCTACTTGAGGACAAGTAACATTTTAAGTTTGGAGAATTTTGATACACCTATAATATATAGTTCTTTTATGCACATTTGTATACCTATTTTTGATGATATTGCACTTTAATGGAATGTATTTTGTGTTTTTCTTGTAGGTATGATGAAAATGATTAATTATGATGAAAGGAGTGAAACAGGATAAAATTTGGAGCAAAATTATGAAGTTTGAAAAATTTGGCCTCTGGTACCTAAGCGCCAATGTGCCGGTGCTTAAGCGCCACAGTTAAAAATCGAATTTAAGTCAATTTTGGTGTCATTTTTAAGGGGTCTTTGAAGCAACTTTTGGTGGTGACTTCCTTAACTTTGTTTGGGCGGCAAATATGATTGAAGGGATGCATCTTTTGGTGGATGCATTGAATCTGGACATGATTTGAAGAGACACTAAGGCACCTTTTGGAAAATTATAAAAAAGAAGCCTCATAATTTGCAAGTGTGTGTGTTATTAGGGTTGTATTAGAGTTATTATTAAAGTGTGTTAAGTTTTAGAGTTCTTCTTTTCTGTAGTAGAGAGTAGAGAGTAAGGAAGGAAAAAGGTTTGGTGTGAAGCCTTCTCCTCACCATTTTTTTTATCCTTATATCTATTTTTCATTGAAGTTTAAAGTCATTATTAGAGTCATCAGAGTTGGGCGCCAACCTCTGCAGAGTTGTATTGTGGAAAGCAAAGTTCCAAAGGAACTTCCAGAGTCTGGTGAAGAGGATTTTCAGATAAGTATTTATCTTTGTTTTTACACTTTGTTTTTTAAGTAAGATTGTTGTGTTTTCATTATGGTTTATGCTTTCATATCAAGCTTTTTTTTTGTATTTTCTTCATGAAATCTGAGTAGTTTACTTTATCTTTTTCTTTCTTAGATGATGAAGTAATTAAATTATGGAAGTATGTTATCGAAAGTATAAGTGTTTAATGCTGGAATAAATTGTGATGATTTAATTCCTTGAACTTAAATTACTTCTTGATTAGGCCCATTAAGATGTTAAAATTTGTTGTGAGATTATGTAAAATCCAAAGTGGTATTGTCTAAAACAACAATTGGAAAGAATCGCATGCAATTATATGGGTGAGAATTGTAGTTCATATGATTGAATGCAAATATATAGGGAGATATGCTTTATTAGGGAGTAAAATTAGAGGACTTTAGAGTGACAGGTTAAAGCCTCCTAATTTAGTTTGCTATTTTAAATTTTGTTATGAGATGTTAGCCCCCACGTGGAGGGAATCGAGAGAACTCTAGAGTGAGAGCTGGTATCTTCCCTCCCTAAGCCATCTACAAAATTTCAAAAAATTCAAATTAACTAATTTTTTTATAGAACCAAGTAAGGGTAAAGAATATAATTGCTTATATTTGGCACAATACATTTAAATACTTCCACAACATAAATATTCATAATTATTATTGATTCATTGAAGAAGGAAAAAGATATTTGATTCTTATAACTTTTATATCGTGTTTAGAGTATTGATAATTTTATTTCTTGCTTAACTTTTTTTTAAAAATATCAAAAACAACTTTTCAAAATTAAAACCTTAAAACATACTTACAAAAATCAAATCAAAAAGTAAAAAAGCAAATTTTCTTATTTCTTTAAATTCTTATACATTTTCCTGTGGGTTTGATATTTTGGGGCTTAATCAGAAAGTCTTATATTACTTGATAAATGATATGTATACTTTCTTAATATCTCATATTATAAATCATAAATTTCCTATCTAAATCGTAAGCATAAATATTTCGGGCATCTGTAGTTCAGGTTCTGAGAAACTTGTGTCTTACGATTCTGAATTAGAGAGAAATATCAGAAAAAAAAAATTAAAAATTTAGAAAAAGATAAAAATATTCAAGAAATGGCAAATCAAGGTCATCAAAATGTTGAAATTCATCAAGAATTTAGACCTTTAAGAGATTATGCTAACCCTACAGTGGATAAACTTCATGGTAGTATTCAACACTTTGCTGTAGCTGCTAATTCATTTGAACTTAAACCTGCTATTATCCAGATGGTATCTAATAATCAGTTTGGGGGAGCACCAACTGAAGATCCTAATTTACATCTTGCCAATTTTCTAGAATTGTGCGCTACTTTTAAATACGATGGTGTTTCGAATGATGCTATTAGACTTAGACTTTTTCCTTTTTCACTGAGGGATAAAGCTAAGATTTAGTTAAATTCGTTAGCATCTGAATCTATCAGAACTTGGGGTGATTTAGCACAAAAATTCCTTGCTAAATATTTTCCATCATCAAAGACAGCAAAGATTAGAAATGATATCACATCTTTTTGTCAGTTTGAAGGTGAATCTATATATGAAGCATGGGAACGTTTTAAAGATCTCTTGAGAAAGTGCTCATATCATTCGATACCAGATCGGTTAATAATTCAGACCTTTTATAATGGAATAGTTTGATCTCTTAGATCTATTATTGATGCCACTGCTGGTGGTTCATTGATGTCAAAACAGCTTTTTGATGCTTATGCTTTAACTGAAGAAATGGCTACTAATAGTTTTCAATGGCCTTCTGAAAGGTTAAATCCTAAAGAGGTAACCAACATTCATGAAAATGATGCTTTTGCGATGCTAGCAAATCAAGTTGTTGTGATTTCAAGGAAGATAGACCAATTTGGGATGAATTTTCTCAGCCAACTTCCATGATTGAAGAAAATTCATTGGCCAAATGGCTGATTCTCAAACTTCACGAGAAACTTTGAATGTTATAAGTAAACCTAATAACTCTTATTCCCGTTATTATAACCCAGGCTGAAAAAACCATCCAAATTTTAACTATAATCAGAGTGGTAGTAATCAATAATGGGGGAACAACCAAGTAAACCCATTGGGAAACTGAAACAACCAAGGGAATAATAATTATAGACCAAACTATCCTCCAGGTCTTAACAATACTTCACAAATTAAGGAGAAGAAGTTTTCTATTGAACAAATGGTGTTACAAATGGGAAATCAATTACAAAGTCAAGGAGGTACAATCAGAAATATTAAGAATCAATTGGGACAGATTGCCAATTTTTTAAGTGATAGATCACAAAGAACACTTCCTAGTAATACAAAAGTAAATCCAAGAGACAAAACTAAAGAGCAAGTACAAGCTATTCAGTCGAGAAGTGGAAGAAAGTTGGAAGGTAGAGTTCAAAAAGATACTGACGTAGAGAAAGAAGAAATTGAAAAACCAAAAGAGGACGCTTCGAAAGGTTTGGAAAAACCTTTTTCTCCACTTAAAGTTGATTTAGAATAGCCACCACCTCCATTTTCTCAGAGACTTCGACAACAAAAATTGGATAAGCAATTTTCAAAATTCTTAGAGATATTTAAGAAGCTTACAATGAACATTCCATTTGCTGAAGCCATAGAACAAATGCCAAGCTATGTAAAATTTATGAAGGATATTTTCAACAGAAAGAGGAAGTTTGAAGATAATGAGATTGTTGCCCTTAGTGAAGAGTGCAGTGCAATAATTCAGAAAAAGCTTCCTAAAAAGCTTAAAGATCCTGTAAGTTTCACTATTCCATGTGCAATCGGGGATAGATTTTTTGGAAAAGCTTTATATGATTTGGGTGCTAGCATTAACCTTATGCCATTATCAATATTCAAAAGATTGGGATTAGGAGAAAAAACCCCTACCACTGTAACTTTACAATTAGCTGATCGTTCGATTACATATCCTAAAGGAGTTATAGAGGATGTTTTGGTGAAAGTGGATCAATTTATTTTTCCTGTTGATTTCATTGTGTTGGATATGGAGGAAGATAAAGAGATACCCATAATTTTAGTGAGGCCTTTCCTAGCCACAGGTAGAGTGATGATAGATGTACAAAAAGGAGAATTAACGATGCGAGTTAATGATCAAACTGTTACATTCAATATTTCAAAGTCAATGAAATATCCTGCAAGAGGTAAAGATGATGAATGTTATAGGATGGATGTTATCAAATATTTGAGTGAATTCCATTTCAAGTTAACTTATGAAAAGAAATTTGAAAGTAAAGAATTGGAACACAAGCAAGAAGATGAATTACAAGATTCTGAAGATTTTCATGAGGAAGATTTAAATTATGTTCATGAAAATTTTGAAATTTTGGACATGACTGAAAAGATGAATCTTTTGGTATATAAATTGAAAAACCTCCTAAACTTGACTTAAAAATGCTTCCTAATCATTTAAAGTATGCCTTTTTAGGTGATTCCTCAACTTTGCCAGTTATAGTTTCCTCTCAATTAACTGAAAGAGAAGAAGAGAGTTTGCTTGAAATTTTAAAGAAATATAAAAAAGCCTTCGGATGGACAATAGTTGATATTAAAGGAATCAGTCCTTCAATTTGTATGCATAGAATCCTTATGGAGGATAACTACAAACCTCGGGCTGATCCTTAAAGGAGATTAAATCCTATCATGAAAGAAGTTGTTAAGAAAGAAATTTTAAAGTGGTTGGATGCTGGAATTATCTACCCTATTTCAAATAATGCATGGGTTAGTCCTATTCACTGTGTTCCTAAGAAAGGAGGAGTTACTGTGACTGTTAATGAAAAGAATGAAATAATAACAGTAAGACAAGTTACAGGATGGCTAATATGCATTGATTATTGAAAAATTAAACCTTGCCACCAGGAAAGATCATTTTCTACTTCCTTTTCTAGATCAGATGTTGGATAAAGAGGCTGGACATAAATACTTTTATTTTCTAGATAAATAATTGTTAACACCAAATTCAAAATTCTCTTGAGGATCAAGAGAAAACAATGTTTACCAGTCCTTATGGTACATTTGCTTTTAGAAGAATGCCCTTTGGTTTATGTAATGCACTAGCTACATTTCAGAGATGTATGATGGCAATTTTATGTGATTTAATGAAAAAGGAATTGAATTTTTCATGGATGAATTTTTAGTGTTTGAAATTTCATTTGAATCATGTTTAGAACATCTATCTAAGTTCAAAAATGATGTGAAGAAGCTAATTTTGTTCTTAAATGGGAGAAATGCCAATTATGGTAGTAGGAGGAATTTTTTTGGGACATCGTATATCAGAATATGGTATGGAAGTAGATCCTGCAAAAATTCAAGTGATGTCTAAGTTACCTTGCCCAACTAATGTAAGGAGAATTAGAAGTTTTCTGGGACATGCTAGATTTTACAGGTGTTATATTAAAGACTTTTCAAAAATTTCGAAGCCTTTATGCCTTTTACTCGAAAAATATGTAATTTTTAATTTTGATGATGATTGCCTAAATGATTTTGAAACTTTAAAAGAAAAATTAATCATTACACTTCTTATAGTTTCACCAACCAGGGAAAAATCTTTTGAATTAATATATGATGCTAGTGATTATGTTATTTGAGTTGTTTTAGGTGAGAAATATGATAAAATTTTCAAAGTAATTTACTATGCTAGTAAAACTCTTAATGAAGCTCAAATTAATTATACACTACTTAAGAAGAGTTATTAGCTATATTATTTTGCTTTGATAAATTTAGATAATATTTAATTGGAACTAAATGTGTGGTGCATATTGATCATTCTGCTATTAAGTATATAATGAAGAAGAAGGATACAAAACCAAGATTAATTGTGTGGGTTCTTCTTTTACAAGAATTTGATTTCGAGATAGTAGATAGGAAGGGTGCTGATAATCAAATTGTTGATCGTCTGTCCAGACTTGAAACTGAAAAATCTCTCTATGATGTTGAGGAAATTAATGAAAATTTTCCTGATGAAAAATTGTTCACTGTTAATGAGTGGCGTGTTCCGTGGTATGCCGACATTGTAAACTCTATTGTCAATGATATTTTACCCTATGGTTTGACATACCAGAGAGGAAGAAATTTATATCTGAAGCTAAGACTTATTTTTGGGATGACCCATTTTTATATAAACAAGGAAAGGATTTGATTATTCGAAGATGTGTGCCTTTAGAAGAAACTTATGAAATTATTCAAAAATGTCATAATTCTGATTATGGGGGACAATTTGGAGGTAATAAAAATGCATATAAAATCTTACAATATGGATTTTATTGGTCTACAATTTTTAAGGATGTTAATATTTATATTAAAAATTGTGATCGATGCCAACATGTAGGCAATATTTCTAGAAGAAATGAGATGCTCCTAAATTATATGTTGGAAGTTGAAATATTTGACGTTTCATGGGACCATTTATACCATTTGTTGGGAATAGTTACATTTTGATAGCATTAGACTATGTATCTAAATGGATAGACGTCGTTGCTTTACTTCGATGTGATGCTCAAAGTGTTGCAAAATTTTTAAATAAGAATATATTTTATAGATTTGAAATACCAAGAGTAATCATAACTAATTGGGGAAGTCATTTTAGAAATGCGATTATGGAGAAGTTAGAAAAGAAATATCATATTAACCAACCCATTGCTACTGTTTATCATCCGCAGACAAGTGGTTTGGTTGAATTATCCAATCGTGAAATTAAAAGAATATTGGAAAAGACTGTTAATCCAAAATGAAAGGATTGTTCAATTAAATTGGATTATGCTTTGTGGGCCTATAGGACTGCCTACAGAACTCGTATAGGAATGTCCCATAATAGGATAATTTTTGGAAAAGCTTGTCATTTACCAGTTGAACTTGAGCATAAAGCATATTTGGCTATTAAAGAGTTCAATTATAATTTGAAAGATGCTGGAGAAAAGAGATTGTTGCAATTAAATGAGCTTGAAGAAATAAGGAATGAATCTTATGAAAATGTTAAGATTTATAAAGAAAAGATGAAGTTGTGGCATGATCGGAAGATTCTTACTAAAAATCTTGAGCCAGGACAAAACGTTTTTCTATATAATGCTAGATTGAGAATTTTTGCTGGAAAACTTAAGTCCAGGTGGACAGGCCCATTTATTGTGATGAAAGTTTATTCATATGGAGCTGTGGATATTCAAGATCCTAAGACTGGAAAAATATTTAAAGTGAATGGTCATAGACTTAAACCTTACTTTTCAGTCGAACAATCTAAACCTAATGAGAATCTGATGTTGAGTCACTTAGAATAAGCTCTGGGTATGTCCGGCTGATTACGTTAAACCAAGCTCTTTATGGGAGGTAACCCATATTTATAGGTGTGCTTTTTTATGTTTGTTTTGTGTGCTTTTATTTGGTTTGATTTGAGAAATGTGGTAGCATTTTAGAGTTTATTTTATGTTATAGTGTTGTTTATTTGACCTTTTTTAATGACTTAAAGGAATAAGAATGAAGATTTTGACATTTGGAAGAACAGTGCAAAAATGTGCACTGGTGGCTATGCGCCACCGTTGGTTGGCACATAAGCGCCACAGTTATAATAAAAGTGAAAAATGAGGTTCAAGAAGCCAAAATCTTAGGTGAGTAGGTTTTGGAGTTATTAATGAGTTTTAACACATCTAGGGTCGATTTTGTGCCTTCCCAAGTTTATATAAAGGCTCTGAATTTATGAAATACTTGCCCCAGTTCTTATTTTCATTCCTGAGTCTTCTAAAAGATTATCTTGAGTGCAAAAATGTCTTCTTGGGAGAGTGAAGTTAAGAAGGAAGAGGAAGCCAACAAGAAGAAGTTTATTTGCGATAGTGCGTAAGAGTTATATAATGGATTTCTGGCCGTGAGTATCCAAGGAATAACAGAAAGGATTACGAAGATTGATGCCGATGTAGAGTCTATCGATGCAAAGGTAAATTAAATTAATGCTCATTTAGCGCACATAGGATGGAAACTCAAAATGCATTTCAGTCATACAAGTCATTTGGAAGAAACGAATAGAGTGATGTATCTGAAGAACAAATGGATGGAGGAAGAAGATGTAAGAGATTTTAATCATCTCCCATTTTATCAGATTTATATTCCAGATGGTTCAAATGAAACTAATGGTGGTTATGGATATATTCCACTTAATGGAGATTGGAATTAAATTACGTTTGGTCTTGTGGTTTGATTATGTGTGTTTATTGTTTTTAAAGTGTGATTTTATTTAAAGTTTGTGTTTGTTGCACTTTACATATGTTTGATACGTCTCAATGATGTAAATTAGTGTTTAATTACATGTGTTTGAACTTATGTATTTGAAGAATTTCATCCAAAGTATTTGGATAGAAATTTGTAGTTTGTATTAAGTGTGTTTTAATATTTAATGAAATATAAGTTTGTGTTTGTGTGAAATTTGTGTGGAATCATTGAAAATTAATGTGTACTTTTGGAGTATTAGAAGAGTTTTTCGGTAGAAATAATTATTTGAAGTGATTAAAGGTGATTAACTCAGATTTTTTATGGAATTAACTTAATTATCCAAATTTGGGCATTGGCGCCTAAGCGCCAAACTAACAGCGCATAAGCGCCCGATTTCGTGGCTAAGCACCGTATGTCTCATGCATATACGACAGTTCACAAAAATTGATTTTTGGCAGTTAAAAACCCAAAATTTACTATTTTTAACATCCCCATCACCTTTAACCTCTCGGTTTCGCAAATTAGGAGCCTAGGGCATTACTATTTGGATCATTTTAGAGCTGATTTCACCGAATTTTGTTGGATTTGAGTTCCTTAAGGTATGATCACTACTCCTAAGTAAAAATTTTTTATTTTCACCATATATTTTGAGTACATTATTGAAAAATATAAAAATCACTATTCATGGTGAAAATTTGAGAAAAGCGTGAGAAATTGCTTGGATTTAGTGGAGTTTGCCTTTGGAAATTGAGTTAACAAGTTTAATTTAAATTTGAAATCTATGGTGCATTTTTTTTGTGAATTTTTAGAGATGGATCCAAAGTCAAAACTTTCGAAAGGAAAAGAAAATTTTGATTCAAAAAATTTGTCAGTTCTAAAGCGGAGAATCATTACGTCGATGCACTCGCATAACAAAAATTGATTCCAGAGCTAGTTTTTAGTAAGCCAGGAGGAGAAATTGAGGAGATGATTGCAAGAAGTAATTGCGAAAGATACTATTACTTCTTTGCTATTGCAGTTGTTTCTGTGGGGAGAGAGTTCTATGCTAACTTCTCATTAGCAGAAGACAATTTGGTGATGGTTAGGGGGCAACAAGTGGATTTTTCATCTGCGTTAATTAATACTTTTTACCAATTACCTCCTATAATGTTTTTTTTTAATGCACATTTTCATCCTTCTGAGGGAGAGTTAGATGAGATTATGGCCTTTCTTACTGATGGAAGATGTTTGTGGAAGATTAAAAATGATAGAAGAGTGAATTTTCAAGCCTGTAATTTGAATGCCACTTCAAAGGCATGGCATTATTTTATCTCATCTAAGCTTCCGCCATCAAGTCATGTTAGTGAAGTTACAAGGGAGAGAGCTATTCTGAACCATTGTATTCAGTAGAGAAAGCCTTTAGATATTGGGGCTATTATTTTTTATAATATTCTGAATTGTGCTAGAGCTGCTACTACTGCAGGTATGAGATTTCCATCCTTGATTTATTCACTTTGTGAGCAGTCTGTTGTTAAGTTTGAAAAATGGGAAGAGGTTCTTCAGCCACTTAGACCTATTACCAGTGTAAACGTGAACACTTTTACAATACATTCAGTATTTGGCTGGAAAGGAGGATCTGTTAGAGCTTCAGTGCTTTTGCTTCTACTTCTCGTGCTTCTACTGCACATGCATCATCTTCCAGAGATTTATAAACTGGATTATTACAAAAGTTTTTAAAGAAGGTGAGTCTTACCAGAGAACATGTTAGAGATATGGATGGGAATATTGAAAATATTGAAAGGTATATTGTAAAATATGATGAATATGAGGAGAATTATCAGTAGTTCATGGACAGAGTGATTAGAGGATATCACAGTGCTGAGATGCCCCCTCATCCTTTTTATATGCCTCATGTACCATCCAGAGATTGGAATGAAGATGATGATGATGAAAATGATGATTAGGATTGTTGTGTTGAGTTTGTGATGTTTTTATGTGATTTTCTTATGTATTGTGATGCTTTTATTTAATGTTTTTATATGTGATGTATTTTGCTATGGACTCTGGTATTGTGTAGATATAGTTGAACTATTTTCTTTTATGCATATTTAGATGTTTATGTGTTGGATTAATGTTTTATGATGTAATATGTGATGTGTTTGTGGTAGTAAATGTTTTTATTTGTTTCTAGTGTTTAAGTTTTTAGTAGTGTCTAATTTAATTTCTTTAAATATTAGAAAAATTTAAAACACTATTAGAAACCACTATTTATATAGCATGTTTAAAATTTTCAAAATTTGCTACCATTTATTTTCTAGTATGTTGTGATTTGTGTTGGTGTGTATTAGCTTTGAAAACCTTCACTATTGTAGAAGTTCTTTGAAATTTTGAAATTTCTATTTTATGAAAAACTGAAAAACTGAATTTGATTTTCTTTTACTCCTTGTTTTTAGGTTGTTATACTTACATATTTAGAATATTAAGATTCTTGCAAGCATGTTATTCTATTTTTTTAATTCTTGCCCGTGTATCATTTCTTATGCTTAAATGTTTTATCCTAATAAAAAATTAAAGTTTGGGGGGGAGGGAATTTTAAAACAAACTTTTAAAAAAACTAAAATTTTATTTGTTCTCAAGAATACTTAACTAAAATTTGATTTTTGATTGAAAATAATTATATATATGAAGTTATATTAAGGAAGCAAAATTTTGAATATAGAAATGAGTAAGAAAATTTAGTTAAAATTTATAGTAATTATGAAAAATTTAAAGTTAAAATTTCCTTAGTAAAGAAATGTTAAATATACTAAAACTATCTTTAGTAAGAAGTATTGTATCTTTGGATAAATAGAAGATTTGATTTTTATTTTTCAAATCTTAAATTTCTTTTATTGAGAAATAATTTCAACACTATTATTATGATTTTTAAGTGAAGGATATATATTAGACCTTTATTGTAAACGAAAGGGTGGAATTCAAAATAATTAAAGGCCTATCTAGATACAGTAATCCTTACCTTATAAAAAAAAGGAAAAAGAAAAAAGAAAAGAAAAATATAGTATGTAAAAAGGAAGAATAAGCTTAAGGATTTAAGGGCCTAATCAAAAATTGGTTTCATACCTAAAGTTTAAAATATAACTTTTGAAAAAATCTAAAGCTTAAGATTATAATATAGTAAGTAAAATTATTTCTACATGAAAATTTTAAGTGAGAAAGATGAAATGTTTAAATCTTATATTTTGAAAAATCTACAAGTATTTATGAATTAGATAGGAAATAATATTTTTCATTATCCTTTACTTAAGAATCTTCTAAACTTTAAGTTGGTCTCATTTACTAAATTTTTTTTCTAAATTAGACAATTTTCATTTCTGAAACAAAATTTTGAAACCTTCCTAAAGATACTTATTTACATAATTTGCATGTTAAGATTTTCTAAGTGATTAAGTGTCACTTGAGGACAAGTAACATTTTAAGTTTGGGGGATTTTGATATACCTAAAATATATAGTACTTTTAAGCTTATTTTTATACCTATTTTTGATGATAATACATTTTAATGGAAGGTATTTTTGTGTTTTTCTTGTAGGTATGATTAAAATGAGTGACTATGATGAAAGGAGCAAAAGAGGATCAAATTTAGAGCAAAAATTGACAAATATGCAAAATTGGCCTCTGGCGCTTAAGCGCCGGATAGTTGGCGCATAGGCGCTTGACCCAAGGAAAATATGATAAGATTTTCATGCATACTTTATATTGATTTTGATGATATTGCACTTTAAAGAAGGGTATTTTTGGTGTTTTCTGCAGGTATAAAGATTTAAGGACAATGGAGCGAAATATGCAACAAGGAGCGAATTTGGAGCAAAAAGGACCAAATTATGAAAATCTAATCTAGGGCGCTGACGGCGAGGTCGATAGTGCCGACGGCGTGATTTTCCCGAGAGTTTAGAATGTATTTCAAGGGAGGCCGCCGACGGCAGAGGTCGAGGCCGTCGACAGCGGGGCCGGTCTAAGGCTAAGCTTCTAGAAGGCCGCCGACGGCGAAGCTCGAGGCCGCCGACGGCGGGATCGACGGTTCTTTCATGAATACATCAAATGTGACAATTTTCGAAGGGATGCTTGAAAAACCTTTGAAGACTCTTTAACTACTTTAAAAAGAACAATTTTAGGCCGAAAAAGTATCCTACTGGGGTCATCTAAAAGTCAAGTAGTGTCAAATAGAGAGTCCACTAGTCTCCATTGTTGTTATTTGTGAGTGTTAAATAGTGAGTTCAGATAGTGATATTGGTGAGAATTTCTTCGAAGGATTGTAAGAGTGGAAAAGAAGTGAGAGATCTCTTCTTCATTGTCATTTCAAATGAGAATTCTGCGTACTATGAAGAAAGGATGAGATTCAGAGGAACTTCGAGGAGTTTGCTTGGGGCGAAATTTAAGATAAGTTATGTTTATTTACTTTAGTTTGTAGAACTTTACTTTTATATATGAAATCCAAGTTTTATTGTTTCATCTCCATGAAATCTGAGTAGTTTTTCTGTCTTTCTCCTTGTTTTGATATTTTTGTAAAATGGTAAATTAAATTAGTGTGCCATTAAAGTTTAAGAAAAAAGTTGTGATAGTCTTTTACTTAAATCTTAATTTACTTTTAATCTGGCCAATTGAATAGTTAAAATATATTGAATTATCAACTATAGTAAAGATTACATCCGAGATTCAGGGAGGTCAAAGTCCTTGGAAGTAGGGTGTAAATAAATAGGGAAATAATATTCATTGGGCGTAGAATTGGAGATTTTAGCGTGACAGGCTAAAATGCTCAATTCAGTCCTATTGTTTAGATGCTGAAGTGTAGATGTTAGCCCTCTGGTGAGGGGAACGTTGGAGCTCCGAAGTGAGAGCCGGTATCCTCCCAGCCTAGCAGCAGATTCAGTAATTAAGCATAGGATTAGTCAATGTTCTTTATGCCTGGACCAAAGGGTAAAGAATAGGTATGCTCCTATTTGGCACAACACCATTTTAAACTAATTCTAATTATCCATTCACTTAAATATCTTAACAAAGGAGAAAGATTCTTGCTTATATATTTGAACTTCACTTTAGTAGAATTAGTTATTTGTTAGTAGAACTAGTTTAATTAAAACTTCGTATTATTATCAATTGCATATTAGTGACAGATAGACATTTTTGATTTAGTTGTGATTTTGAATTGATTTCTATAATCCTAGTCTGTAGCCTCTAAAATATTCCCTGTGGGATCGATATCCAGGACTCTAATAGAGCCCTGCATTACTTGAGTGATATGTATACTTGTGTTAAATAGTAACTCTGTGATTAAAGAATATATTATACACTTTTTACAAAAATTAAAATTACGCTAAGTGTCCGCTCGCGGAGTGTACCTCAAGTCAGCGCCACAGTTAAAGTGACAAATTTATTTGATTTTGGTGCGAATTTGATAGGGTTTTTGAAGCATACTTTGGTTTAAACTTCACTAACTTCCCATCAGCGCCAAAACTCATTTAAAATTTGAACGAATGGATGCATTCTTGATGGATACATTGAATCTAGACATATTTTGAAGAGACACCAAGACACCTTTTGGAAAATTTTAAAAAGAAGAACTGAAGATCAGAAAAAGGGTTGTTGTTGGAGGGTATGATTAGTATTAAGAGTCAAGTTTATGTTATAGTTATTAAGAGTACACATTTCCACTTCACCACTTTTATTATCAATTGTATCTAGTTTTTATTAAAAGTAGAATAGAGATTTGAAGTCAACAGAGTTGGGCGCCAACCTCTATTGTGTCTTGTAAAGGGAAAACAAAGTTACAAAGGAACTTTAAGAGTCTTGTGGAAAGGATTTTTAGATAAGTGTTTATCTTTGTTTTACATTTGGTTTTTAAGTAAAACATGTTATGTTTTCACTATGATTTCTACTTTGAAATCAAGTTGTGATTGTGTTTTCTCCATGGATCTTGAGTAGTTTTTTTTATCTTTTTCCTTTTAAATGATGAAGAAATTAAATTATGGAAGAATTTGTCTGAAGTATAGGATTTCAATGTTGGAAGAAGTTGTGATGATTCACTGCCTTGCACTTCATTTACTTCTTGATTTGGCCAATTAAGATGTTAAAATTTGTTGGAAGATTATGTAAGATCCATTGCGGTATTGTCTCAATCAACAATTAAAAAGAATCACATGCAATTGTATGGATGAGAATTGTATTCCATATGATTGGGTGCAAATAAATTGGAAAATATGCTTATAATGGGGAGTAAAATTAGAGGAATTTAGGTTGCTAATTTGGTTTGATGTGAAAAATATTGTTATGAGATGTTAGCCCCCAAGTGGAGGGAATCGAGGGAACTCAAGAGTGAGAGCTAGTATCTTTCCTGTCTAACCCATCTACAAGATTTCAAATCATCAAATTAACCAATGCTCTTTATAGAACCAAGTAAGGTTAAAGAATATAATTGCTTCTATTTGGCACAACACATTTTAGATACTTCCACAACGAAATTTCATAATTATTATTGATTCATTGAATGTGAAATAAGATATTTTATTCTCATTTGTTTTCTTACTATTTTATAGTTGTGTTAACTTTTGTTTTTTGCTTTAATTTTTATTCAGAAAATACCAAAAACAATTTTGAAAAACTTTATATCTTAAAACATACTTTACAAAATCATTTTAAAAAGTAAAAAGTTATTTTTCTTATTTCTTTAAATTTTTAGATATCTCCCTGTGGGTTCGATATCTCAGGGCTTGATTAAGAAGTCCCATATTATTTGATAAATGATATGTATACTTGCGTAGATCCCATTTTTTAAATAATTAAAGTTCAATTTCATATCTAAAACCTAAGGATAAATATTTGAGGATCACCAAGCATCCTGTGATAAGGATAATAATTGAGATTGCCTTCATTTCAATCGTCCTGGCCTTTTAGCCTTAGTTAGCTTGAATTCTTGTATCTTCAGCAGGCTACAAAATATTTGGCCAACAGCCTCTCTGTCTTGAACAGGTATTCCTAATTCATTCTTTCAATCATTGTTCTCTTATCTGTCGATACTAGAATTGGTTGTTGAAATTGTATATGAGAAGATGTCTGTTATGGAGGTTGGTTTTGTCGATGTTTCTTTTGTTTGGGTTAAACTTGCATCACTTGTTTACCCTTTTCTACAATGTTTTAATGTGAAAGACTTTATCTTTTTGTCTTTTTCACTACACTCATCTGCTTAGCTTCTTCTTGAAGATTGGCAGCTTTACTGACCAGTTTTTCAAATCTCTTTAATGTGACTCCTTTAAGCATGAATGCTATAGGACCATGGATATTCTTACACAGGATTTCAACAGCATGTTGTTCCAGGAGTTTTGGTTCGCATTTCATGCTAAGATTTCTCCATGGCAAAATGTAATCCACCAGACTCTCCTAGTTTTTGTTTTTCTACTACTAGATTACCAATTGTTTTATGGTGTTGTGCTCTAGTGAACCGTTGAATCCAGAGGCTTTCAAGCTCTACAAAAGTTTTAACGGACCCGTTAGGAAGTTTCGCATACCAGGCAACTCCTGTGAGACTGTTAACAAATTGACGGAATGGAAGAGCGTCACTTCCTCCCGCGTTACAACAACTCGCTCTAAAGTGTACACGATGCTGATGAGGATTATTAGTCTCGTCGAGTAATTTGAAGAGAGGAGGAACAAAAACTTTGGGGTATTGGATGGAATCAAATTCCTCTGAATGAGGTCTAGCCTTTGGAAATAATGATCCAGTCTTTACTTGATTCATTTTTTATGTTATCTTTTATTCTACCAATTATGTGATTTCTTTTTCTGAAATTCTGGGGAATCTTTTTGTTTTGAGTGTTTTCTTCAACTTTTATTCGCTCTCTATGTCCTATAGAATGTGTTTTTCCTCTGGCCTAATAATTTCAACAGCAGGCAATGGATTCTTTGGTGGATTTTGTAATTACATATGGGCCCTCCCATGTGGACCATCCCATATTGGTTTAAACTTTTCAATTGCATATGAGCCCTCCCATATTGGTTCAAAATTTCCACCTATTCTTCGATGAGTGAGGATAGGTCTTCAGAGAACTAAAACGAATTCACCAATTCGAAACATTCTAGGGTGAACCAATTTGTCGTGGGCTCATATCATTTTTGCTTGATATAATTCAAGATTTTATGGAGCTTGCAGTCGCTTTCATTCTAAACTCTCAATCTCTTCAAGTCGTAATTTGGCATTTTCTTCTTCAGTTATTTTTCTTGTGACCGCAACTCTGAGAGAAGGAATTTGCAATTTAAGTGGTAAGATTGCCTCAGAACCATATACTAAAGCAAATGGTGTTGATCGTGTTTATGTTTGGTATGTAGTCCTATAGGCTCATAAAGCTTATATCAGTCGCTCATGCCACTGTCTTGGAATGTTAATTAATGTCTTTTTCAAAATTTGTTCCAATGTTTTGTTGAAAGCTTCAACTAGAACATTGGCTTTAGGATAATAGATTGTGGAATATATCCAATCTATCCCATGCCTCTAAATAAAGTTGTTCATTTTTGTATTTTTAAAATTCAGTCCATTATCTGATATGACTCCTCGAGGGATTCCAAATCTATAGAAAATATGAGTCTTAAAGAAATGGAGAACTTGTTTTGCCTTAACTTCTCTGAGTGGTATTACTTTTACCCATTTTGAGAAGTATTCAGTGGCTGCTAGAATGAATCGATGACCTTTAGATGATGGAGGGTCTATAGGGCCCACTATGTCTGTGCCCTAACATTCAAATGCCAAGATGCAATAGTTGGATGTAATACATTTGGAGGCTGATGTAAGACCACTCAATGTATCTGACATTGATGACATTTCTTCATGATTTCAAGACAATCAGTCATCATTGTTGGCTAGTAATTTCCCATTCTTTTTATTTTCATCTTCATTTTAGGTCCAGATTGGTGTGCACCACATGGACCTGAATGAACTTCTTTAACAATCTCTTGAGCTTCCGATTGATTTAGACATTTTAACCACATTTTCTCAAAAGATTATTTTTAAAGAATATCAGTCACTAGAGCATAGGATAATGCTCTTTGTCTGATTGAGTTACGATAGATTTATTTTTAGGTAACCTTCCAGTTTGTAAATATTGAATAATTGTTTGTTGCCAATCATCATTTTCTTCATCAATTATTGTCGCTGTCGTGTCTTCACCAATTTTGTGCTGATTGTCCATGTCAATCTGGGAAAGAACTTGTCATCCTTTTATAGAAATCAGAATATCAACTTCTTCTGGACAAGCAAATTCTTTTACAAGTTTTGCCAAGCAATCTCCTAAAGAATTGTCTCATCCTGGAATTAAGAAGAAAACTAAATCAAGAATTTGTTGAAGCAGATTTATAGAGTGTAACAGAAGTATGGTTCTAGTTGAGGTTTCAAAGTCTTGTATTTGCCTGCAATTTGATTAATGATCAATTGAAAATCTCTATAGATGTTGATATTTTTTATTTCCATTAGTATATTCAGTTCCAGACCAGTTATGAGCGCTTCATATTCAGCTTCATTATTCATACACAGTTCAGTTAGATGATAGGAAAACGACATCATTGCTCTGTCTGGAGTAATTAAAATTAATCCTACCCTTTGTCTGGTATGATTATCTTCTTGTCTTTGTCTTTTCAAGCAGATGACGCTCCATCAAAGTATAATTCCCATCATTTTATGTTTGAATTTTTTATTTCTAATATCTCGTCATTAGGTAAATCATCATTAAAGGTGGTCCAGTTGAAATTAGGTACGCTACTAAGATATCTGCCAAGATTTGTCCTTTAACAACATGTAATGGCACAAATGTTATGTCGAATTGTAGAGGTATCATTGCCCATCTTGCTAATCTTAAAGAAAGTGTCGGTCGTGCAATTAAGTAATGTAATGGGTTAACTCTTGAAATAAGAGTTACTTTATGAGAAAGCATATAGTGCCTTAGTTTTTGAACTGCGAAAATCAAAGCTAAGCAATGCTTTTCAATTGTTGGATATTTTATTTCAGTGGAAACCAAACAGTGCTTAAATAATATAATGCATATTCTTTTCCCTCGTCATTTACTTAGGCAAGTAACGCTCCAAGGGAATTGTCCAATGCGGCAGTGTAAAGAATTAGAGGTCTTCCTAGCATAAGGGCTACTAAGACAGGAGGTGTTGTTAAATATTGTTTGATGTTTTCAAAGGCGTGTTGGCATTTTTCATCCCACACAAATTTGGTATATTTTCTAGCTAGGGCAGTGAGAGGTTGATACCTACCTAACAAATTGAAAATAAAACGTCATATATACGCTAGTTTTCCTTGAAAGGATTGCAATTAAGTTAGATTTTTAGGAGTAGACATATTTATGATGACTTCAATTTTGATGGGATCAATTTTGATCCCACGATGTCGAACAACAAATTCTAACAATTTCCCCAAAGTGACACCAAAAGCATAATTTAAGAGATTCATTTTGAGATTTTATTGACGTAATCGTTCAAAGGCAATTCTCAAATTGTACACGTGATCGTCTTTTTGTCTACTGTTAACAGCCAAGTCGTCCACATAACATTCAACTTAATTATGTATGAGTTCGTCAAAAATCTGTGTCATGGCTCTTTGGTAAGTTACACCTGCATTCTTCAATCCAAATGGCATAACTTCGTAACAGTATATCTATATGGGTATCCTGAAGGCTGTATTTGATTCATCTTCTGGAAACATCTTTATTTGATTGTATCCCGATGATCCATCTATAAAAGAAAATATTGCATGTGTGGATGCTATGTCGACCATCAATTTTGGGATTGGTAAAGGAAATTTATTCTTCGGACAGACTTTATTTAAATCTCTGAAGTCTACACAGACCTTGATTTGGCCATTTTTTTAACTAACACTACATTATCCAACCATGTGAGATAATTTCTTCTCATATAAAACCAGCCACAATTAATTTATTAACTTCGGCAATGACTTGTTGTTCTATTTTGACATGCATCCTTCTCGGAGCTTGTTTAATTGGTATTGCAATTTGATTTATCCCAAGTTTGTGCACTGCAACTTCTGGAGCAAGCCCAGGCATTTTGTCATAAGTCTAAACAAAGCAGTCTTTGTATTCCTTCAACAGTTGAATTACTTCTTTTGCTTCCATGTCGTTAAGGAATAAACTAATGAAAGTTGGTTTTGGGTTTTCATTAGTCCCTACATTTATTCTTTCAATTCATCAACTGTCGATTTAATTTCTTCATCCAATTCTAGAGTAGCATCTTTGGTTGGGAAATCAGATGTTTGTTCAGAATTAAGTACTTCGGTGATGACTAAACAAAATTTTGTATCATCTAGGTGTTCTAGAGTGCCAAATCCAATACCCTCATTAGAGTTAGGGTTTCATTTATTGTTATCCCACATTTGTTCAAGGTTGTTATAAAGACCATTATTTGAGCATTAAACTATTTTGAATAAATATTTGTGCCCAAGGAGAATACAACTCAAAAGGAATTTTCATTGATTTTGCAAGATTTTCATCTTCTAATTTTACATCGGTTTCTATACTAGAAGAAGTAGAGCTAGGTTTAGCAATGCGATGGTTAATATGATATTTCTTTATTTTCCATAATCACATTTCTAAAATGACTTCCCCCATCAGTTATGATCACCCTTGGTACTCTAAATATACAAAATATATTCTTTCTTAATAATTTTGCAACACTTTGAGCATCACATCAAGGTAAAGCAAACTACTATCTATTTGGATACATAGTCTACCGCTATCAGAATTTATATATTTCTGAAAGATGGTATAAATGGTCCTATGAAATATAATCTTAAAACGTCAAATATTTCAACTTCCAACATATAATTGAGGGGCGTCTCATTTCTTCTAGAAATATTACCTACACATTGATATTGATCACAATTTTTAACATAAGCATTAACATCCTTAAAAATTGTAGGCCAATAAAATCCAGATTGTAAGATTTTATATGCAGTTTTATCAACACCAAAATGTCCCCCATAATTAGAACTATGACATTTTTGAATAATTTCATAAGTTTCTTCTAAAGGCACACATTTTTGAATAATCAGATCCTTTCCTTGTTTATATAAAAATGAGTCATCCCAAATATAAGTCTTAGCTTCGGATAAAAATTTCTTCCTCTCTTGGTATGTTAAAACATAGAGTAAAATATCACTGATAATAAAGTTTAAAATGTTGGCATACCACGGAACAAGCCACTCATTGATAGTGAACAATTTTTCATCAAGAAAATGTTCATTGATTTCATTTTCATAGCAGAGAGATTTTTCATAGTCAAGCCTGGATAGATGATCAGCAATTTGATTATCAGCACCCTTCCTATCTACTATTTCAAAATCAAATTCTTGCAAAAGAAGAATCCATCTTATCAGTCTTGGTTTTGCATCCTTCTTTTTCATTAAATATTTAATAGCAGATTAGTCAGTACGCACCACACGATTTGTTTCAATTAAATATGATCTGAATTTATCAAAGGCAAAAACTATTGCTAATAACTCTTGCTCAGTTGTGGTATTGTTAATTTGAGCTTCATTAAGAGTTCTACTAGCATGGTAGATCACTTTGAAAATCTTATCATATTTCTGACCTAAAACAGCTCCAATAGAATAATCACTGGCATCACACATTATTTCAAAATGTTTTTTCCAATTTGGTGAAACTATAACAGGTGCAGTGATTAATCTTTCTGTTAATGATTCAAAAGCTTTTAGGCATTCTTCATCAAAATAAAAAATC
This sequence comes from Papilionanthe hookeriana x Papilionanthe teres, assembly GCA_022702705.1. Classification (NCBI taxonomy): domain Eukaryota; kingdom Viridiplantae; phylum Streptophyta; class Magnoliopsida; order Asparagales; family Orchidaceae; genus Papilionanthe; species Papilionanthe hookeriana x Papilionanthe teres. Next base: position 43,089,731 of record CM040436.1, on the reverse strand, counting down.
ACATCTTTTTCCACTAAACTACATAAAGGCTTTAAAAATTTAAAAAATTATTTAATATAACGCCTGTAGAATCCAACATGTCCTAAAAAATGTCTAATTCCCCTTACAATTTTTGGTCAAGGTAAATTAGAGATAACTTGAATTTTTGCATGATCTACCTTCATACCATTTTCTGATATATGATGTCCCAATACAATTTCTACTGCTACTATAAATTGGCATTTTTCTTAGTTAAGGACTAAATTAGTTTCTCCACAATGCTTAAGAACTCTTGGTAGATGTTCTAAACATGATTCAAATGAAATTCCAAACACTTCTTCATAAAAAACTTCAATTTCTTTTCCAATTAAATCACAGAAAAATTTTCATCATTCATCTCTGAAATGTAGCAGAGGCATTACATAAACCAAAGGGCATTATTCTAAAAGAAAATGTACCATAAAGACTGGTAAAGTTGTTTTCTCTTAATCCTCAGAAGCAATTTGTATTTGGTGGTAGACAATATATCTATCCAGAAAACAAAAGTATTTATGCCCAATAGTCTATCCAACATCTGATCTAGAAAGGGTAGTGTAAAATGGTCTTTCCTTGTGGCAAGGTTTGATTTTCTATAATCAATGCATATTCGCCCTGTAACTTGTCTTATTGGTATTAATTCATTGTTTTCATTAAAAGTCAGAGAAACTCCTACTTTCTTAGGAACACAATGAATAGGACTAACCCATGAACTATCTGAAATATGGCAGATAATTCTAGAATCCAACCACTTTAAAATTTCTTTATTAACAACATCTTTCATGATATGATTTAATCTTTTTTTAGGGTCAGCTCGAGGTCTGCAGTCCTCTTCCATAAGGATTATATGCATATAAATTGAAGGCTTGATTCTTTTAATATCAGCTATTGTCCATCCAAAGGCTTTCTTATATCTCTTTAGAATTTCAGGTAAACTCTCTTCTTCTTTTTATGTCAATTGAGAGGAAATTATAACTTGCAAAGTTGAGAAATTACCTAAAAAAGCATGTTTTAAATGAGCAGGAAGCATCTTTAATTCAAGTTCAGGAGGTTTTTCAATTAATGGACTAAAAGATTCATCTTTTTCATTCATGTCCAACAATTCAAAACTTTCATGAATATAATTTAAATCTTCCTCATGAAAATCTTCAGAATGTTGTAATTCCTCTTCTTGCTCGTGATCCAATTTTTCAATTTCAGGTTTCTCTTCATAAGTTGATTTAAAATGGCATTCACTTAGATATCTGATAACATTCATCCTATAGCATTCATCATCTTTACCTCTGCAAAATATTTCATTGATTTTGAGATATTGAATGTAACAGTTTGATCATTGACGCGCATAATCAATCCCCTTTTAACACATCTATCATTGCTCTGCATGTGGCTAGGAAAGGTCTCCCTAAAATTATGAGTATATCTTTATCTTCCTCCATATCTAGCATAATGAAATTAACAAGAGAGATAAATTGATCCACCTTCACTAAAACATCTTCTATAACTCCTTTAGGATATGTGATCGAGCTATCCGCTAATTGTAGAGTTATATTAGTCGGGATTATTTCTCCTAATCCCAGTCTTTTAAATATAGATAATGGCATAAATTTAATGCTTGCACCTAAATCACATAAAGCTTTCCCATAAAATCTGTCTCCGATCGCACATGGAATCGTGAAACTATCAGGATCTTTAAGCTTTTCAGGAAGCTTTTTCTGAATTATAGCACTGCACTCATCACTAAGTGCAACAGTCTCATTATCTTCAAACTTCCTTTTTTTGTTGAGAATATCCTTCATAAATTTCACATAGCTTGGCATTTGTTCTAAGGCTTTAGCAAATGGAATGTTAATTGTAAGCTTCTTAAATATTTCCAAGAACTTTGAAAATTGCTTATCCAACTTTTGTTGTCAAAGTCTCTGAGGAAATGGAGGTGGTGGCTTTTCTAAATCAATCTTAGGTGGAGAAATAGGTCTTTCCAAATCTTTTGGAGCACGCTCTTTTGGTTTTTCAATCTCTCCTTTCTCTACTTGAATCTCTTTTTGAACTCTACCTTCCAACTCTCTTCCACTTCTCTATTGAACTTCTTTTACTTTCTCTTTATTTTTGTCTCTTGGATTTACTTCTGTATTACTAGGAAGTGTTCTTTGGAATCTATTACTTAATGAATTTGTTATTTGTCTCAATTGGTTCTCAATATTTCATATTGTAGCTCCTTGACTTTGTAGTTGATTTCTCATTTGTAACACCACTTCTTCTATAGACAACTTCTTCTCCTTAAATTTTGAAGGATGATTAAAACCTGAAGGATAGTTTGTTCTATATTTATTATTCCATTTGTTCCAGTTCCTCAATGAGTTTACTTAGTTGTTCCCCTATTGTTGATTACTACCACCCGGATTATTGTTATTCCAGTTAAAGTTTTGATGGTTTTTCCAATAATAATTCGAATATGGGTTATTGGGCTTATTTATGGCATTTAAAGTTTCTAATAATGTTTGAAAATTAACCATTTGTCCTAACGAGTTTTCTTCAATCATGGAAATTGGCTGAGAAAAATTCATTCCAAATTGTTCTATCTTCTTTGAAAATGCAACAACTTGATTTGCTATCTATCAAATAATGTCCAGATTCAATGTATCTATCAAAGGATACATCACTTCATTCGAACTTGCCGCCCAAAAGAAGTTAAGGAAGTTTAAACCAAAGGTTGGTTCAAACACACCTTGAAAATGGTGCCAAATTTGATTTAATTCATCACTTTAACTGTCGCGGCTATGCGCCAGCCCTTGCGACTTAGCTGTCAGAGGATAATTTTGCACACTTTTCATTTTTTTCTCTAAATTTGATCCTTCTTTTTGCTCCTTTCATCACAATCATTCATTTTAATCATACCGGCAAGAAAAACATGAAAATATCTTCCCTTAAACTGCAATATCATCAAAAATAGATATAAAAATATGCATAAGAACACTATATATTTTAGATGTATAAGTTAATTAAACCAAATTTTGGTAAGGTTTAATTGATTAATTAGACTTAATTATGGTTAAGTCTAATTAAGTTAAGGTTATTTAAACCTAATTTAGGTAAGGTGTAATTGGTTGATTAGACTTAATATGGTTAGTCCAATTAGTTAAGGTTAATTAAACCTAATTAGGGTAAGGTTTAATTGATTAATTGAACTTAATTGTGGTGAAGTCCAATTACGTTAAGGTTAATTAAACCTAATTTGGTATGGTTTAATTATTTAATTAGACTTAATTGTGGTTAAGTCTAATTAGGTTATGGTTAATTAAACCTAATTTAGGTAATGTTTAATTGATTAATTGGACTTAATTGTGGTTAAGTCCAATTAGGTTAAGGTTAATTAATCCTAATTTTGGTAAGGTTTAACTGATTAATTGGTCTTAATTATGGTTAAGTCCAATTGGGCTAAGGTTAATTAAAACTAATTTATGTAAGGTTTAATTGATTCATTGGACTTAATTGTGGTTAAGGTTAATTAAACCTAATTTGGGTGACCTGGGGTCGGGAGGCAGCAGGGTTTATATGATTGCAGAGCTTTATATTATATATTTTATAAATGATTATCAGAGTAAAATTAGCAATTGTGCCCCCCCTTTTATCAACGCAAGTATACGTATCGTTCAAGTAATAAAGGGCTCTAATAGAGTCCTAGATATCGATCCCACAGGGAAGTTTAGAGATTAAGAACTAATTTCAACAGATACAATTACTATCTAGTGTACGGAAATAAAGAACGCTTATACAAAACTTTATTACTTAATTTTTAAATAGAAGATTGCAATTTAAAAAAAAGTATCTTTCTCCTTGTTAAGAGAACTAAGTGAATGAATAATTAAATTAGTTTAGAATTATATTGTGCCAAATAGGAGCATCCTATTCTTTACCCTTTGGTCCAGGCATAAAGAACACTGACTAATCCTATGCTTGGTTACTGAATCTGGGGCTAGGCTGGGAGGATACCTGCTGCCACTTCAGAGCTCCCACGTTCCCCTCGCCTGAGGGCTAACATCTACACTTCAGCTCTCAAACAATAGGACCGAATTGAAGATTTTAGTTTGTCACACTAAAATATCCAATTCTACGCCCGATAAATAATATTTCCTTATTTATTTGCACCCTCGTTCCAAGGCTTTTGACTTCCCTGAATCTTAGATGTAATCTTTACTATAGTTGATAATTCAACATATTTTAACAATTCAATTGGCCAAATTGAAAGTAAATTAAGATTAAGTAAAAAGATTATCACAATTTTATTTAATTTTTTTAGGCACAACTAATTCAATTCTTCATTTCACAAAATCTCAACAACAAGGAGAAAGACAGAGAAAACTACTCAGAATGCATAGGAAAAGTAACACAAAACTTGGATTTCATTTAAAGTTATAAAATAATAAATAAAAACTTATCTTGAATCTTCTCCCAAAGCAGACTCCTTGAAGTTCCTCTAACTCTTCCTTCTTGTACAATACACTTAATTATACTTACTAGTATACTCTAAAACACACTAATGCACACACAATAGACTCACGACACACTACTGACTTCCACAAGACACACATCAAAAGAACACACACCATTTTGGCCTAAATCTTTCTCTGTTTAAAGAGGAAGGAATATATCCAAAGGTTGCTTAAGCACCTCTTCAAAAAGCATCCAGATTTAATGTATTTGGCTTGAACTGACATTTTCACCGTCGGCGGGCTCGTTCTCGCCGTCGGGGGCTTCTAGAACATTGGCTAACCGCTAAGGCTCGATGTCGGTGGGCTCGATCTCACCGTCGGCGGGCTCCTTTATAATATATTCAAAAATTTCAGGAAAATCACGCCGTCGGCGGCCTATTCCTCGTCGTCGGCGGGCTAGTTCAATTTCCATATCTTTTTAGTCCTTTTCATTCCAGAATTGCTTCTTTTCGATCTTTTTGCTTCCAATACCTATAAATCTTCATACCTACAATAAAACATAGAAAATACCTTTCTTTAAAGTGTAATTTCATATAAAATTGGTATGAATTTCTTAATACATTTTCCTGTGGTCAAAATCCCCTAAACTCAACTATTACTTGTCCTTAAGTAATCTTGATCCTATAGAAAAGTAATGATTATTTGTAAAAAAATTTTAGTTCAGAAATACTATGAATTTGATTTAAATAAAATATTATAGTAAAGTTTATTAGAAAGATTTTTAGATAATTAAATTAACTCTATAGATGTAAGGCTATTTAGTCATCAAGTTTAAGATTTCTAGTCTTCTATTTATTTCAAGAATGACTATATTTCCAATATTAAGTTACTTAAGATATTCAGATGATAGGAATTGCATGAAAGCACTACTTAGCAAAATACTAATCCATATATATAATTTCAGAAATGTAACTGAGTTTACCCTTTAGGTTGATTCAAATGAAGCCAATTTTTTATAAGGCATCTTCTCAAGCTTTTCCTCACTTACTTTTTCTTTTCTTTTCATTTGGATTAATTTTCAATCCTTTTTCTTTTTTTTTTCCTTTTTTTTCAAGTGAGGATTATTGTATCTGGATAGCCTGTTAATAATTTTGAACTTCATTTTCCTCTTCCTAAATTTGAAACTTGCAACATTTACTTACCTTATATGTATTTCAAATTTTATACTTCATTGAGTTTCAATCTTTTCTTTCTCAACTAAATATTTAAGAATTTCATTTTTTGAAATATAGTTTTCCTTACTTTAAATAGTTAACTATATTCTTATCCTCTTATACCAAAATATCTTAATCTACAAAATTAGTTTAATCACTAGAAATATTTCTTTTAACTTTCTATAATAATTAAATAAATTAATTCTAGTTTTATGAATTAAATTCATTACAGAAAATTATTTTATAATAATTTATGAAAATATAAATTGTGAACAATTCAATAATTAAATTTTTATTTTTTTCCTCCCCCAAAATTAAATTTTTCTATATATTTATATTGGGTGAAAAGAAAATAAACTGTAAATTTAAATCATAACTTCATGCTTTAGGTATTTCTCCTTTTTGAAGTTCTGCAGGTTCTTTTCATCACTTAATTAACCTATACTGTTAATAGCTTTCTACACATATATAATCCCAAATAAATTACTGGGTAAAGAAGTTTTGAAATAAGTATAACTACTAACACAATTTATGCCACAACATAACACAACATCCACATATATTTCACAAATCCAGTTTCAGAGTTACAATCACAAATTGAAATACTAAAATTTAAAAGCCACACAAATTTAACTTATACAGCAATATTAAAATGTCTTATACACCATAATAATCAAAGTTCATAAACTAAACATCAATACTGAATCTAAGAAAACTAACAAACAATCACATAACATAAATACCTAAGCACAGAATCTAATCATCAACATTAAAATCCCAAACTATATCCTCGTCTCCTTGTTCAGCAGGTGGAGTAGGCTGGTAGTGAGTATAACGGGGACACTCAGGAAATAACATCAGGCTCTCCTCTCCGATAATGATTCTCAGCATCATAGTAGGCTATCTCAAATTCAGATTGTCTCTGGAGATAATCGCTGTCATAATTATGCCTCCGTTCTAATCCTCCAATTCTCTGATCAATATGCTCCAATTTTTCTTCAATCTTTTCAAAACTTTTTCGCTGCAGGGTCATTTCATTCATCAAATCATAAAGGGTAGGAGAACTATAGGTAGGAGGGTCATAACTGGTAGAGGGAATATCCCTACTAGTTGAAGGTGCATAGCTCCTAGCCCTAGATCTCCATCCTTCGTGGCATTCATAAGTTTTTATATTAGCTTGTGTAATGGGTTTTATAGGTTCAACCCATTCCTCATCATCTCTAGCCTCTACTCCAGACAATTGGCAGAGTGCATAAATTAGACCAGGATGTCCTAATCCTCCTCAACTTTCACTTCTTACAGTGGCTAATATATTTTTGTAAATAATACTTCCCACATTAGAACTTCTGTGGTTTTGAATACAAAAATTCAGAACCGCTCTATCTCTTGTTACTTCACTATGGTGATAGGTAGGTAACAAAGTAGAACAAATAAAATAATGCCAAGCTTTAGAGGTTGCATTTAACATAGACAGAGGGAAGTTTACCCGTTCGCGCTGCTTAATTTTCCAAGTCCCTTTCCCATCAGTGAGAAAGTTAATCACCTCTTCCAGCGGTTCTTCCATTATTCCAAATGTATCGTACTCGCTGGTATGCAGATCTTGTACTTCGTAGAAAGATTTTATTCTTGCAGCATTAAAATCAACTAAAAATTCTCTAACCTTTATTGGTGCATTTTCTATCTCAGTCAGGTTGGCATAAAATTCTTTCAAGATTTCAACTGCAGCTCTATTTGTTGTATAACAGAAATTTTCCCATCTTCTCTCTTTTATCGTTCGTTCCACTTCTCCTCCCGGATTCTTAAAAACTCTATCTTTAATGCATTTTCTTGCTTTGATATTAAAGTTGTATCTTGATTGTGCTCTAGCATTCACGAATTGTGTCTCGTCATAATCTAGTCGCCTCTTCTGTCGTGGAGCCATTTCTCGATCTATCAAAGTTACAAAAATCTTGACTAAACTTCAAAATAATACTAGAATGGCTTCCAAAGGTGACTTAAAATAATCTAAAATGAATTCCACGGATTTCTTCCAACTATTTTTTCTATATTTCATTTTTTTTCCAAAATCCCCAAAAGTGGAAGAAATACTCGGTGAAAATCAAAAATTTTTGCATGGGAGTGAAGCTCTTACTAAGGGAAGATAAAATCTGGTGTCAAAATTTGTTGAAATTGCTCCAAATCCACGATCTCTCAAGCCCTAGGTCAGTTTTTCGAAGTTTTGAGGAAGGGGACGATGAATAGTGACTGTTGACCAGTCAAAATAAAGTGTTTTTCGGGATCTCGCTGTCAGCGAGAAAAATTTCGTCATTGGTAGGCTAATTAATTCAAATAGGTTTAAAGTTTCTGGAAAATCTCGCCATCGGTGGCATCATTCTCGCTATCGGCGGGATTTTTCGGGAATTAATATTTTTAATATTTATAATGTTTTCAATTTATTTTAAGCCTTGATAATGTCCGATCAATCAATTAAATACATTTTATTGTGATTAGATACTATTTTAACTCACATAAATTCACACAACACAAAATATAACAATTTTATATATGAAATCCAAGGTTTTACAATATGCATACACCACATTTAACACATAAAATTCAGCGTCGCAATCAAAACCACAGTACTCAAAACGCTGAGACTAAATAAACAACACATAATCCCATATATACTGAGATAAAATCTTAAAATCTAAAATATCAAAAGTGCAAATTTCATAAAAATTAAATTCAAACTAACTCAACACATAAATAAATACGAATGTCTTCTACTCGTCAGTGTCTGTGCTAAATTCATCTCTGATATCTCCGATAGAATTTAGATGAACGAATAGATTGTAGAAAGGCCTGTAAGGAAATTCTTCTGTAGAATCTTCTTCAATCCATCCTTTCTTTCTCAAAAACTGTATGAAACTAGCCTCAAGATGTCCAGAATAATCGAAGTGTTCCTTCAACCTCCAATCAGTATGATCAAATAAATCAGAGATATTATTAATGGAAGTCATCACGTTTTGTACCTCTTTTTCCAATCCTTTGAGTTTTCATAAGATCAGATTTGTTTTATCAGTAAAGGGCCTGATTGAAAGAGATTTTTGAGATGCTTGATCCGCAGTAATGGCTGTCTCATTATCGTTATCCAGAGTAGGAAACATATTAGTTGGATCTAATGGTTTCCAAGGCAAAAGTACTTTTTCCCAGGCTTCATAAGAAACTTGGTACTGACTGCATAATGCAAAAATCGTTGAAGGATGTCCAAGACCATAAATCGATCCATGCACAATCAGGCCTAAAGCAGACTTCACAATAATTGAAATAACATCGATAGGTAATCCCGCTTGAATACAATAATTTAGAATTGCACACTGTTGACCTCATTTTTGATGAGGTCTTCTCTTCCTCTTTAGTGTTTAGGATCTAGCCTTAGGCTTTTCCTTTGACTATCTTAGAGGACTAGAATCGGGACCCATCCCTTAGAAATTTGAACCACTTCTTGCCTCCCTGCAAACCCCACAAGCTTGATTGTAGACCCCTAATCACCTAGAGGGTTGAAATCAAATGTGAAGGTTTAAAGGATGAGTTCCATATAGGACTCTTTGGCCTTAGGACCACCCTGGGTGGCTTGGTCTGGTGAGGGTTGACTTACACACTCACTACACTCACACTTTACACTCTCACACACACAATCCAAATCCTAAAACCACACCCATACCCAACTTGACTCCTTGACTCATGTAGGTAATTCATATGGATGGACCTTAACCCCTAAGCCCCTGGCTAAGAGGGTTAGGAACAACATAGTGAATGCCTCAAATGAGTCCTCTCATGGCTCATATAGGCTTAACATGGCTTCATGGCTCAACCAAAGTGCTTCCATTTCACTCATATTTGATCAATCTTCTTTTTTTTTTAAATTTCAATTTTTGACCCCGGGGACCCTACACCCATCAAACCTACTAAAAGCCCTTAAAATTGCCCAAATCCTCCAAAATTTCCAAATCACCCAAAATTCCCCAAAATTAACCTTGAACATTTCCTCACCAATAAAATTGATCATCCATAGCCATAAATACCAAAAATTCCAAAAAATACCCCCCAATACCCTCCAAATACCCAAAGTGGCCCTCTTAGCCAAAAATTCCAACAAATTCAGAAAATTCCCAGAAAATTCCAGAAAATCTCAAATATTCCTAATTTCATTTTGTCCAACTACACCATGGGCCAATTTTGTCAATTTATCCCACTTTTACCAAAACCCCCAATTTAGCCCATTTTAAATCCAAATAAACCCAATGTCAAACCAAATCTATCCAATTGACCCTAATTTTGGTCCAATTCAATTTTAAACTTCAATTTAATATTCATAATATCAATCTAGACCAAATCCAAGTCCAATTTGATTAACATTTGAATATAATTTCACTTTTGACCTTAAAGCCCAATTTGGACCCATGACCCAAACTTAGACCAAACCAAATCAATTCAACTCCAATTGACCCCAAACCTTTTCTAAACCTTCCCTAACATCCCCACAAACAAAACACTAACATAATTTGCCCAAGATTTGGACCCAAACCCCACTCAAATTCAACCCAAAACCAAAAAGCCCAATGTTGACCTAAACCCAAACCTAACCCAAATAAGCCCAAGTCCCAAAACCAGAATCCAACCAAAGTTGAAATCTCTTTGAAACACTCCCATAAACATTTCCCAACATTAATTTTACATCAATTTCAACCCTAGCCCAACATTGGCCCAAATTAGCCCAATTTGACATACATTGGCCCATATACCAAATGAACCCAAATCCAACCCAATTCAAGCCCAAATCATCTCAAATTTATTTCAAATCACTCATGACATATCCTTAAACTAAACCCAACATTTATTTGGCATGGCCCTTTACAAATTTTTTGATCAAAAAGCCCATTTTGAAACATAAAAGCCCTTTCCCTTAAACCATTTTAAAAGCCCACCTTTACCAAATTTTAAAAGCCCAAAGTCCATTCCCAAGCCCACATGAAACCTTTTCTTCATCGTTCCTTTGATAATCCTATTTGACCAAAGTCTTAAACCATCATGAAATCAACCCATTTGTAGCATCATGAAAAATCCCATCAATGGAATCCAAAGTTTTCAAAATTCCAAATAACCCTTTTCCATGCAAGTGAGCCAACCTTTTCCCGAAGCCATGAGCCAGCCAAATGAAGTCATGGAGCCATGCATAAGCCATATGCAAGCCATGGGGAGCCCTTTCCACCTCACCATGCCATTTATGGCAAGGAGAGGGGAGCCTTTCCTAAGCCTTCACTAAACCTTTTTTAACCCCATTCATGATACACTTTAACCAAAATTGGCCACCTTACCTTGGGTGGGGACTTCACCACACATGTGAGGCTGACCCAAATGATCTCACATCAGCCCAAATCAAGCCTTGGTGAGTGAACCAAGCCAAAACCATGAATTGACCCAAATTGGACCAAAAATGCTCCTTACACCCATGCCATTTAAATACTTGACTTTACACATGGCATAACCCAATTGATTGCACCAAGATCAAGCTCAATCATGTGAGTTTTTCTCAGCCAAAAAACCTTGATGAATGAACCATGCCAACCCTCATGGCCACCCAAGCTCCACCATAACCTTCCTTATTTAAACCCCACCTCCATGACCAAGTAGAGGGGATGCAAAGATTACCTTGGGTAAACTCTGCCAAATTTTTCCCAAAGATTCTCCAAGCACTCCTAAGCTCAATCCAATCACTTCCAATTGAGGCCTCACCTCTTGGACAAAGGTATCAAATTTTTTCTCCTCTAACCGAGCATGTTTTAATTTTCTATAATTATTCACATGTTTTAAGTATATCATCACCATATAGATGTGTGCTACTCGATTAGACGATCATTTTAAAAAAAAAATTCATTCAATTTCGTTGAGAATCGAGGGAGATATCAAGGTTTGAAGTTGGATGGTTTTGGGTGAATAGAACTAGGGGAGAGAAGCAGCGGCCGTCCGATCGGGCGTGTATCCAACGGACGGCGCCGATGGAGTTGGACGGTAGCTGCATCCATGAGCAGAACCGCGCCAGCAAATCAGGGAGCGACACGTGGTGATTGAGCGGGAAAATGAAATATTTTATTTATTTTTGACCCTAAACTTCAAAAATGTATAACTTTGTGTAGAAAAATCATAAAAATAAAATAAAAATACCCTCTTGCTCAGTGAACATAGGAGAATAATGTGGAAAAGAAATCAAGTAATTTCATTAAGTATTTTATTTTTAATGATTTATTTACTCTCTGCACTATTTCAATTCTCCATGCATATAGGAAATTCACCATGGCATGAGACCATAGGGCTTTTGAAGCCTCCGAACTTGGGAACATTCCCTAAATTTTCCAAGGTTAGAGGCCATCCCTATGAGAAGTTATTGATTTTTCAAGTTCATGTTACTGTTTTGAGTATTTTAATTCCAATAATTAGCATGTTGAGAAATAAATTCTAGGAAAATTTGGTGATATTGCTTGTGACCAGAGGGACCTAGGAAAAATAATTTTTGAGCTAATTCACTTTGAATAACTCTAACTGGCCTAAATACCCAAAATTGAACTTTAATTAATTAGGGTTAACCATTCATCAAATTAACTTAAAAAAATTCTCCACTTTCCTCTAGGATAGGAGAGCATCACATAAAAATTTTAGGCCAATTGGACTTGGTTAGCCCCATCAAATGGGTTGATTAAGCCTCTTAAGCAAAATGGGTAAAATTAAACTTTAAAAATTCATAACTCACAAAATACTTTTCAAAAATTCACAAAAATGGTTTTGGAGCTTCTCTGATATCAGAGGAACTTAGGAAAATTAAAATTATAATTTTCTAAAAAAGTTCATTTTTATCATTATTTTAATATTTTTAATAATTAAAAAATAATAAAAATCACAAAAATATTAAAAATCACCAAAATGTCATATTTTGAATTCTAAACACTTAGGAACAAACCAAATATTTTTCTTAAGTTCCTAGGATAAGATATTGAATTTTAAAGGTTTAATGTAATTTTTAATATTAATAATGTATTTTCCAACCTTTTCACTAAAATAATTCTAATAAAATAAAGAAAAATTAGAAAATTATGAAAATTGGTTCTCTAGTTTCCCTGATATCAGAGATATTTTTGAAAAATATAAAATTCATTTTTCAACCTTTATTTTATTTTTAAATTAATTAATACTCCAAAATTCAAAATAATTATAATAAATAAAAATTAATTCAAAAAATCACCAAAACTGGTCCAAATGGTCCTCTGGTTATTAGGAACATCCCATAATTTTCTTAAGGACAGAAACATTTCCTTGGTCATGTTATTGAATTTTCCTTGAAAACCCCTATTTTCTACAAAAATAATTATATAAATAAATTAAATACAGAAAAATCACATTTTCTCCTCTAATGTCTTAATTGACATGTGAGTGAAGCCACCTAAAATATTCAAATTCATTTAAGCTCAATTTAGTGAGTTATGGAATTATTAAGCTTGAAGGGCAAAATGGTAATTAAAATTTTAACCCTTAATTAAAACTTTAGGCTTAATAAAATGAAATAGTAAAATATTTGATCCTAATCTGATTTGGATGATTGAAATTTAAATAATTAAGGGTAGAAACCCATCAATCATTTTTAAGAATAAATCTTAATCAATTAATTAATTAAATTTGGAAGATTAATAAAAATTGAAATTATTAAAATAGGGATATTATTTAGAAGACATTTATTCTTTAATTTAAGAGTCCCTAAATTAATCACCTCAATAATATTTAATTCCCAATTAAAATGATAATCCAAACTCAAGATTTAAAATACTAAAAGATTTAATCATTAAATTAAATTAAAATTAAAACATTTAAATTAAATCCTTCCAAAATTTCAATTAAATTAATACTTTAACAATTAAATTAAATCATCTTTAAAACATAAAAAATAAAATGTTAAATTAAAATTAAAATTAAATTAAAATTAAAATTAAATTAAAGTAAATTAAATTAAAAGATATTAAATTAAATTAAATTAAATTAAAAAATAAAATCAAATTAAAATAAAGTCTAAATTAAATTAAAATTAAAAAAAATAAAATTAAATTAAAATTAAAACTAAACCAAATTAAATTAAATTAAATTAAATTAAATTAAATTAAATTAAATTAAATTAAATTAAATATAACATCACCTAAGACATAAAGAATTCAAAATAGATCTGAAACAACTTGAACACTATTCCAAACTTAAATCCATTAATTAAAATTAAATTAAATCACAAAAATATTAATTCGCCCTTAAAAGCTCTTGTTATCATAACTCCTAAATGGAGTATTAGGTGAAGTGTCACTTCATTCATAGGATATTCAAACATCCTAGTTCACTGAGCAAAAGAACAAAACTTAATTAAACCTCGGATGATTACTTCACCTGATTAATTAAATTCATTTGGACTTAGAACAATTCTAGCAATATTGAAAAGATGTTTAAGACTCGTCTTAAACACTTCCTCAATATGATAGGATGTTTATAAGAACAATTGAACTTAATTGTTCTTTGATGAAGAAAATCGTCCTTAAACCAAAATACAAGAACCTAGACGTCATAGGAGATGACTAGCTATAGGATTAGGACTTTGATAGACAACCAAAACCTTTCCCTTAGCTTTACCTAGGCACTTGATGAAACATTTAAATGCCTTAACATGTGTTTTAAGTGCAGCTTGGGATGACGGGAAGACCCTCCAGGTACGCTTTTATTTTATTGCAATTTACTTTATTGCAAATGCACTTTACTTTTCTTGCATGATAAACAACTGTTGCATGAAAACCAAAACCTTTAGTGTAGTCCCTAAAACTGAAACTAAAACTAAATTAAAAGTCATTACAAGATAAAAATCATCGCCACAACATTTCAAAATATAAAACAACTCAAAATTTAATCACAAACGAACACAAAACTACAATTGCAACTAAATTAAAACGTCTCGTTGAATGATCGGGAATACTTCGGATGATGTAACCCACGTGTTGCTAACGGGATTTCCCACGGTCTAAATGAAAGTGTGGAACTCATTCAGTTGAGTTTAGCAAATTCATCTGGACTAAGTGAATTCGATGAAAATAACGGTGTCGGGATGACGGAACCGTGGGATCTTAATCGGTTCTGTTATAATCAACTTTAAGATTTGTTTTAATTAAAATATTAAAAATACTTGGATTTTAAGATTTTCTCTAAACCAAAATACTTCTCTCATCTCCTGATTTATAACTTCTAAAACTAAACCTCTGCAACAATAAGGAGCTTGGAGCACGGTGGGCAGCACGGCCATCTTCGTTAGTAAAACAGCTTTACATCAGCTAAACATTCCTAGAATTAAACAACCAAACCGTAGGATTTCGAGGTAGTTTTCCTAGTGCACCATAAATCCTCAACCCTTCGTTAGGCATTTGCATGATCATATCATGTAAATTAAGCCCTAACACTTTAGGATTCCGAGGTCGTCGTCCGATACGACATAAACCCTCACATCTTCGAGGCTATTTGCATGACTGCGTCATGCAAATATAAGTCCTAATTAATTAAAATTGGCAGGATGGAAACATTAAGTAAATTTCTAAATTGAAGCCAAACCATGGGATAGTGTGGGAAGTTGCCAAGATTCTTCTTGGATCCTCAGCTTCTCCTACTTCTCTTCCTTTTGGACTCCTGAAAATAAATGTTCCAAATTTGAGCTAATCCCTTTTGAAATTCAAAAATCCAATCCTTTGAAAACCTTAAACTTTGAAATTCTTGAGAGCAAAACCACTCGATCATTATCGAGAGTTTTCTTAAATGATTCACTTCATTTAAGATGTAATTAACTATAGGGCTTGCCTTTATAGGGAACTTTAAGAACCCGTGTAATATAAACCCCGCTTAATTCATTTATATTAAGCGAGGGAACTTGTCGGCTTATAAAATTGGTTCGTAGACCAAATGGATGTCACAAATCTTCTAGTTTATTTAAATGAGCCCCATCATCAAGCAGTGTGTCTACTCTCCGGGATAGATATACAGTTTGTGGTGCGGTGCTCATTTATATAAACTATTCGGGATGTGAGATCAGTTTGATTTCATATCTTAAAATTTTCAAATTTAAAATTATTTTCAAAATCAAATACTACTTTTCAAATTATTTATTTAAATTAAATTAAAAATTCGCCGACAATTTCTGTAGGCGACCCCTTTTTCCAAAATAAAACACCTAACCTAAAAATATGCCGACAACTTCTGGCGACTCCGCTGGGGACAAGTTCCTCTCTCCATTTTAATTAGATGGTTTTGCTTTCATAAATCGGTAGTGAGCCCATGTCCCTAGTGGACCAAACTACCATTCTTCCGTTGGAATACCCCGTTAATTTCTGTCTTGAACGAGTACAGCCAACTCCTCTCGGATTTAGGAGCCACTGTTTAGACACCCCTAAACGGAGAGGCTCCGAGATCCTTTTACCTCTTTTCTGAGGTGGGGTGGACCCCCAATAGGTGTTAGTTTAGGAGCGGTCCTTCTGGTCGAGAAGTCCTGCATAAGACTTTCTCTTCTTTTCCAATTCTGACTCTTTTAACAAATAACTCCTTTTTATAAATACATAAACAAAAATGTGTTTGGACTCTTTTCGATTCCTTTCTTTTCGTCCTGATGAGAAGAAGCATAACTTGGGACTGACAATCGAATCTACCTTGCAGAAGATGTCCGCCTCAAAGCCGATTTTCTCCTTCACCAATGGACCGGACTTCGCCGTTTACAAGGATGAGCCGCCCGACAATGGGATCATCCGGTTTGGACAAGGATTCGAGAACACAAATGTCAAGATCGCCGACGTTACCCTTTTCACACTTACGTACAAAGTGCCCGAAACCGAAAGACCATCGATCGAATTCAACCTCAAGTCAACTCAAGAGTTCCCTCCCCGCAAAGGGTTCCACTCGAGAGGAATACCGCTGTCCATAGGAGGACTGTTATCTCTACCCCCACCGGTCTAGTCGTCTCTGCACCTACCCCGGCTTCCGCCAAACTAAAGGGGAAGGAAGTTCAAATTTGTAATGAGCATGTTACCGTGGAGGGTACAGATTTCCGTGCAAGACCTTCTGTTTTCGAAATTGGGTCCGACTCAAGGGTTCCACCCTTAACACGGACTCGGAGAAGAAACAGAGGTAGGAAGATTGCCGTAAAGGCTAGAGCCGCCGAAGTCGCTTTCTTAGAAGAAATCCCCGAGTACACACCACTACCCGAGTACATACCATTGCCCGAGTATACACCGCTTTTGGAAGGAAGTAGATTCCATCCCCTTTCCGTCGCAGTACTCGACGAGGAAAATGTCCGCAAGATTGCTTCTACATTACCTCGACTCCGCATACTATAGCGACAACTGAAAGAAAAGGGCTAGGATTACACCATTCGCCCGACTACGGACCGTGATAGAGAAGCTAGCAAAGAAAGAGAAATGTCCTGTATCAGAGATTTTAAGAAGAATAGGGCGGGTGCCAGCCAAGTCCCGTCTTGGACCACGAGTAGAACCCGTTATCGCCACAAAAAAGCCGAATAAGAAGATGAAGGCTAGTCCACCTAATGTTGTTTCGAGTTTACGCATCGTGAGGATACCACCTTCCAAAGCATTCAGCCGACGGACCATCCGGTCCTAGGCCTTCTGTCGCTAGAAGGATGGTATGGCGTCTTACTACTGGCTAATTGAGACCGAAACAACGACCTGAAAAAGAAAGACACGTCAGGAGACTCGAGTCTGAAGAGAGCGCCACTGCAATGAAGGGGACTCCCAAGAAGGAAACCCAACGGCCATCGCATGATAACTGCGAAACCGCATGAAAAAGACCATTGGAAGACGCTATGGAAAAGCTAAGAACCGACATTCAACGATTAGCAAGAGAAAGAGAAGAAAAGTTCGGAGATGAAGTTGACTCGTCGGAGTTCATGGATGACGAATATGTGGAAATCAACATGGTTGAAACACGAGCATCGTCGCCTTCGCAAGGTGCCCCGGCACTGCGGAGAGAGATGAACCGGAAGCATTAAGAGCACAAATTTGAGAAAAAGATGATACAATCTCTCAAATGGCAAAAAGAATGGAAGAGATGGCTGCAGCCCGAGCCACTCTTCGGAGTCAGGCTCAACCCCCAAGAGAAACACCTCCAGAAGTTATTCATATTACAGATGGAGGAAAAGAGATTACATCCGTTAACGGAGACGATCGACCGAAGAAAGATTCTACCCGTAATATGATTCCGGAGAAGGACATCAAGAACATGGTGGAACAACGAGTGCGAGAAGCCTTAGCACGAGTCTAAGAGCGGAGCATCTATTCAGACGGGTAGACCTTACCCCAAAGAATTTGATGCAAGACAATATCCAAAAGGCTTCGTACCACCTCTCGTTCAAGACTTTCGATGGTACCGAAACCCTCGACAAAGCATGTTGCACATTTTCGCGCTAGTTGTTGCAACGCCGATGGAAGTGACGCCTTACTCTTCCGACAATTCGTCGGCCACTCGTCGTGGATCGCCTTCGATTGGTATGCGAGTTACCGAACGGTTCGGTAAAGACATTTTCGAATTAGAAAACCTTTTCGTGAAACGGTTTGTCGGAGCTCAAGCACCATATCACCATCGGTGACTTAGTAGTGGAGAAACAGAAACCGAATGAAACTTTAGTGGACTACATACTTTGATGGAGAAATCTAAGCATGAAGTGTGAGCCACAGCTACAAGAGCAGTATGTAGTCGGTATCTTGCTTAAAAGCATTCACGGCACGATAGCACTCCTCCTTAAGGGATTTACAATTAAGACTATCGAGAAGTTGTTAAGCAAGGCTGGAAGCTTGCAAGAGGAAGCGAAGCAACTAAGTTTCGTCGACAAAACAGACAAACAGAAGCCTGTAAAGACATTTAAAAAGAAATCTGGGATCGTCCCTGCGGTCGATAAGGGCAAGCAGCCAATACAAATACAAATGGAGCAAACGACAGACTCAACTTATCAACAACCTCAACAAAACTACCAACAACCTCGATCCGGTTATCGCCCAACTCAACAATATGAGCAACCGCCTCGCCCACGGCGCACGTTAAAGGAGCTTATAAACGAGAGAATATCCATTCAAGAATGAGGCAAAGGCTAAAGATGTTCCGCAGCTTGATGAAGACTTCGGATTTTCGACCGCGAACCTGAGAAGCCGAAGAAGTCAACAAGAAAGACCATCCCAACTACCGCCCTTACCACCGGATGCTTGGCATAAGATGGAGGATTGCATCACCTTCAAAAGTTGGCTTGACAACAATCTCCGAAAGGGGAACATAACGATCCCAAAGGAATACATGAAAGAACCCCAGAAAGGAGGTTCTGTCAATGTTATTTCAATGGATCCCACTATTCCGATAGACCCTTACACGACCGATGAGGGATGGAGTACCGCTTGGACGAAGTCATCGAAGAAAATTTTGGATCGCATCCAAACCGCTTCGGCGCGTGCTTCAATTCAAAGTCTGAAACCTATCAAGTCGGCGCTATCGCTTGCAATTGAAGAACTGCCCCATGAAGAAAATATCATAGAAAAGAAGGAGATCGTAGAAGAAGAAAGGACCGAGGCTCCTAAGGCTAGACTAGGGGTCGCTTATCCTAGGATGGTTGTTTCCGATTCGGGTAAAAATTCCTCGAACCTCCGACTCGTATGATTATTTGCTCGCTCCGGCAGGATCTTATAATGATAAGAGTTATGGCGTTGGCTACGTTTTGACTGTTTCTAACGATTACGTAACTAACGACAACCAATCTAATCCGGATCTCGATTCCGATACCAACAATAATTCTCAAATCATACACAACCTCGACAATCACGATGACAAAGAAGACATTTATAAAGAAGGCTACGAAAGTTCAACAAGCAATAAATCTATTTGTGAATTCCAAGGAACTCCAATCACAATAGAGTTAGAGCTTTCAGATTCCGAAGCGACTCCAGAAGAACCTGTCATGCCAATTCAAAAGGAGACACCAGTAAACTCAGTACCAGTCTCAGAAGAAATCACAGAAGTCAACTTAAGGAGCGGAAAGGTTCTACCTCCGAGAATGGGTCCAAAAGACAAAGGAAAGCAAGTGGTTGTTCAGGAAGAGTCGACCCCAGCAGAAGAATTTCCCATTCGGGAAGAAACGGAGACACATGATAACAAAGTGGACTATAACGTGCTAGCCCATCTTAGGAAACTACCAGCCAAACTGAGCATCTACGACGCTCTCATCTTATCAAAAGAGATGAGAGAAGCTCTGATCAAGGCCTTACTTGATCTAGAGATTTGTTTAGCTCAGATGGCCGGAGAATCCTTAGGCGAGATTTGCTCGTTAAAGGAACAGCGAGGTGTTACCTTCACGGACAGTGATCTACTACTTGGGACAGCCGATCACAACCGACCGTTGTACATTTCAGTCACAATCGGAAAGTTTATGCTCTCCAGAGTATTGGTGGATCCAGGAGCATCGATCAACATAATGAACCTTCGGACGCTAGCATACTTGGAAATTGATGCTCGCGAGCTTGAAGTGGACAAGATGTTACTAAGAGGATTCAACCAGAAAGGAGAAAGAGCCCTTGGATCAATAACACTATTGATGAAGATCGGTGACTTAGCAAAGACAACCGCAAAATTCCACATAATTGACTCTGAGACATCGTTCAACGCTCTACTGGGCCGACCGTGGATCCATGAAAATCGGATGGTACCATCGTCTCTGCATCAGTGCATAAAATACTACGAAGGAGGAGAACAATGCATTAAAGGTGATTTGCAACCTTTCTCCGTACATGAGATTGGAATCCATGAAGATGCAGCTTATTACGCACCTCCGAAGAGAACAATCTTCTCCAGAAACACCGTGCCAAATGAAGCAAAAGAAATTCGAGACAATGAAGAACCTGAAGCTCTAGTCCAACAGTCACTCACCACTCTCTTATGGCGAGATGGTGAAGGTTTTTCCAGAACTCGCATCCGAGGTTGAGGCCGGGGACGAGGTCGTGGAAGAGACACTCGGGACAAGCTGGACGGAAAAGCCGATGATCAACGTTGATTGGGAGAACGACTTCCGAGGAAGAAGAGGAAATCAAGAAAGAAGTAGCTACGATAAACCAGAAGAAACCACAATTCAAGATTTATCTCGAAGATGAGAAGAACGAAGAATACAAATTGATGTACGAGAAGATTAATCACTATGTACACACTATGACCCTGACCCCGATCCAGTATAATAAGATCAAGGGTATGGTGGTCAAACAAGTACATAGCAGCGGTGCAAAGCCAATCAAATTTTACCGTGGCACTTCTACTTCCAATACTAAAAGCAATGTACAATTTGAAGATGTCACTTCTTCCGAATTAATGGAATTACCTTTTGAGTGGTACTCTCCCTGTGTTCAAAATTTAATTCAGCGTGGTGTCTTACCTCGACAATGGACAAAAGGCCGATCACAACACTTCGAAAAATTATGGAATAATGGCGGTCGGCCTCCCAATTCAAAACATGGTCTCGGATTCGGCACAGTAGGTTCAGTTGACGATACAGAATTTTGCTTGGTTGTCACTTGTGAATCTAATGAAGACTGCTTGGAAGCTTCAGAAGACCTCAAGGATCTACCAATTGGAGACGCTCCACCAGAATTCGAAGAAGAAATCAAATCTACAATAGATGAGTCAATGGAAGTTAACTTAGGAACTAACGAAAAGCCTAGACCAACCTTTGTTATCTCCTTACTCAGTAAAGAAGATTCTGGGAAATGATCAAGCTATTAATGGAATTCAAGGACTGTTTTGCTTGGAGTTACGACGAAATGCCGGGATTAGCTCCAGAAGTCGCAGTTCATAGGCTAGGAGTGGATCCTACTTCCGTTCCAGTTAGACAAGCTTCCAGAAGAATGCGTTTGGAAATTGAACAACAAGTAATAACCGAAGTTAAGAAGCTAATCGACGCTAAATTTGTCCGTGAAGAACAATGCCCTACTTGGCTAGCCAAATGTGGTACCAGTCAGGAAGAAGAATGGTCAGATCAGAATCTGCATGGATTTCAGAGACTTGAACAAAGCATGTCCGAAGGATGAATTTCCACTACCAATTCCAGAGTTAATGATCGACATCGCTTCGACACATGAAATATTCTCTTTCATGGATGGATCTTCGTGGATACAACCAGATAAAGATGGCACCAGAAGACGAAAAGCTCACGGCATTCAGAACACCAATCGGAGTGTATTGCTACACAGTAATGCCATTTGGACTAAAGAATGCAGGAGCAACATACCAAAGAGCAATGACAAAGATTTTTGATGATCTCATTCACAACCAAGTCGAGTGCTACGTGGAAGATGTGGTCATCAAAAGCAAACTGAAGGAAGATCACATGTATGATTTGAGAATTGTTTTCGAGCGACTAAGGCAATACAACCTTAAGATGAATCCCTTAAAATGCGCATTCAGCGTTACCTCCGGGAAATTCTTAAGATTTGTTGTCCGACATCGCAGAATTGAAATTGATCCGGAAAAGATTAAAGCTATCTTAGAAATGCCGCCTCCCAAAACCTTAAAACAAGCCTACGATCCTTTCAAGGGAAGCCGGCATATCTTCGACGCTTTATTTCGAACTTGTCATGTAGGTGTCGACTCTTCTCGGCATTAGTTAAAAATGACACCAAATTCGTTTGGGAAGAGAAATGCCAACGGGCCTTCGAGGACATTAAGCAATACTTAATGACACCTCCTGTCTTAGTAGCCCCAGTCTCAGGTAGACCATTGATACTTTATACCACGGCTCTAGACGACTCCTTGGAGCCCCGTTAGCCTCGTGTCAATGATGAGGGAAAAGAAAATGCTCTCTACTACTTAAGCCGTCGTTTGATTTCAATGGAAGTAAAGTATCCTCCAATTGAGAAGCATTGTTTGGCCCTGATCTTCGCCGCACAGAAACTCAGGCATTACATGCTCTCTCATAAGGTCAACATCATCTCGAAAGTTAATCCGTTGCAATATTTGATGACCCGTCCAACACTTTCTGGCAGACTTGCTAGGTGGTCAATGATACTATTGCAATTCGACATAACTTTCGTTCCTCTTCGTGCCGTAAAGGGACAAGTTCTAGCTGACTTTCTTGCAGCGCACCCTTTACCGGCAAATTCGCCTCTCGACGACGATTTACCAGACGAGAAGATAATGAGCCTAGAAGACACTGATGATCGACGTTGGGAACTATACTTCGACAGAGCATCCTCAGCACAAAAAGACAAAGAATTGCAAACGATAGTTCCCGGTAAGGCAGGAATCGGACTAATCTTTATAACACTGGAGAGGGGATGTTAAGATACTCCTACCACTTAACAGAGCCATGCACAAACAACGAGGTAGAATACGAAGCCCTCATAACAGGACTAGAACTGACCATTCCAATGGGAATAACAGATATCAACATCTACGGAGATTCTCAGTTGATCATTCAACAGGTCGCCTGATAATACAGAATTATAAAGCCAAGACTCGAGCAATACTTTCAATATGCCATGAAACTGTTGGAACAAATTCTGAATGTAACAATCTACAAGATCCCCAGAAGAGAAAATGCTCTCGCAGATGCGCTAGCTCACCTTGCAAAAGAATTTGCCTCGCTCACAAGATGAGTCGGTTGAAGTGTTAGTTCAAGGACGACAGGTCCTATCACGACTCGACATGGATATGATACGAAATCGAAAAAACAGAGGAATCAGCTGCAGTAGTGACGGAAAACACAGAAGATTGGCGTCAACTGTTAATAGACTACCTGCAAACAGGGAAATTGCCAGACGATAAGTTATTAGAGCATCAAATCAAGAAAAGAGCTCTGTCTTACGCATTAATAAACAATACATTATACGTAAGGTCTTTTGATCAAATGTGGTTAAGATGCTCGAACGGGTCCGAGGCTCGTGAAATTGTCAAAGAAGTGCATTCGGGACTTTGTGGCGCTCATCGACCGGGTCTAAAAATGAAGATGAAAATTAAAAGACTAGGGTATTACTGGCCCTCGATGATGACCGATTGCATGAAGATTGCCAAAAGTTGTCACCAGTGCCAAGTGCACGGAGTGGTTCTACACCAACCTCCAAACGTGCTACATCCGACAATTGTGTCGTGGCCATTTGAGTGTTGGGGCACAGATATAGTGGGTCCGATAGAACCGCCTTCTTCAAGAGGACATCGCTTCATCCTCTGCAGCCTACAAACTACTTTTCTAAATGGGCGAAGCAGCCCACTCGTAGAAGTAAAAGCACACCACGTGCTACGCTTTTTAAAAATCAAGTCGTCTACCATTTCGGAGTACCGCGCAGAATCATTTCGAATAATGGGTCCGCATTCAGAAGTACAAAGATCAACAATTTTGTCAGAAGACATGGAATCGATTGGCGATACTCAACAATCTACTACCCAAGGGCAAACGGCTTGGCCGAGGCTTTTAATAAAACTCTCGTTCAGATTTTAAAGAAAACTTTGGATGAAAACAAGAGAAATTGGCACGAGAAGTTGTTAGAAGCCTTATGGGCCTACAGGACGACTTTCAGGACCCCTACTCAGTCTACACATTACACTTTAGTGTACGGGTCCGAGGCCGTTTTACCTTTGGAGGTCCAGCTTCCATCACTCAAGATTGCAGTTACAAATAAAATTACTATAGAAGAAAATGCCAGATTACGACTGGAAGAACTGGAAAACTTGGAAGGAAAAAGACTTGCAGCGCAACAAAATTTGGAACTATACCAAGCTAAGATGATCCAGGCCCATGATAAACTGGTCCGCCCGAGAACTTTCAAAGTGGGTGACTTAGTTCTTGTTCTCAGAAGACCTATTCTTGCACATCGCAAGATAGGAGGCAAATTTGAACCAACTTGGGAAGGGCTGTTTGTGGTCGAGGTAGTCTACTCAGGAGACTCCTACCAACTTGTGAATTGCCAAGGAGAACGACAAATGCTTCCAATCAATGGACGATATTTGAAGAAGTATTACGCAACCTGATGTTTCGAAGGGTGGCCTCTAAAATAGAGTCTTATCCCTAGAAACACGGGTGAAGCAATCACTTTGTGACTGGGTCCGAACCCAAAAACATAAAAATGGATGACAAAAGAAAAATCATTAAAATAAAAAATATATGTGCTAAAAATAAAATATGTCAAATCATAATAATAAATTTTTACCATTCCTTTCAAATCAAATCTTTTTCTTGATCTTTCTTTATCTTTTCCTATTTTTCTTAAAAATTAAAATTGGAATAAGTGAATAAGAATCTTCAGTGATAAATATTTTCTTAATGTTCTTGTTCTTAGTATAGCCCCTGATCCTTTCCTTGTCTTTTCGCAGGGAAATGTCGAACGGGCGGTTGGTCCTAAACTTTAAAAATGGCGTGAGTCTCGCACTCGATGAAAAGAGGGTGAAGGATGGAGCAGTGATAAAAATTGATTCTAACTTCACACCAACCGACCTACGAGTATGAAGAAAATGACCGGGTCCCGAGTGGACCAAGAGGAACTTCATAGCAGACGATAATGAAGATGGGTGGCCCAAGCCACCAATCCAGCAACAACAAAAGAAAGGCAAACATCGAAGAAAGCAAGAAAATCAAGTCAGTAGTTGCCACGGCAGAGGGCAGGCTCGTTAGCATCGCGCCCGCAGAAATTCAAGAAGTGAGGAGAGCTACGCTCACTGCTACTCAAAGAAGGAATAAGAATCGCCGTATCCGCAAGATGTTGACTAAACTTGCAGCAGATCAACATGAGGAAACAGCCGCCTTCGCAGACACACACATTTCAAAGATACCGGTTCGTCAGGAACCAGAAAGAAGAAAGTCAATGCCAAGCGAATCAGAACAGATCGAAAAAATGCTAGGAAAAACAGAGATAGAATCAGTGTCTCGACGCCGGGCAGAGATACCATATCTGAAGAACCTTATTGCGGAAGCAACCCCGGAGGATGTCCCGACAGAGACAATCCTCGAGGAGCCAAGGTACGCAAGAGAACGTGACGGGATTGAGCCATACATCCCGCAATAAGTTACTAGGCCTCGTCACTTGCAGATCATCCCAGAATATGAACTAGAAAGAATGCAAAATGTTGAGAAGAAGACTTTCGAATACTTTGAAAGGATTAGAGGCAAAACAATCAACATTTTGGAAGGCCTCGAGTTACACACGAGTGTATTCTCGCAGTACGAGCAACGAGCAGATTGTGGATTGCATTCTAGAACTTCAGAAGATGGGGCGAGCAGGCCGTCTGAGAGAAAAGGCTTATTCGGAACCCCGAAAATGGATGCCAGGGAAAGGAAGAGTCACAATACAATGCGGATGTTGCTATAACTTCGCAGAAGATAGAAAATGAAATCCACCAGGGATACTCTGTCACGGTGAGGTGGATCCGATGCCAAGGATAATTAAAAGAATGGTGAAAAGAATGATAACGTGGAGGGTACTGCCAGCAGACTGCATACCTAACGGCTGCATCATCAACATTTATCGAAGGGCGATCGTATACCTCGACACATAGACCACCATGACTTTGTCGGACCTTTCTACACAGCTTCGTTCGTCAACCAATGCAATATCATGTTCGGATCCGACCTCCGGATAGCGAGGCCCGGGTAAGTTCCGAGGGCCGGTGGAGATACCACTTCCGGTAGGTTCCGTCATGATATTACAAGGAAATGGAGCCGACGTTGCAAAGCATCGCATACCGGAGTACCAATGGAACGGATCTCCGTCACTTTTAGAAGGATGGACGACGGAAAGGCACCATACCACTTCCAGCCGGATCCGAATTGGAGAATCTCCGGCCCTACGAGTCGTGAGTTGCACGGGAAATAAGCACACCTCCAATGCACATCCATGCGGCATTCCCGCCAAGGATGGCTTGGAAGGTGATGTTATTGACTGTGTATCTCATTATTCAGACATGGATTTGACAGATACTTTTTGGATGAATCAACAAGAATCATACATAGTCCGTTTTGAGTCATGGATTGTATGAGAAATATTTCAGATCGAGTTGTATGAAGTATCTTCAACAAGATTGGAATGAAAGTGACCATGTCACATTTTGCCTTCACCTCTTTTTGTGCAAATTGACTGGGAAACGCCATTAAAGTTAAATGAACTTCGAACAAAGAACAGAAAAGAAAAAGGAAAATAAATAAGAACTCTCTTACATAAAAACCCAAACATTAAAAAGAATTTCAAATCCACATGAACACCAAATAAACAATAAAAAAATGGGATAGTTAAAGAATAAACAAAACAAATCTAAAGCTCAAATTGAATTCCAGTTTACGTCCATCTTTTCAAATCCTCCAATCCTTCTTCAAATCGAGATCTATTCTGAGCCTCCTTTGAAACCCTCTCTCGGGATGATTTCAGAATCACGAGGAATCTTCAATTTGATTCGGATGGCATAGGTTCGTACCCTTCACCAAGCCATCAGACTTTGATTGATTCCCGTGGGATATGGAACACTTTCATATCTCATTTCGATCTCAGCATAATCTAAATCTCAGCAAAATTCTTCATAGTCACAGCATAAATCAAATATCGACAAAATTTTTCACAACCACTCGCATAAACTAAATCTCAGCATTCGGGATAGGCTTCCGCCGTACTCCCATCTCAGCAATCAGGATAGGCTTCCACCGTACTCCCATCTCAGCAATCGGGATAGGCCTCCGTCCTACTCCCATCCCAGCAATCGGGATAGGCCTCCGCCCTACTCCCATCTCAGCAGTCGGGATAGGCCTCCGCCCTACTCCCATCTCAGCAAATCTCAGCAGTCGGGATAGGCCTCCGCCCTACTCCCATCTCAGCAATCGGGATAGGCCTCCGCCCTACTCCCATCTCAGCAATCGGGATAGGCCTCCGCTTTACTCCCATCTCAGCAATCGGGATAGGCCTCCGCTCTACTCCCATCTCAGCAGTCGGGATAGGCCTCCGCCCTACTCCCATCTCAGCAAATCTCAGCAATCGGGATAGGCCTCCGCCCTACTCCCATCTCAGCAATCGCGATAGGCCTCCGCCCTACTCCCATCTCAGCAATCGGGATAGGCACAGTCCTACTCCTTTCTCAGCAATCTCAAAATTTGATCCTCTCAGCAAGAAATTGAAATTAAAGCACTCTGCATTTCGGATAGGCTTTGTCTTATTCTTCCTCGAGCATTTCGGATAGGCTTTGTCCTATTCTTCCTCGACATTTGGAATAGGTTCGAGTCCTACTTCCCTCTCAAGGCATACAAATGCATTCGGGTGGGCCTCTGCCCTACTCTTTTCTCTGCATAAAACCAAAATTGAAACTCAAATCAAAATTCAAACTCAAAATTAAAACTTGAGATAAAAAATAAAACAAATCTAAAATCCAATCTCTTGAAATCTTGTGATATGAAATTCACTTCCCTTTTCCCCAGCGAGAGTTCTGGAATCTTCAGTCTTGGAGATTTACCTGATACTCCCTAGTGGAAATTCTTCAACTTCGTCCTAAGTTTGTCACTTGGACATCTGTGTTGGTTTTGTTGATCACTTCGGTCAACGCCAATACGCGCGGTGTGCTTGGTTAGCACACCACACCTATTGGGGGTCCATTTATTGGGGGTCCTACATGCCATTGGGGGTCCTACATGCCTATTGGGGGTCCTACATGCCCCCGCTATGTTCCATACCAGCCTGAAGTGGATGATGAAGCAGAAGAAGAAGGAGAAGATTATTGGTAGAGTAGTATTATTCTAGTTTACTATTAATGTGTAAACTTATATGATTGTTACTTACTTTTATGTGATTTATGTGTGTGGTGATTGTACTTTGTTATGTTAGTAAAGTTGTGATGAATTTGTGTTTGCTCATTTATTAGTTTTGATTGAGACTGTAATGATTATATGTTCGTATTAAATGTTCAAATTTTATGCTTTTAAATTTTTATTTACCCTAAAAATCTCTAATATATTATGTGTAACAAAGCTTCTAATTGTTTTATGCCTGCTAGTTTAAATTTCTTATTAATACTTGCATAGTTTCATAAATATCAAAATCCTGGCACAAAAAGGTTAGTATTTTTTTGTTTTTCTCTCTCATCTACAAATTTGATATATACTCGAAAACTTAAGTTTGGGGGAGGAAAGATTAATTGTTATTTCTTCTCAATTAAATATACATGTCTTCAAGTAGTAGAGCTTAACTTTAGATAACTAAATTTTTTATTCTATTTAAATATCATAGTAGATTTAAATTAAATTTTTTAGTAATGGAGGTAAATTTATGAGCTAAGATGTTTTGTATAAGAGGATTAGACTATAGTTGACTATTTAAAGTAAAGAAAACTGTATTTTTAAAATATTAAAAGTCTTAGAAGTTTATGTGAGAAGAAAAGAGTGGGACTCTATGATGAATCTTTAAAAGCTAATATATATCTATTAAGTAAAAAGATGTTACGAGTTCCAACATTAGGGGGAGGAGAGTGAAGTTCAAAATTATTAAAAGCTATCCAGATATAGTAACTCACTTGAAAAAAAAAGAAAAAAGGAAGGACTCGAAAAGCAATCCATATATATATATATATATATATATATATATATATATATATATATATATATATATATATATATATAAGTGTCGTAGCCGTGGCTCGGTGGTTTGGGCGGGGTTCACCGTAAGTCCCCCAAGGTCCAGTGGTTCGATCCCTACCGAGGGCGCGGACGGGTCGAATAGGCACATGGGAAATTGGTATTTGTAGTCCAACTGTGGTCTACTAAATACCGATTTACTTTTAAAATAATATATATATATATATATATATATATATATATATATATATATATATATTAAAAAAAAACTTTATTCAAAAAGAGTCAATACATCTAACATAAGGGATGTGAAGTAAATCCCCATGTAAAAGAGAATTGAAAAAGGGAAAAGAAGAACAATTGGAACTATAAATAACATCTCTAGATGAAGATGCCATAGTTGCTAGCGAATTAGCAGGTTGATTGCCCTCTCTATAAATATGACTCCAAAGCACCTTGATATTGGAAGAGAGCAATTTAATCTTATTAAGCCAGATTTGAATAAACCAAGGCACAGCAGAATTTCATAATAAAATCTGTAGTAACTGCAATGAATCCATTTCTAGATGCACAAATTGGTAATGAAGCATGGTTGCAATTTTTAGTCCCCAATAAACAGCAATTACTTCCGATTCGAAGGCATTAAGACAAACAATAGGAGCTGAAAGGAACCAGAGACAATGCCCTTTAGAATTTCGCAAAGAACACCCATACCAAGTCGAAGAACTCTTGAAACTGCCATTAATGTTGATTTTAAGCCATGGACTGATAGGGGGTCTCCAAAGAACAAGTATCACTTTGATTTTTGATTTATGAGAAAGGGAAGGATAACAGTTATGTATCTTATTAAGAAAGGAAATACAATTTGTAATAACAGATTTGACAGATGAGCACTTTATTGTTAAATAAAAAGTCATTTCTAGCCGACCATAAAAACCGGAAGATGATGAATGGAATAAAATAATAAGTACAGGATTTCCAAGCATTCCAGCAATCAAGAATAGAACTCCAAGCAGAAAGATAAACCTGTTTTCCCACAGCAAATAAAACAGCTTAGCAAACCTTTTCAGTCCAATCACAATTCAGAAAGATATGGTCAATGGTCTCTTCAGCATAGTGACAAAAATGACATCTAGATGGACCCCGAATTCCCTTGAGCTTAAGGATATCATCAGTTGGTAACAACTCCTTAAAAAGTCGCCAACAAAAGAAGGACATAGAAGGAGTAATGTATTTGTTCCAAAGCTTAGCTCCCCAATCATTTTTCTGAAAAATAAAATTGTTATGCAGAATGAATTTGGATAGACTTTGATTGTGAGGATTTTTAATGATCAGTCTATCATTATTCCCGTGGTGAATTGGAATATTCAAAATTTTGTTATGAAATGAAACAGGAACAAAATTCCGTAATTTCGTAAGTCCCAAGCATCCTCACTCCAAGCAATCGAAACTTTTCTAATAGGAGAGTTATGATTGTAATAAGATCGAAGAGATTCATCAAAAAGCCAAGTATCAAACCGTAAATCAACTTGGCCATTACCAATTTCTCGGATAAATAAGTTTTCTCGCATGGCATCTTACTTTAAGCGGCTCTTTCCAAGTCCCGGAATCTCTAGGTCTTAGCCGAACAAGATTTGGATGAGAAGTATTACAAGTATTTGGCATTCATAAATTTAGACCACAAAGAGTGCTGTGATCTAAAGTTAATCCATAACTTGCAAGAAAAGGCTAAACTCAACTCGCTGAAAATTTTTAAAGCCTAAGCCACCACAATCCACGAGTTTACAAAGTTTCTCCCAATTGGTCCAATGCATTTGCTTGTGCTGTCCTTCCCAAAGGAATTTATTGAATATAATGGAGAGCATTTTTTTTGTACTTTTCTTCATTTTAATCATCTGCATAGTATAAAGAGGGAAGGCAGTTAACACACTCTTAAGAAGTGTTACTCTTCCTCCAGTTGAAAGAAAAGAATTAGACCAGCAATTAATCTTAGTAGAAATTTTAGAAATAACATCATCAAAATGAGAGAGTCTTCTCCTTCCTTTAATTAAGGGGAAGCCCAAGTATGAAAGAGGATATTGAGTCTCTTTAAAGCCGATGAAATCAGCAATCCAATTCTTCCTTTGATTATTGATTAGAGAGCTAGCAAGGAAATAACATTTAGATCCGTTGAAAAGCATTCCGTAAATAGCTTTAAAATCAGTAAGGACATCCATAAGACATTTAATGGATAGTTTAGTAGCATTAGAAAATAAAATCACATCATCTCGCATAAGCAAGATGACTAATTAAAAGAGTAGATCCGTGTTGGTATTGAGTAAAAGGATGAAAAAGTTGCATTTGATTCAGCATTTTTGAGAGATAGTCAAAGACAAGAATGAAGATATAAGGGGACAATGGATCTCCTTGTCTAATACCCCTACCAGATTGAAAAAAAACCATGACAGCCTCCATTAATCAGCACACTATGGTAATTGTTGCTAAGCCATCTGGAAATGAGAGAACAAAAATTGGAACTAAATCCTTTATTAGCCAGGACATTTAGAATAAAGGTCCAACTGATGGAATCAAAAGCTTTGGCCAGATCCAATTTGAAAATGATATTAGCACCTCTGCAATGTTTGACAATATCAACAAGAAGTTCTTGTGCTAAAAGAACATTATCACATATACTTATTCCTTTTATAAAGGCACTTTGGTTTTCAGATATAATGTCCCCCAATAAAGGTTGTAGTCGAGCTACTAAGATCTTACTAATAATTTTTGAGAAAGTAGAGGTTAAGCTAATAGGTCTGAAATCATGCCAATTAGATTTGCAATTATTCTTAGGCAACGAGAACAATAGTAGAAGAAGAGAAATATTTGGGAAGATCGGATCCTCGAAAGAAGCTTTGCACTCGCCGAGACTACATCGATCGAATAACTATCCAATTTTTGATATAAAAGTCGATGTAAACCCATCTGGTCCAAGCAGACCTTGCTCGCCATCTATTGAATGAAGAGCATCAAAAACTTCTTTAGCATCGGTGGTTGAACCAAAGAGTCCATATTCACATTACCGAAATCTGAATCAATAAGTGATGGAGAGTAGGCGATGGAGTCAATAAAGCTGAAAAGAAAACAGTTGTGAAAGTAATCTATAAGCATCTTCAAGCAATCTCTTTGGTTGTACAAAGCCATTTATTACTAGCAGATTTCATTCTCAAAATAAGCATTAACGGACCTTTTGTATTTAATAGAAGCATGGAAAAACTTTGAATTTCTGTCACCATGTTGAAACCAATTGACAAGACCTTTTGTTGTAGCAAGTAATTCTTCATTCGAATAGCAGCTGCAATCCGCTATAGGCTTCATTAAGATTAAAATCGATTCAAGCACCATCAAGCAACAAGGATTTCTAAAGCATTTACCATAGCTTCAGCTTCAATAACTTTTCGATGAACATTCCCAAATACATTCCAATTCCAGTGTTTCAATTTAATGGAAATTCTTTCTCGTAATTGCCAAAGTTTATTCATAGGATCGAATAATGAACATCCAAAGGGATCTTCCAATTATCACTTATGAATTTAGTGTAATCAGGATGATTAGACCCAACATTAAGATATCTGAAGGTAGATTTTTGAATTATGGGATTAATAGCAAAATGTACCAACAAAGGAGTATGATCAGAACCCAATCTTGCTAAATGTATAATAGTAGATACAGGAAACATATTTAACCAAAGCTGATTAACCAAGAATCTATCAATTCTTTCATAAATATTACCCCTTATCCAAGTAAAACAAGAACCCTCAAAACCAATATCAAAAAGATTAGCAGAAGAGATATTATTAGAGAATGTCAGCATGGCTTGTAAGTTAGGATTTCTCCCACCTTTTTCTCACTAGGATGTGCAATGGAATTAAAATCCCCACCAACAATACACCCTTCAATCATCCGATTGCTAATATGATGCAAAATATTCCAAAGCTCAATCCTATCGACATTAGCAGATAGCAAGATATACAATGGATGCAGAACCAGAAAACTGTTCTAATTCGAAATGGAAATGTAACAATTGAGAGTGATTAATCAATAATTTAACCTTCAATTCCTTCCTATAAAAAATCCAGATTTTATGGAACAATTTGTAAGAAAAGTATAGCCGATAAACTTCTTAGTAAACCCGTCCAAATTGGACTTCGACTAAAGGCTCCAAAAGAGCAATAACCCAAAACTCGATGAACCCCGTTTAAATTAATCGCCTATTAAGGGAGCCGAGGTTGCCACTCCCCTAATATTCCAACACAAAAATTTAATCATGAGAAACGGTCCTTCCTCCTCTAGTCACCCTAGAAGAAGAAGAAGTTGCTTGCGACTCGGATAATATTGTTTTCCGAAAGATGTTTTAACTCCAAGGACCTTTTCTTCCCGGCTTTTTGAATCATCCAATCATTTTGAATATCGTGTCGATGACTTGCCATTTCGCAGAAACAGTATTTTCATTCTGAGTTACATGTTGAAAGACAGGATATTGCATAGGTTTGGGGAGAACTTCAACAGCTTGATAGTGAGTGAGATTATTTGCTTCCAACAAATCATGAGAATTTTGTATTTCTGGTACAGGAGGAAGAATAGAATCTGAATGTAAATCTTCAGTTGTTTCAATAACAGTAGATGGAAATGTTGTATTGTTGATAGGGCCTGCTGCATTAGAGTTAATCAAAGGATCAGTGTGTTTAATAAGATCATCATTCCTTGCAGTAATAACAGAATCAGAAGTGCTAGGCAAAGTACTAGAATCCTCAACAGCAATGTGATCTGAAACAGGTTCTTTAGAACTCTTTATCAATTTTTCCACATTAGGATCGAAATATCAATATTAATCGTATCGTAAATTGTGCCAAGTTCATTAGCAGTACAAGGTAAGATCCACGAGCGAATTCTTATGAATCTCCTCCCCAACAGCAGTGTTTAAGACAACCTGAGCTTGATCCAATGATTTAGAATGTGTATTCTTGTTAGATTTTAATTGAGGATGAAGCCTAAAACATTTGTCATTTGAATGACCAAACATTTTACAATGATGGCAATAATTATTTTCCATAATAACAGCTTGCCAATAACCAAAAATTGGTTTCACTTGAATCAACTTAAAGGAAGAACTTAATTGCATTTCTGAATTTATATTTAAGTATTAACATCCTTACTAATAGAGTTCTCATGAGTTTCTTTTTCATATGATACTTCAAAGCAATCTTAATAAGACAAATTATGGTTATTATTGAAATGAATAGGAGACTAGAACTCTTAGACTTGATGACTAAATGTTCTTACACCTATAGTTTAGACCTAAGTTACTGAAAATCTTTCTAAAAAGTCTTAGTATTATATTCATTTAAATAAAAAATCATGGTATTCTTTAAGTAAAGTTCACTACTATGAGTCATATTTCTATGTAGTAAAAGGATTACTTGATGACAAGTAATAGTTGAGTTTGAGGGATATTGATGCACAAAAAATATGTTGGATTATTCATATATATTTTGTACTCATTTTTTGTGATATTGCACCTTAAAGGAATGTAGTTTTCATGTTTTGTTGTAGGTATGATGATTTTAGGCATTTGGACTAAAAAAAGCAAAAAGAAATGAATTTTGAGTGAAAATAGGCAAAATCGAGAAATCTGACTTCTGGCCCCGAAGGCGCCAGAATGGGCACCGATGGTGCCCAGATCAACAGAGCACCATAATTAAAATGCTCCGCAACGGTACCCAAAAATGGCGCTAACGACACCAAACGTCGGTAGAGGCCAGATTCAATGTATTTGGATGACTTTTTGAGGGTTTCTTGAGGCATCTTTTGGGGAATTCGTTCCTAAGCTATTTTAAAGAAAATTTGGTGCCATAAAAGTGAGGGGCAAGTAGAGAGGAAGTGAATAGAAAGTGTGGAAGTAGTGTGAGAGCGTGTGAAGTGAGAGTTTGGTCATTGTAGAGATTTTAGAGTCTAGGGTTTGTTGTATGACAGTGTTGTTTCATGAGCGATTCTTCTCTAAGCATTATAGGAGGAGAAGGAAAGTGAGAGATTGCTTCTTCCTTATTGTTCTAGAGGGAATTGTGTGTCGTTGTGAAGAGGGAAAGAGATTCAGAGAAACTTCAAGGGATTTTCTTGGGGAAGAAACTGAGATAATTTGTATTTACTTCTTATTTTTGTATGACTTTGCTTTTACATATATAATCCTTATTTTGTCATATCTTTCTTATGAATTCAGAGTAGATTTATTTGTCTTTCTCCTTATAATGAGATATGGTGAAGTGATGATTTTGATTGAATGTGTCATGTGAATGTTAATAAATTGTGATAATTTTTCATTTCTTACTTCATTTACTTTTTGATCTGGCTTAAAATATTTGTGAAACATATGATCCGAAATGACTATGTGTTCTACAATAAAAGTGAAGATTACATTCAATGTCCAAGAATGAGTGACATAGTTCATGGGGGTTGGGTGCAAATAAATAGGGAAATGTGGTTTATTAGGTGTAGAATTGGAGATTTTAGGGCGACAACCAAAAATCCCCAATTTGGTCCTAGTGTTTGAAAAATAAAGCGAGAGTTAGCCTTCAAGCGAAAGGAAGTCGGAGCAAGAGAGCCAGTATCCTCCCAGCTTAACCACGGATTTAGGGACTAAACTTAGGATTAGCCAATGTTCTTTATAGCACTAGGAAGAGGGTGAAGAATAGGTATGCTCCTATTTGGCACAATACAAAATTTTTACTAATATTTATCAATCACTCATCATAACATCATTGTAAGGGGAAGACACTTTCTCAAAATTTGAAACTTTCAATACAAAACTTAGTTTTGTGGTAGTTAACTTTATTTCACAGTTTAGAAAGTACTTTAATGATCCTATAATCTTTAGCCTCATTAAACTTTAGCAATTTTAGTATTTAGTGTACATGCTTAATTTGAATATTGTATTTTTTTTCTATGCTTTAAAGTTGTGTCCTCCCTATAGGATCAATAACCAAGACTCCATTAGAGCCCTGTAATACTTGAGCGATACATATCCTTGCGCATAGATTGATTGCTTCCTTATTAATTTGATTATATTGTGTGACTGAACTGAAGATAATTATTAAGTAATTATTGAAGATAGCCACGTTCAATATCTAGAAAAGCAAAATAAGGGTGGCTAGCTAGCCTGTCCAACAACTAATCTAAATAGCTTAAAGGAATATGATCTTTCCTAATGACTGAGTTTAATTCCCCATAATTAATACATATACGCCACTCAGTGACATGTCTACTTGGGAGCAGTTCATTTTGTTTGTTCGCTAGCATATTCAGACCCCCTTCCTTAGGGGCATAATGGATAGGGCTAACTCAGGCAATATCTGAAATGGGATAGATAATACCTGCATCAAGTCGCTTCAAAATCTCCTTGACAACTTATTTCAAAACAAGGTTTAATCTCTTTTGAGGATATGCTTGGGTTTTATGATATTCTTCTATCAAGATCCTATTTATACATATCAAATGGCAAATCATCTTTATGTTTCTTGAAGTTCCTCAGAATGCTCATCAATTTTTCCTCATTTGAGTTACTCAATCTGAGGATATAAATTCTGGCAATGTAGATGACTTCTGCAAATAAGCATATTTTAAATATTTGGGAAGCACCTTCATCTCATGTTCATAGGGTTCCTCAATGGAAGGAGCAAGAGGTTTACAATTTTCTATGGTATCAAGTATATCGAAGCTCTCCCTAATAATTCTCTAATTATCTTCAATTAGTAAAGTAGATTTGTCCATAACATATATAGAATCATCCTCGATCAAATCTTGCTCCACAGATTTTACTTCAAAACTTTCCCAAAAGTGGTTCTACAAAAATAATCAATCAAGTCCATCCTAACATAAGCATCTTCGTTATAATCAGAAGGAAGCTTCACACATTTTAATACATTAAATGTCATCTCATCATTCACTCTCATTATCAACTCTCCTTTCTACATTTCAATCATTGCTCTATCAGTGGCTAGAAATGGTCTACTTATTGCGATAGGGATCTTTTTGTCTTCCTCCATGTCTAATACAATGAAATCAACAGGGAGAATAAATTTATCCACCTTGACTAAAACATTCTCCATAACCCCCTCAGATAAGTGATTGAGCGATCAGCAAGCTAAAGGATTATAGTGTTAGGGGACACCTCTACTAATACTAACCTATTAAAAATGAATAATGGAATAAGGTTAATACGGGCACCCAAATCACATAAAGCCTTTCCATATAGCTTATCACCAATTACACTTTGAATATTAAAGCTTCGAGGATCCTTAAGTTTCTGAAGAAGCTTCTTTTGAATGATAATGCTTCCCCCCCCGTTGAGTGCTACCATCTCATAATCTCTAAACTTCTTCTTATTATTAAGGATCAACTTCATGAACTTCACATAGCTGGACATCTGCTCCAAAACCTAGGTAAACATAATGTTGAACTTAGCTTCTTAAAAATTTTTAAGAACCAAGAAAGTTGTTGATCTAGTTTTTATTTCTAGAGTATCTGAGGAAATATTGGTGGTGGTCTTTCTATATTATTCCTAGTGGGTGAGATTGGTTTTCCTAATCCATCGAAATGTCTTCCACATGTCTTTCAGGTTCCACATTCTCTTTCTCCACCTCATGATCTTTCAAGATCTGTTCCTCCAACTCTCTTCCACTCCCCAACTTGACTACCTTCATGTGCTCACTCTTCTTTTCTTTAGATATGATCTCAATGTTACCAGGAAAAGTTTGTTGTGGTCAACCCTTAGTGAGTTTGCAATTTGTCCCAATTGGTTCTCTTTTTTCCTAATAGCTGCTCCTTGGATTTGTAATTAATTTTCCATTTGCAAAAAAACTTCCTCCTAAGGCAACTTCTTCTCCATGAATTTTTAATTTGCCTTAAAACTAGGAGCATAAGAAGGTGTTGACCTCAATTTTGGTGAGGTCTGATCTCTCTACTTAGTACTTAGGATCTAGCCATAGGTTTTCCCTTCGACTATCCTAGAGGACTAGAATTGGGACCCCCCACTTAGAAGTTCAAACACTTCTTGACACCCTTCAAACTCCACAATTTTGACTGTAAACCCCCAGGTCACTTGGAGGGTTGAAATCAGTATGTGGAGGTTTAAAGGATGAGTTTCCTATAGGATTCTTTGGCCTTAAGATCACCTTAGGTGGCCTGGTCTTGGTGAGGGCAAGCTTGCACACACCACACTCTCACACACATTCTAAACCCTAAAACCACACTCTCACCCAACTCAACTCCCTGACTCATGTAGGTAACTCATATGGATGGACCTTAACCCCTAAGCCCCTGGCTAAGAGGGTTAGGAACAATATATTGAGTGCCTAAAATGAATCCTCTCATGGCTCTTGTGAGCTTAATATGGCTTCATGGCTCAACCAAAATGGTCTCATTTTACTCACACCAAATTAATCTTCATTTTCCCGAAATTTCAATTTTTGACCCCCAAGGCCCTAAACCCACCAAACCTACCAAATGCCCTTGAAATTGCCCAAAATGTGCAAAATTGCTTAAATTACCCAAAATTCCTCAAAATCAATCCTAAATATTCTACACCACTCAAATTGATCATCCATAGCCAAAATATACCAAAATTTCCAAAATACCCCCAGTACCCTCCAAATACCCAGAATGCCCTTTTTGACCCAAAAATTCAAAAATTCTCAAAATTCTCAAAAAAATTCTAGAAAATCTCAAATATTCCCAATTTCATTTTGTTTAACTGCCACATACTCCAATTTTTTCAATTTAATCTAATTTGATTAAAAGTCCCAAATGGGCCCTTTAGGCCAAAAATGACCAACCAACCCATCCATCCCAAATTCAACCCAAATGTCACCCAATTTTCCCCAAATTTGTTTTAAAATTTTCCTAACATTCCCACAAACAAAGCTCTAACTTTATTTACCCAATATTTGGACCCAAACTTCACCCAAGCCTAACCTAAACCAAAATTCCCAAAATTGTCCTAAACCAATCATGAACCCAAACAAGCCCAAATCCCAAAATTAAGACCCAACAAAAATTGAAAACTCTTTTCTACACTCCCATAAACATTTTTCAACGTCAATTTTACATCAGAACCAACATTAGCCCAACCTTAGCTCAAGTTAGCCCAATTGGACCCACTTTAACTCTATTATTAAAAGACCCAAATTAAACCCAATTCAACTCCAAATGACACCAAATCTTTTCTAAAATTTTCATCACACATCCCTAAACTAAATACAACATTTATTTGACACAATCTTTTATAAAATTTTTGTCCTAAAGTTTATTTTAAAATCTAAAAGCCCATCCCCTTAAAGCATTTTAAAAGCCCATTTTCATCAAATTTAAAAAGTCCAAATGTCCAATCCAAAGCCCACATGACATTTCTTTCCATCATCCATTTAATCAAAATCACCCCTAAGTTTCAAAACCATCATTAAACTATTCCAAATCAAGCTTCATGAAAATTTTCCATCAAAATGCCAAAATCTCTAAAATCTATTTCCATGAAATTGACCAGACTTTGCCCCAAGCCAAATGGAGCCATGGAGATGGAGCCAGACATAAGACATATGCAAGCCTTGAAAGTCACTTTAAACATCACCAAGCCATTAATGGTAAGAGAGGGGAGCTCTTTCCTAACCAATGATTAAACATTTTAACCTTACCCATGCTTCACCTTAACCCAAAATTAATCTAAATAAGCTTGGATGGAGACTTCTCCACTTAAAACTAGCTGACTCACCTGACCCCCACAGCACCCAAAGTCCCCCTTGGAGGGTGAACCAAGCCCAAAAACACGACTTGACCCATTTAAGCCCAAACGAGCCTCTTCCCCCATTCCATTTGAATCAAGCCCTTTACACATGGCCAACCTCCATTGAATGCACTAAACTCAATCACTGACCTTACTGGTCAAGATGGTGACTAGACCCTGGCCGGACCACCACCCCAGTCGTCGGAAAACACCATTGTCGAGAGCTCCATGTGAGCCAAAAATTTAAATTCTCCCTTGCTGAGCTGTCCCAACCCCAGTGGACACCATGGCTCTTCCTCTCCTCCCCTGAGCAGCTGATCCCCAGTGAAATCCAGCCCTAAAAGCCCCTCTGTGAGTTCAATTTCTGAGCTCAATTATCAGCCTAAAAACAGGACACTTCACCACAGTGAGCCAATCCTCAAATTGATTGACTCTACACCTTCATCAGACCAAGAGAAGAAGTTCCTCAGTGAAAGCCCCCTCACCAGGCCAGCCATTCTTCCTATCAGCCAAGCTTTGAAATCAGCCTCGGTCACTTTCATACCTAGGCATTTCACCATAGCTCCAAGCTTAATCCCTAGCTTCCCGGGGCTCCAACGAACGTGTCAAGCCCCTCTGATTGAAGCTTAAATTCTCAGAGCCAAGGTATTGAACTCCTCCTTCCTGAGAGCTTCTTTCGATTCTCCATTTTGTTCGAGTCGATTTTAATGCATGTTAGTCGTATATATGTGTTTGTCTTGTCGAGATGAGTTCATAGAGCCCAAGATCATGTAATTTGGTGGAGTATTGAGTGAGATTATAGGGTTAGAAGGTGGACGGCTCTCGGGGCACACCAGTCGTAGACGATGACCAGCCACCATCGAATCGAGCGTGTATCGGATGGACGGCCAGGATCACGCTGGATGAGAGCTGGGAACGAAACTGCGGGCCGCGTGGCATCTCAGTCAGATGGCGGCGTCAAACGGCGGAGCGACGCTTGTACTTTCGACCCGGACGAGGATGACGCGGTGCTGACTGGCTTAAGTAGATAAATAGGAATTTTTTGAATTTATTAAATACCCAGAACTTTGAAAATTCATATCATTGCATAGAAAAATCATAAAAATAAAATAAAAGTACCCTCTTGCTCAGTGAATAGAAGAGAATAATGTGGAAAAAGAATTAAGTTATTTTGTTAAATATTTTATTTTTAATTAATTTAATACTATTTTAAGTATTTCAATTCTCCATTCATGCATATAATCCACCATGGCATGAGACCATAGGGCTTTTGTAGCCTCTATTCTTGGGAACATTCCCTGAATTTTTCAAGACCAGAGGCCATCTCTGTAGCAAGTTATTGATTTTCCAATTTTATGTGTTTGTTTTGGTATTTAAATTCTAATAATTTGCATAATGATTAGACAATTCTAGGAAAATTAAGGAGGTATCTTATGACTAGAGGACCCTAGGAAAATTATGGTTTGACTTAATTCCTAAAAAATAACCCTAATTAGCCTAAACACTCAAAACTGAACTTTAATTAATTAGTAGTAACCACACATCAAAATCACTTGAAAATAATTCTCCATTGTCACTTAGGATGTAGAGAACCTTACATAAAAATTTCAAGTCAATTGGAAATAATTTAAGCCATTAAAAGAATTATTTAATTTGTATGGTCATTTTTAAATTTAAAAAATTCATAAAACCCAAAAAACACTTTAAAAATTCACCAAATTGGTTTTGTGGGTTCTCTGATATCAGAGGAGTCTAACAAAATAAAAATTAGAATTTTCTAAAAATTTTCATTTTTGACCTAACTTTTAATATTTTAATAATTAAAAAATTAAAAAAATCACAAAAATATTAAAATTCATAAAAATGTCATATTTTGTCCTTTAATCACTTAGGAACCAACCAAATATTTTTCCTAACTCCCTAGGTTAAGATGTTGAATTTTAAATGCTTAAGGCAATTTTTAATATTAAAAAATGGATTTTCCAACCTTTTGAGCAAATTAATTCTAATAAATCAAACAAAAATCAGAAAAATATAAAATTTGTTTCTTTAGACTCCTTGATTTTAGAGGGACTTAAGAAAAATATAAAATCCATTTTTAAACTTTAATTGTATTTTATAATTAATTAATACCCCAAAATTCAAAATAATTATATTAAATAAAACATAATTCAAAAAATCACCAAAATTGGTCCAAGTGGTCCTCTGGTCAGTAGAGACATCTCATAATTTTCTTAAGGATAGAAACTTTACCTTGGTTATATTATTGAATTTTCATTGAAAACCCCTATTTTCCATAAAAATAATTATTAAAATTAAATTAAAAATAGAAAAATCACATTTTCTCCTCTAATATTTTAATTGACCCATGAGTATGGTGACATAAAAATTCCAAAGTCATTTGAGTTATATTTAATGAATTATAAAGTGAACAAGCCTAAGGGGCAAAAAAAAATGGTAATTATTGAAATTTAGCTTTAATCAATATTTAGGCTTAATTATGGGTAATGGGTAATGAATGATCCTAATTAATCTCCTTAGATGATTGAAACATAGGGGGTTAAAGGGTAGAAACTCATTTATCACTTTTCCAACTTAAACAAAATGGTTATAATTTCTTAAATTATTAAGAATTTGAAGTTAATAAAAGAGAATGTATTAAGTGAAGGGGTTTAATCTTGGAAGATATTAACTTATTTATCTTAACCCCTAATTAATGATAGAAATCAAATACCACTTAATATTAATTTAGTAACTCATTAATAAAAAAAACTAAGATAAATTAAAATAATTTCTAAGATAAATTAAATAACCAAATTAAAACAATTTATAAGATAATTTAATAAAAATAATAATTTTAAAATAATATAA
Organism: Papilionanthe hookeriana x Papilionanthe teres; assembly: GCA_022702705.1. NCBI lineage: Eukaryota > Viridiplantae > Streptophyta > Magnoliopsida > Asparagales > Orchidaceae > Papilionanthe > Papilionanthe hookeriana x Papilionanthe teres. The sequence goes on along the minus strand of CM040436.1, from coordinate 43,046,732 downwards.
TTAATTAAATTAAAAATAATTTTAAAATGACAAGATTAATTCAAAACAATTTACATTAAATATAATTAAATTAAAACAATTTTAAAATAATTTAATCAACTTTAAATCAAAATTAAATTAATGCAGCTAAATTAAAATCAACTTCAAATCAATGCAATTAAATTAAAAATAACTAAAATTAAAGTTAAAATAATTTTAAAATAGCTAAGTCAACTTTTGAAATTACACAATCAAATTGTAATAATATAAGACAGTTCTAATTAAACTAAAATATTACAATTAATTTGAATCAATCTTAAAAAACCAACTTAAATCTAAATAAGATGGTTAAGTTTCTTAATAACTTAACTTGCCCTAAAGGCTTCCACCAACATAATTCCTAAATGGAGTATCAAGTGAAATGTCACTTCACTCATCGGATAATCAAATGTCTAAGTTCACTGAGCAAGAAGCAGAACTTAACTAAATTCTTGGATGATTAATTCACCTGTATAATGAAATTCATTTGGACTCAAAATAATCTCAGAAGTATTGAAAAGATGTTTAGGACTCGTCCTAAGCACTTCCTTAATATGACGGGATGTTTTAGAAGAACAATTGAACGTAATTGTTCTTTGGTGAAGAAAATCATCCATAAAACACAAGAATCTAGACGTCATAGGAATTGGCTAGTAGTGGGATTAGGATTTTGGTAGACAACCAGAACCTTCCCTTAGCTTTACCTAGGTACTTGTTGCAAATATTTAAATGCTCTGACATGTGTTTTTAAGTGCAGCTTGGAATGACGGGAAGACCCTCCAGGTATGCTTTTACTTTATTGCAATGTACTTACCTGTACTGCACTTTACTTTTCTTGCATGTTAAACAAGAATGTTACCCTGCATGAAAAATGAAACCTTTTAGGATAGCCACAAAATTAAAACCCAAAACTAAATTAAAATTCACAACAAGATAAAATTCACCGCCACAACATTTAAAATATAAAACAACTCAAAAATTAATCACAAACAGAACAACAAAACCGTAACTACAACTAAGTTAAAACGTCTTGTTGCATGATCGGGAATACCTCGGATGATGTAACCTACGTGTTGCTAACGGTATTTCCATCAGTCTAAATGAAAGTGTGGAACTCATTTAGTTGAGTTTAGCAAATTCATTTGGACTAAGTGAATCCAATAAAAATAACGGTACCGGAATGATGGAACTGTAAGATCTTAACCGGTGTTGTTATAACCAACTTTAAGATTCCCCTAACAAAATCATAAAAACACCTGAACCTTAAAACTTTTCTAAACCAGAGCACTTCTCTCATCTCCTGATTTTCACTTTCTAAAACTAAACCTTCTGCAACAACGAGGAGCTTGGAGCATAGTGGGCAGCACGGCCATCGTCATCAGAAAAATCTGAGTCTACTTCAGCAAAACCTTTCGGAGCATTAAATAACAAAGTCGTAGGATTTCGAGGTAGTTTGCCTAGTGCAACATAAATCGTCAACTTTTTGTTAGGCATTTGTATAATTATATTATGCAAATTAAGCCCTAACTGGTCTTAGGATTCCGAGGTAGTTGTTTGGTACGACATAAACCCTCACATCTTCGAGGCTATTTGTGTGATTATATCATACAAGCATAAGTCCTAATTAACCAAAATTGGCAGGATTAAAACATTAAATATTTCTCAAATTAAAGCCAAACAATAGGATAGTTTGGGAAGTTTTCAGGATTCCTCTTGGATCCTCAAATTCTCCTACCTTTCTTCTATTGGATTCCCAAAATAACTGTTCCAAATTTGAGTTATTCTCCATCGAAATTTCCAAAATCCAATTTGTTTGAAACCTTAAACTTTGAAATTCTTAAGAGCAAAACCACTGATCATTATCGAGAGTTTTCTTAAGTGTCTTCGGACATTTAAGATGTAATTAACTATAGGGGCTTGCCCTTATAGGGAACTTTAAGAACCTGTGTAATATAAACCTCGCTTAATTCCTTCATATTAAGCGAGGGAACTTGTCGGCTTATAGAATTGGTTCGCGTGACCAAACGGATGTCACAAATCTTCTAGTTTATTTAATCAAGCCCCATCATCAAGCAACGGTGCCTATTCCTCGGAATAGTATACACGGTTTGTGGTGCGGTGCTCGTTTATATAAACTATTTGGGATGTGAGATCGGTTTGATTTCATATCTTAAAATTTTTTAACTTAAAATTATTTTCAAAATCAAATGCTTCTTTCTAAAACTTTAAATATATTTAAATTAAATTTAAAATCTAAAATTTGCCGACAATTTCTATAAGCGACCCCTTTTCAAAATACATAACCTAAAAATATGTCGACAATTTCTGGCGACTCAGCTGGGGACTAGTTCCTCTCTCCATTTTGATCAGATGGTCTTGCTTTCATAAATCGGTAGTGAGTTTATGTCCCTAGTGGATCCAACTATCATTCTTTCCATTGAAATACCACATTCATTTCTCGCTTGAACGGGTATAGTCAACTCTCTTGGATTTTGGAGCCACTGTTTAGACACCCCTAAATAGAGAGGTTCTAGAATCCTTTTGCCTCTTTGAGGTGGGGTGGACCCCAAATAGGTGTTAGCTTAGGAGCGGTCCCTCGAATTTGAGAAGTCTTGTGAGACGCACTCTTCCTTTCCATTTTCTGGATTGGGTCCCTTACCTTTCCTTTAACCTTTCCCTTTTATTTTAATTTGTTTTGTTCCTAATAAACAAACCTTCTAGTGAACAAACTCTTTAATAAATGAACTTTCTGTTAAACCACAGATACACAAATAAAACAAAATCTAAAAATATCTTGTAAATAAAATTAAGAAAACAAAAAGATAAATGGAAATGTGTTCGGACTCGTTTAGAGATATTTCCTCTCTTTCTTCGTCCAGACGAAAGGAAGCATAAATCGAAACTGACGCCTAGAATCTACCCTGCAGAAAATGTCTGCACTGAAGTTGATTTTCTCCTTCACCAACGGGATAGACTTAGCTGTTTACAAGGACGAGCTACCCAATGATGCTGTCATTCGCTTTGGACAAGGGTTCGACAATACAGATATTAAGTTCATCGATGTCACTCTTTTAACGCTAATGAACAAAGTACCGAAAACTGAGGAGCCCATAATTGAGTTCAACCTGAAATCGGCTCAAGTGTTCCCTCCCCTGCAAAGGGTCCCAACTAAAAGAAATACTGCTGTTTGTAGGAGGACTGTTATCTCTACCCCCACCGATCTGGTCATCTCTGCACCGGCCTCAACTCCTGCCAAACTGAAAGGAAAAGAAGTTCAAGTCGGTGTTGAGCCTGTTACCGTGGAGGGTTCAGATTTTGCTACAATACCGTCTGTCTTCGAGATAAAGTCCAGGTCAAGAGTTGCACCCATAACTCGGACTCAAAGAAGAAATAGGAGCAGAAAGATCGCCAGGATCGAGAAGGCCAAGGCTATTGAAGTTGCTTTTCTGGAAGAGATTCCTGAGGAAGAAGAAGAACTGCATGAGATTTCACTGTTGTTGAGAGGAAGTAGATTCCACCCTCTCTCTGCTGCATCGGATGAAGAAGATGTCTGGAGGATCACCGCTGCATTACCCCTACCTGCATACTATAGTGACTGTAAAAGGAAGAGGGCATAGACTACGCCGCTTACCCGACTGCGAGCCGTAGTAGAGAAACTAGCTAAGAAGGAAGGTTGTCCCGTATCAGAGATTCTAAGAAGGATGGGATGAGTGCCAGTCAAATCCAGCCTCGGACCGCGAGTAGACCCCGTCACTGCTCCAGAGAGGCCAAGGAAGAAAGTGCGAGCTAGTGAAAGAAGTTCGCCTTTTGTAGTATCAGGTCACCATATTAGGGAGGACACCACCTACCAGCGTACAGCCGACAGACCATCTGGTCCTAGGCCTTCTACTGCAAGAAGGATGGTGTGGCAACCTATTATTGTTTAACTGATACCGACACAATATTCTGGAAAGAAGAGTCTCGTCAGAAAACCTGAATCTGAAGGAAGTGCTACTGCATTAAAGGAAACTCCTAAAAAAGAAGTTCAACGGTCATCACATGACAACCGTGAAACTATTTGGAAGAGACCACTTGAGGATGCTATAGGAAAGCTAAGAATAGACATCCGATGGTTGGCAAGGGTAAGAGGAGAAGAATTGAGAAATGAAGTGGATTCATCAGAATTCATGGATGAAGAATGTGCTGAGATCAACATGGTCGAGACCCGAGCGTCGTCAGCTTTGTAGGGAGCTCCGTCAACTTCAGAAAGAGATGAACCAGAAGCAATGAAAACACGTCTTCAAGAAAAGGATGACACGATCTCCCAGATGGCAAAGAAGATGGAGGAGATGGCGGCCGCCTTAGCCACTCCCCGTAGCCGCCTTCACCTCAGAAGGAAACACCCCCAGAGATTATTCACATCACCGATGGAGGAAAAGAAGTCACATCCGTCAATGGAGACGAACAGCTGAAGAAGGATTCAGCGCAGAGCATGATTCCCGAAAAGGATATTAAAAATATGGTGGAACAGCAGGTGCGAGAAGCCTTAGCCCAGTCTAAGGGTGGAACATCTATTCAAACGGGTAGACCTTACCCTGAAGAGTTTGATGCAGTCCAATAATCGAAAGGCTTCGTACCACCTCTGTTTAAGACTTTTGACGGTACGGGAAACCCCCAGCACCATGTCGCACAATTTCGTGCTAGTTGCTGCAATGCCGGTGGGAGCAACGCCTTACTCTTTTGACAGTTCGTTAGTAGCTTGTCAGGGATTGCCTTTGATTGGTATGCAGAATTGTCGAACAGTTCATTCAAGACATTTTTAGAATTGGAAAACCTCTTCGTTAAGCGGTTTGCTGGGGCTCGGCACCACATCACTATCGGTGATCTAGTGGTGGAGCAACAGAAACCGAACGAAACCCTGGTAAATTACATACTTCGATGGAGGAATTTAAGCATGAAGTGTGAACCACAGCTTCAGGAACAGCATGCAGTCGGTATCCTACTGAAGAGTATCCATGGCCCGATAGCACTTCTCCTCAAAGGATTCACAATTAAGACTTTCGAGAAGTTGATTAGCATGGCCGGGAGCTTGCAGGAGGAGTCAAAACAGCTGAGTTTCGTTGACAAGACCGATAAACAGAACCCCGTAAAGGAATTCGAAAAGAAATTTAGGATCATCGCGACAGTAGACAAAGGTAAGCAGCCAATACAAATACAACCAGAGCGGCCACAACCTAGTTATCAACCACCGCAACGGATCTATCAGCAACCTCAGTAGATTTATCAGCAACCTCAACAGAACTATCAATAGCCTTGACCAAGCTATCAATCATGGCAGCATGATCAGCTGCCGCCTCGTCCATGGCGTGCCGTAAAAGAACTCATGAATAGAGAATATCCCTTCAAGACTGAAGCAGTGGCAAAGATGTTTCGCAGTTTGATGAAGACACCCGACTTTCAACTACCAGAGCCTAAAAGGCCAGAAGAAGTCGACAAGAAGGATCATCTGAACTACTATCCTTACCACAGGATGCTTGGACATAAGATAGAAGGCTGCTTCTCCTTTAAGAATTTTCTCGATGATCATCTCCGGAAAGGGAACATAACTATCCCGAAGGAATACATGAAGGAGCCGCAAAAAGGAGGTTATGTCAATGTTATTTCAACTGATCCTATTGTTCCTATAGACCCGTACACGACCGATGATGGATGGAGTACTGTCTGGACAAAGTCTTCGAAGAAAATCTTGGATCACATCCAAACCGCTTCGGTGCGCGCTTCAACTCAAATTTTGAAACCTGTCGAGCCGGTACTATCGCTTGCGATTGAAGAACCGCCCCAGAAGGAGGAGAAGATCGTGGAAGAAAAGAAGACCGAGGCTCCGAAGGGTAGACTAGGTGCTGCTTATCCTAGGATTGTTGTTTCTGATTCGAGGGAGCAATCCCTCGGACCTCTGACTCTGTATGATTATTTGGTCACCCCGGCGGGATCTTATAATGATAAGAGTTTTGGTGTTGGCTTGACTGTTTCTAACGATTACGTAACTAACGACAACCAACCTAATCCAGATCTCGATTTCAATATAAATAACGATTCTCAAATCATACTAAACCTTGATGACCACGACGAAGGAGAAGACGTTCACAAGGTTAGCTACGAAAGCTCAAGAAGTGACGAGTGCATTTGAGAATTCTGAGGAGCTCCAATTGCGATAGAATTAGAGCTATCAGATTCCGAAGCAACTCCAGAAGAGCCAGTCATTCCGATTCAATGGGAAACACCGGCAGGTTCAGCACCAGATGCAGAAGAGATAACAAAAGTTAATTTAAGAAGTAGAAAAGCTCTACCCCCGAGAATGGGCCAAAGGATAAAGGAAAGCAGGTGGTTGCTCAGGAAGAGCCAACCCCAATAGAGGAATTGCCCATTCGGGAAGAGACTGAAGAACCTGGTAATAAAGTGGATTATAACGTGCTAGCCCATCTTAGGAAGCTATGAGCCAAACTAAGCATTTATGATGCTCTAATCCTGTCAAAGGAGATGAGGGAAACTCTGATCAAGGCTTTACTTGATCCAGAAATTTGCTTAGCTCAAATGACCAATAATTCCTCAGACGAGGTTTGCTCGTTAAAAGAACAGCGAGGTGTTACCTTCACGGACAATGATTTGCTGCTTGGAAAAGCTGATCACAATTGACCATTATACATCTCAGTCACTATTGGAAAGTTCACGCTCTCCAGGGTGTTAGTTGATTCGGGAGCATCAATCAACATAATAAGCCTTCGAACGTTAGCATATTTGGAAATTGATGCTCGCGACCTCGAAGCAGACAAGATGTTATTAAGAGGCTTCAATCAGAAAGGAGAAAGAGCCCTTGGATCGATAACACTATTAATGAAGACCGGCAATTTAGCAAAGACAACCGCAAAATTCCATATAATTGATTCTGAGACATCGTTCAACGCTCTACTGGGTCGGTCGTGGATCCATGAGAACCGGGTGGTACCGTCGTCTCTGCACCAGAGCATAAAATATTATGAAGGAGTAGTGTATCAAAGGTGATTTGCAACCATTCTCTGTGCATGAAATCGGAATCCACGAAGATGCAGCCTACTACACGCCTCCGAAGAAAACAATCTTCTCCAGAAATGTCATACCAAATGAAGCAAAAGAAGTTCGAGACGATGAAGAACCTGAAATTCTAGTTCAACAGTTACTCACCACTCCCTTACGGCGAGATGGTGAAGGTTTCTCCAGAACTCGCACCCGAGGTCGAGACGGGGGACGAGGCCGTGGAAGAAATGGTGGAATAGTTGGACAGAAGAAACCAGTCATCGACATTGATTTGGGAGAACAGTTCCGAAGAAGAAGAAATCAAGAAAGAAGCAGCGACAATAAGTCAGAAGAAACCCCAATTCAAGATCTCTCTCGAAAAAGAAAAGAATAAAGAATACAAATCAATGTACGAGAAGATTAACCACTATGTGCATACTATGACCCTGACCCGATCCATTCTAATAAGGTTGAGGGTATCGTGGTCAAGGATGTGCATGGTGGCAGTACTAAACCGATCAAATTCTACCATGGTGCTTCTTCTTCCAAAACTGAAAATGATGTACAATTTGAAGATGTTACTTCATCTGAATTAATGGAATTGCCTTTTGAGTGGTACTCTCCCTGTGTTTAGAATTTAATTCAACGTGGTGTCTTACCTAAACAATGGACAAAAGGTCGATCACAACACTTTGAAAAATTATGGAATAATGTCGGTCGGCCTCCCAATTCAAAACATGGTCTTGGATTCAGCACAGTAGGATCAGTTGATGATACAGGGTTTTGCTTGGTTGTCACTTGCGAGCCTAATGAAGACTACTTGGAAACTTCAGATAATCTTGAAGATCTACCAATTGGAGATGCTCCACCAGAATTCAAAGAAGAAATTAAATCTACAATAGATGAGTTAATGGAAGTTAACTTAGGTACTAGCGAAGAGCCTAGGCCGACCTTTGTTAGCTCCTTACTCAATAAAGAAGACTCCGAAAATATGATCAAACTACTGATGGAATTTAAAGACTGTTTTGCTTGGAGTTACGATGAAATGCCAGGACTAGCTCCAGAAGTTGCAGTTCACAAACTAGGAGTGGATCACGCTGTCGTTCCAGTCAGACAAGCTCCCAGAAGAATGTGTCTAGAGATTGAACAACAAGTTATAGCTGAAGTTAAGAAGCTAATAGACGTTAAGTTTGTCCGTGAAGAACAATATCTAACTTGGTTAGCCAATGTGGTACCAGTCAGAAAAAAGAATGGACAGATCAGAATCTGCGTGTATTTCAGAGATTTGAATAAAGCGTGTCCAAAAGATGAGTTTCCACTACCAATTCCAGAATTGATGATCGACATCGCTTCAACACATGAAATCTTCTCTTTCATGGATGGATCGTCAGGATACAACCAAATAAAGATGGCACGGAAAGATGAAAAGCTCACGGCCTTCAGAACGCCAATCGGAGTATATTGCTACGTAGTAATGACATTTGGACTGAACAACATGGGTGCAACATACCAAAGAGCAATGACGAGGATTTTTTATGATCTCATTAACAACCAAGTCGAGTGCTATGTGGATGATGTCGTCATCAAGAGCAAACTGAAGGAAGATTGCCTGTATGATTTGAGAATTGTTTTCGAGCGATTAAGACAATTTAACCTTAAGATGAATCCCTTAAAATGCGCCTTTGGCGTCACCTCTGGGAAATTCTTAGAATTTGTTGTCTGACATCGCAGAATTGAAATCGATCCGAAAAAGATTAAAGCTATCTTAGAAATGTCGCCTCCCAAAACTATGAAACAATTATGATCCTTTCAAGGGAAATTGGCATATCTTCGACACTTTATCTCAAATTTGTCAGATAGGTGTCAGTCCTTCTCGGCATTAATTAAAAAGGATGCCAAATTCGTTTGGGAAGAGAAATGCCAGCAGGCCTTCAAGAACATTAAGCAGTATTTAATGACACCTCCTGTCTTAGCAGCCCCTGTCTCGGGTCGACCGTTGATACTTTATACTGCGGCTTTAGATGACTCCCTCGGAGCCCTGCTAGCCCAGATCAATGACGAGGGGAAAGAAAATGCTATTTACTACTTAAGTCGTCGCCTAATTCCGACGGAAGTAAAGTATCCTTCGATTGAAAAGCATTGTTTGGCCCTGATCTTTGCCGCTCAAAAAGCTCAGGCATTACATGCTTTCTCATAAGGTCAACCTTATTGTGAAAGTTAATCTATTGCAATATTTAATGACCCGACCGACGCTTTCCAGCAGACTTGCCAGGTGTTCGATGATACTATTGTAATTCGACATAACTTTCGTTCCTCTTCGTGCCGTAAAGGGGTAAGTCCTAGCAGACTTCCTCGTAGCACACCCTTTACCGGCAGAATCTCTGCTCAACAACGACTTGCCCGACGAGCAGATAATGAGCCTAGAAGACCCCGATGATCAGCGTTGGGAATTATACTTTGATGGAGCATCCTCAGTACAGAAAGATAAAGAATTGCAAACGATAGTGCCCGGTAAGGCAGGAATCGGACTAATCTTTATAACACCGGAGTGCGGGATGTTAAGGTATTCCTACCATTTAACAGAACCATGTACGAACAACGAAGCAGAATATGAAGCCCTTATAACTGGACTGGAATTGACTATTTAGATGGGTATAACAGTTATTGTTGACCTCATTTTTGGTGAGGTCTTCTCTTCTTCTCTTTAGTACTTAGGATCTAGCCTTAGGCTTTTCCTTTGACTATCCTAGAGGACTAGAATTGGGACCCACCACTTAGAAATTCAAACCACTTCTGAACTCCCCGCAAACTCCACAAAATTGATCGTAGACCCCTAATCACCTAGAGGGTCGACATTAAATGTGGAAGTTTAAAGGATGAGTTCCTATGGGACTCTTCGCCTTGAGACCGCCCGGCGGCTCTAGTCCGGTGAAGGGGCTGACTTACACACACACCTACACCTATATACTACACTTTCACACACCTCTTAAAACCACACCCATACCCAATTTGACCTCCCGACTCATGCGGGTGGTTCACATGGATGGTCCTTAACCCCTAAGCCCTCGGCAAGAGGATTAGGAACAACATAGATGAATGCCTCAAATGAGTCCCTTCATGGCTCATATGGGCTTGATGTGGCTTCATGGCTCAACCAAAATGATTTCATTCCACTTACATTCACCCAAGCTTCAATTTTCCAAATTTTCAATTTTTGACCCCCGGGACCCTACACCCACCTAGCCTACCCAAAACCCTTGAAATTACCCAAATTTTCTAAAATCTCCAAATCACCCAAAATTCTTCAAAATCAATCCTAAACATTCCCACATTACTCAAATTGATCATCCACACCCAAAAGTACCAAAAATTTCAAAAATACCTCCCAATACCCTCCAAATACCCAAAATACCCCTCTTAGCCAAAAAATCCAAAAATTCAGAAAATTCCCATAAAATTCCAGAAAATCTCAAATATTCCCAATTTCATTTTATTCAACTACACCATGGGCCAATTTTGTCAATATACCCCACTTTTATCAAAATCCCCAATTTGACCCATTTTAACCCAAAGTGAACCCAATGTCAAACCAAACCTACCCAATTGACTCAAATTCTGATCCAATTCAATTCTAAACTTCAATTCAACATCCCCAACACCAATCTAGACCAAATCCAAGTCCAATTTGATTGGCATTTGGATCCAATTTCACTTTTGACCTTAAAGCCCAATTTGGACCCATGACCCAAACTTAGCCCAAACTCACCCAATTCAACTCCAATTAACCCCAAATATTTTCTAAACCTTCCTTAACATCCCCATAAACAAAACACTAACATGATTTGCCCAAAGTTTAGACCCAAACCTCACTCAAATTCATCCTAAAATCAAAAAAACCAATTTTGACCTAAACCCAAACCTAACCCAAATAGGCCCAAACCTCAAAATTAAAACCCAACCAAAGCCAAAACCTCTTTGAAACACTCCCATAAACATTTCCCAACATTTATTTTACATCAATTTCAACCCTAGCCCAACATTGGCCCAAGTTAGCCCAATTTGACCTACATTGGCCCACTTACCAAATGAACCCAAATTCAAACCAATGCAATTCCAAATTACACCAAATTGACTCCAAACCATTCATGGAACATCCCTAAACCAATTGTAACATTTGTTTGGCCCAATCCTTCACAAAATTCCCATCCATAAATTTACTTTTTTAAACCAAAAGCCCACCTCCTTAAACCTTCCTAAAAGCCCAAATTTCATGCTAAAGCCCATAAGACAAATTCTTCTCATTATACCATTAATTAAAATCAACCCCTAAGTTTGAAAATTCATCATGAAGCCATTCCAAATTAAGCCCCATACAAATTCCCATCAAAATACCAAAATTTTTCTTAAATCCATTTCCATGAAATTGACTTAACTTTTCCCAAGCCAAAGATGAGCCATGAAGCCATGCATGAGCCACATGGGAGCCATGAGAGCCATGGAATCTACTTTCCACCTCACCATACCCAAGATGGCAAGAGGAGGAGGCCCTTTCCATACTCTCTTAAGAGTGATTAACCACTTCCATGACTCCACTAAACCATGCTTAAACTTAATCGTACTTGGATCGTGACTTGACCCCACTAATCAAGCCGATCCAAATCACTTTCTCTTCAGCCTAAACCAAGCCTAGGGTGGTGCACCTAGCCCAAATGGATGGGTTGACCAATTTGAGCCAAAATGAGCCCTCTCCCATTCCATTCTAATCCAAGCCTTTTACACATGGCATTTGCCAATCGCCTACACTAAACCCCAGCACTCGACCCACCTCGAACAAGATGGTGACCAGTGCCGGCCGGCCAGCCACCGAGCCGCCGGAAAACACCATGGCCGAGACCTTGGGAGGAGCCGGAAAATTCAATTCTCCCTTGCTGACTTGTCCCATGCCCAATGGCCACCATGGTTGTTCTTCTCCTCACCTAAGCAGCTGATCCCAGCCCTCAACTCCCCGCGGAGGCCCTCCAGCCATGCCTATTTAAACACCACCTCCTCTCGGCCATGGGAGGTGCTGAACCGTACCTTACCGAAACTCGCCAAAATTGCTCTAGATCATTCTCCATACTTAGAGCAGCTTGATCCCTGAGGCTAATTGTGCCTCGATCCCCACCAACGTAGCCCAATTTCTCAACCGAAATCTCACCCAAAACCGGGACACTTTGCCACAGTGAGCCAATCCTCAAATCGATCGGTCCTACACCTTCACCGTACTCGAGGGAAGAAGTCCACTAGCAAAAGCCCCTCTCCAGGCCACCCAGCTTGCTCCAGCCTCCAAGCTTTGTGATCGGGCTTGGTCGAAATCACACCTGAGCAATTCACCGCACCGTGAGACTTCATCCGGAGCTTCGTCGGGATCCAATCGAAGGTGACACAACCCTCGGATCGAAGCCACACTTCTCCGAGCAAAGGTATGAGCTAACTCTTTATCCCGAGCTTCTGGAGATTCTCCATTTCAAATGCTTTAATTTCAATGCATGATCACCGTATAGATGTGTTCGTCTCTTCAAGACGAATCCATAGAGCACAAGAACACGAAAATCGGTTAAGTATTGAGTGAGATATTAGGGATTTAGTGTGGACGGTTCTCGGGTTAGGAAGCTTGGGGACGATGAACGGATGCCGTTCATTTAATACACGCGCGGACGGACGCGCTCGGATGGCGTCGGACGAGGGGATGATACATGAACAGCGGGCCGTGTGGCGCCGAGTCGAAGGCGGCGCCGAATCGGAGGCGACGCGTGTGCGTTCGGGGCCGCCAGGATGAGTCAGCGCCGCCGTTTTAAATAGAAAATTAGGGATTTTTTCTAATTTATTTAATTCCCTGAACTTTGAAAATTCATAACTTTGTGTAGAAAAATCCTAAAAATAAAATAAAAATACCTTCTTGCTCAGTGAACAGAGGAGAATAATGTGGAAAAGAAATCATTTAATTTCACTAAGTACTTTATTTTTAATTAATTATTTACTCCCTGCATTATTTTAATTCTCTATGCATTCATATAATTCACCATGGCATGAGACCATAGGGCTTTTGAAGCCTCTGAACTTGGGAACATTCCCTGAATTTTCCAAGGTCAGAGGCCATCTCTGTGAAAAGTTATTAATTTTTCAAATGCATGTTGCTGTTTTGAGTATTTTAATTCCAAAAATTAGCATGTTGTGAAATAAATTCTAGGAAAATTTGGTGATGTTCCTTATGACCAGAGAACCCTAGGAAAAATAGGACTTGAGTTAATTCATTCAGATTAACCCTAATTGGCTTAAACACCCAAAATAGACACCTAATTAATTAGAGCTAACCATGCATCAAATTGACTTGAAATCAATTCTCCACTGACCTTTAGGATCAGAGGAACCCACCATAAAAATTTGAAGTCAATTGGACTTTGTTAGCCCTACTAGATGGGTTGATTAAGCCATTTAGTCATTTTAAACTTTAAAAAAATTCATAACTTTCAAAATACCTTTCAAAAATTCACCAAATTGGTTTTGGAGCCTCTCTGATATCAGGGGAATTTAAAAAAATTAAAATTTCAATTTTCTAAAAAAAGTTAATTTTTTAGTATTATTTTAATATTTTAATAATTAAAAAATAATAAAAATTACAAAAATAATAAAATTCACCAAAATGTCACATTTTGAATTTTAATCACTTAGGAACAAATCCCATATTTTTCCTAGGTCTCTATGATAAGATATTAAATTTTAAAGCCTTGGGATAATTTTTAAAATTAAAAAATACATTTTCTAGCATTTCCACTAAAATAATTCCAATAAATTAAGAAAAAATTAGAAAATTATAAACTTTGGTTCTCTAATTTCCTTGATATCAGAGAGAATTTTAAAAATTATAAAATTCATTTTTCAACTTATATTCTATTTTTAAATTAATTAATACTCCAGAACTTAAAATAATCTTAATAAATAAAATATAATTTAAAAAATCACAAAAATTGGTCCAAGTGGTCCTCTGGTCATTAGGAATGTCCCATAATTTTCTTAAGGACAGAAACTTTCCCTTGGTCATATTATTAAATTTTCCTTGGAAATCCTTGTTTTCCACCAAAAATAATTACATAAATAAATTAAATACAGAAAAATCACATTTTCTCCTCTAATGTCTTTATTGACATATGAGTGAAGTTACATAAAAATTTCAAATTCATTTGAGCTCAATTTAGTGAGTTATGAAATTATTAAGCTTGAAGGGCAAAATGGTAATTAAAATTTTAACCCTTAATTAAAACTTTAGACTTAATAAAATTAAAGAGTAAAATATTTGATCCTAATCTGATTTGGATGATTGAAATTTAAATAATTAAAGGGTAGAAACCTATTAAACAATTCAACAATAATTGAAATGAACTTTGATTAAAATAATTAATTAAATTTGGAAGAATAATAAATTGGAATGATTAAAATAGGGATGTTATTAGGAAGAAATTTGTTCTTTAATTTAAGAATCCCTAAATTAATCATCTCAATAATATTTAATCCCTAATTAAAATGATAATCCAAGTTTAAGATTTAAAATGCTAAAAGACTTAATCATTAAATTAAATTATGGTTAAATTATTTAAAACAAACCCCTTTTAAAATAAAAAAAATTAAAATAAAAGAAAAATTAAATTAAATTAAATTAAATTAAAAATTAAAACAAATTAAACTAAATCAAATTAAATTAAATTAAATTAAATTAATTTAAAACATATTGAATTAAATTAAATTAATTTAATTTAATTTAAATTAAAACATATTAAATTAAATTAAATTAAGCTAAATCATATTATATTAAATTGACTTAAAATTAAATGAAAATTAAATTAAACCACATTAAATTAAATTAAGTTAAATTGAATTAAATTGAATTAAATGTAATATCACCTAAGACATGAAGAATTCAAAATAAATCTAAAATAACTTGAACACTACTCCAAACTTAAATCATTAATTTAACTTAAATTTGAATCACAAATCATTAAATATCATTTTGCCTCTTAGGAGCTTTTACTATTATAACTCCTAAATGGAGTATCAAGTGAAATGTCACTTCACTCATAAGGATATTCAAACATCCTAATTCACCGAGCAAGAAATAAAACTTAACTTAAACACCCTGGATGATTAATTCACCTGCACAATGAATTCATTTGGACTTAGGACAATTCCCGAAATATCGAAAAGATGTTTAAGATTCGTCTTAAACACTTCCTCAATATGATGGAAGGTCCTTAAGAACAAATCGAGCATAGTTGTTCTTCGGTGAAGAAAATCATCCTTAAAACCAAAATCGAAGACCTAGACGTCATAGGAACGACTAGCTATAGGATTAGGACTTTGGTAGAAAACCATAACCCTTCCCTTAGCTTTACCTAGGAAATTGCTATAAATGCTTAAATGCTCTAAATTGTATTTTAAGTGCAGCTTGAATGACGGAAGACCCTCCGTGTACGCTTTTATTTTATTGCAATTTATCTTACCGCAATTCATTTACTCGTGTTGCACTTTACCTTTCTTGCATGATAAACAACAGTTGCATGAAAACCTACACCTTTAGGACTGAAACCAAAACTGAAACCAAAACTAAATTAAAAGTCATTACAAGATAAAATTCACCGCCACAACATTTCAAAATATAAAACAACTCAAAATTTAATCACAAACGAACAACAAAACTACAACTACAACTAAACTAAAACGTCTTGTTGGATGATCGGGAATACCTCGGATGATGTAACATACGTGTTGCTAACGGGATTTCCCACGGTCTAAATGAAAGTGTGGAACTCATTCAGTTGAGTTTAGCAAATTCATCTGGACTAACTGAATCCG
Source organism: Papilionanthe hookeriana x Papilionanthe teres (assembly GCA_022702705.1). NCBI lineage: Eukaryota > Viridiplantae > Streptophyta > Magnoliopsida > Asparagales > Orchidaceae > Papilionanthe > Papilionanthe hookeriana x Papilionanthe teres. The sequence goes on along the minus strand of CM040436.1, from coordinate 43,030,799 downwards.
ATAAAAATAACGATGCCGGAAGGATGGAACCGTGGGATCTTAACCGGTGTTGTTATAATCAACTTTAAGATTTGTTTAATTAAAATATTAAAAAAAAACACCCGGACTTTAAGATTTCTAAAACCAAACTTCTCTCTTCTCTTTTGATTACAATCTTCTAAAACCAAATCTCTGCAACAACAAGGAGCTCGGAGCATGGTGGGCAGCACGACCGTCGTCATCAGCAAAACATGAATCTGCTTCAGCAAAACTTTTCTTTAGTTTAAACAATCAACTCATAGGACTTCGAGGTAGTTTTCCTGGTGCAACATAAAACCTCAACCTTCTTGTTAGGCATTTGCTTTGCAAATTAAGTCCTAATCGACCTTAGGGTTCCAAGGTAGTCGTCCGATATGACATAAACCCTCACATCTTCGAGGCTATTTATATGATTTTATCATACAAATATAAGTCCTAACTAATTAAAATTGGCAAGATCAAAATACTAAATAAACATTAGGACTTTCCTAAATTCAAACCAAACAATAGATAGTCGGGAAATTACCGAAGTTCGCTTCGAATCTGTGATTTCTCCTACCTTTCTTCCTTTGAATTCCCAAAATAAAATGTTCCAAATTTGATCCATTCCCTATTGAAATTCCAAAATTCAATCCATTGAAAACTTAAACTTTGAAATTCTTGAGAGCAGAACTACTGATTATTATCGAGAGTTTTCTTAGGTGATTCTCGTCACTTAAGATGTAATTAACTATAGGGGCTTGCTCTTATAGGGAACTTTAAGAACCCATGTAATATAAACCCCGTTTAATGTTTTCATATTAAACGGGGAACTTGTCGGCTTATAAAATTGGTTCGCAGGCCAAACGGATGTCACAAATCTTCTAGTTTATTTAATCGAGCCCCATCATCAAGCAGTGTGTCTATTCTTCAGATAGATACATGGTTTGTGATGCGGTGCTCGTTTATATAAACTATTCGTGATGTGAGATCAGTTTGATTTCATATCTTAAAATTTTCAAATTTAAAATTATTTTTTTAAAATCAAATACTACTTTTCAAATTATTTATTTATTTAAATTAAATTAAAATTACCCCTTTTCAAAATAAAACACATAACCTAAAAATATGCCGACAGTTATCAATATCTACGAAGAATCACAGTTGATCATTCAGCAAGTCGCAGGACAGTACAGAATTTCAAAGCCAAGACTCGAGCAATACTTTCAGTATGCCATGAAATTGTTGGAGCAGATTCCTAATGCAACGATCTATAAGATCCCCAGAAGAGAAAATGCTCTCGCAGATGCGTTAGCCCGCCTCGCAAAAGAATTTTCCTTCTTACAGGATGAATCAGTTGAAATGCCAATTTAGGGACGACAGGTCCTCTCACAGCTCGACATGGATGCAATACACCAATCAGAAAAAGAAGAGGAAAAAACTGCAGCAGTAACTGAAAATACAGAAGATTGGCGGCAGCCATTAATAGACTACCTGCAAACAGGAAACCTACCGGACGATAAGTCGTTAACCCATCAAATTAAGAGAATAACTCTATCTTACACATTAATAAACAATATGTTATATAGAAGGTCTTTTAACCAGATGTGGCTAAGGTGCCTGAGCGAGTCTGAGGCTCGTGAAATTGTTAAGGAAGTGCACTCAGAACTTTGTGGCGCTCATCAGTCGGGTCCTAAGATGAAATTAAAGATTAAGAGACTAGGGTACTACTGGCCCTTAATGATGAACGACTGCATGAAAGTTGTGAAAAGTTGTCACCAATGCCTACATCAACCTCCAAATGTGTTGCATCCGACAATCGCGTCGTGGCCGTTTGAGTGTTGGGGCACAGATATCGTGGTTCCAATAAAACCGCCTTCTTCAAGAGAAAATCGCTTCATTTTAGTAGCGACAGATTAATTTTCCAAATGGGCAGAAGCTACACCGCTCAGAGAAGTTAAAGCACACCATGTGTTACAGTTCTTCAAAAATCAAGTCGTCTACCGTTTCGGGGTACCGCGCAGAATTATTTCAGATAATGGGTCTGCATTTAGAATTACAAGGATCAACAGTTTCGTCAGAAGACATGGGATTGATTGGCGTTATTCGACAATCTATTACCCAAGAGCAAATGGCTTGGCCGAGGCTTTTAATAAAACTCTTGTCCAAATTCTAAAGAAAACTTTGGATGACAACAAAAGAAATTGGCACGAGAAGTTGTTAGAAGCCGTATGGGCCTACAGAACGACTTTCAAAACTCCTACTCTACGCCCTACGCTCTAGTGTACGGGTCCGAAGCCATTTTACCCTTGGAGGTGCAGCTTCCGTCACTCAGAATCGCAGTTGCGAACAAGATCACTACAGAAGAGAATGCCAAACTACGACTAGAAGAATTGGAAATCTTGGAAGGGAAATGACTTTCAGCGCAGCAGGATTTGGAACTGTATCAAGCCAAGATGATCCAGGCCCACGATAAACTAGTCCGCCCAAGGAGGTTCAAAGTCGGTGACTTGGTTCTAGTTCTCAAAAGACCTATTCTTGCACACTACAAAATAGGAGGTAAATTTGAACCAGCTTGGGAGGGGCCATTCGTGGTCGAGACAGACTACTCTGGAGGTTCTTACCAACTCGTGAATTGCCATGGAGAACGACCTATGCTTCCAATCAATGGACGATATTTGAAGAAGTATTATGCAACCTGATGTTTCGAAGGATGAACTTTAAAAAATGGAGTCTCATTCCTAGGAGCACGGGTGAAGTAATCATTTTTAACTGGGTCCGAACCCAAAACATAAAAATGGATGATAAAAAAAATCATCATTAAAAAAATGTGTTAAAAAGAAAATATGTGAAATCATAAAATTTTGATCCTTTCTTTTAAATCAGCTCACTCCTGATCTTTCCTCATCTTTTCCTACTCTTATTAAAAACTTAAAAAAAAAAGAAATGAGCAAAAGCTTTCCACTAATAAGTAAATTTTCTTATTGTTCTTATTCTTAGTACAGCCCCTGATCCTTTCCTTATTTTTTGTAGGGAAATGTCGAACGGGAGGTTGGTTCTGAACTTTAAGAATGGCGTGAGTCTAGCACTCGATGAAAAGAAGATGAAGGATGGGGCTGTGATTGAGATTGACTCTAATTTCACACCGACCGGGCTACAGTATGAAGAAACTGATTGGACCACGATTGACCGGGAAGAGTTCCACAGCCAGAAAGTGATGAAATTGGGTGGCCCAAGTCAGCAGTCCAGCAAGAAAAGAAAAGTAAACGCCGCTCATGCAACGGGAGCAGACAAGAAAGTCAAGTCCGTGGTTGCTACAGCAGAGGTTAGGTTTGTCAGCGCCATGCCCACAGAAGTTCAAGAGGTAAGGAGAGATGCTCTCACTCCGACCCAACGAAGAAACAAGAACCGTTGCATTCGCAAGATGCTGACCAAACTAGTAGCGAATCAACATGAAGAGATAGTTGCTACCGTCAGTGCAAGTACTTCGAAGAAATCAGTTCAGTAAAAGCCAAAAAAAAGGAGATCAACTTTAAGAACAGCAGAAAGGATGAAAGAAATTCCAAGAAGAGCAGAAACATAATCGGTGCCACGATGCCAGACAAATGCACCAGTTTTGAAGAGTCTTGTTGCGAAAGCAACCCCGGAGGATGTCCCGACAAAGACTATCCCACAGTACGTTACCAGACCTCGCTAGTTGCAAATAATTCTGGAATACGAACTGGAATAGATGCAGAATGTTGAAAAGAAAACTTTTGAATATTTTGAGAGAATCCGAGGCAAGAGAATCAACATCCTGGAGGGCCTTGAGCTGCATACAGATGTGTTCTCAGACTATGAGCAGCAGCAAATTATGGACTGTGTCGTCTAGCTTTAGAAAATGGGTCGAGCTGGTCGTCTGAGAGAGAAGACCTACTCAAAACCTCGAAGTTGGATGAAAGGAAAAGGAAGAGTTACAATCCAGTGCGGGTGTTGCTACAACTTCGCTGAAGACAGAAAGGTAAATCCACCAGGGATACTCCGTCGTAGTGAGGTGGATCCGATGACAAGAATTATCAAGAGAATGGTAAAAAGGATGGTGACATGGAGGGTGTTGCCTGTAGATTGCATACCCAACAGCTGCATAATTAACATATACAGGGAGGGCGACTGCATACAGCCACATATAGATCATCACGACTTCGTCAGACCCTTCTGCACAGTGTCTTTCGTCAACCAATGTAACATCATGTTCGGATCTGACCTCCGGATAGCAGGCCTCGGAGAATTCCGAGGGCCGGTGGAGATACCACTACCGGTAGGTTCCGTCTTGGTGTTAAAAGGAAATGGAGCGGACATAGCAAAACATTGCATTCCAGGAGTGCCTGTTGAGCGGATCTCCGTCACTTTCAGAAGGATGGATGACAGAAAAATACCTTTCCACTTTCAGCCAGATCCAGAGTTAGAGAGTCTTCGGCCCTACGAACTGTGAGCTACATGGGAGATATTACACCTTCAATGCACATCCGAACGGCATTTCCTGCCAAGGATGGCTTGGAAGGTGATGTTATTGTCCATGCATCTCACTATTCAAACATGGATTTCAACAGATGCTTTTGGAAGAAACTTGCAAGAATCTTACACAATCCGTTTTGGATTTATGTGGATTGTGTGAGATGCTAAATTTTCAAGGAAAATATCATCATGTTTTGGATCGAGCTATATAATGTTTTTTCAACAAATTGGAATGGAAATGACCATGTCGTTTTTTTCCTTCACCTCTTTTGTGCAAATTGACTGGGAAATGCCATTAAGTTAAATGAACTTCGAACAAAGAACGAAAAGAAAAGAAAATAAATAAAGAACTCTTTTTAAGAATCCGAATGTCAAAACAAACTCTAAATTAACACGAAAAATTAAATTGAATCACTAAACAAACGAAACGAATCTAAATCTCGAATTGAATTCCGATCAGAATCCGTCAATTTGAATCTTTCGACTGAAATCCATTTGAAGCTCCTTTGGAACCTCTTTTGAGTTGATTCTTCCCCGCAGAAGACTTCAACTTCAGTTTCAAACTTTGAAACTTCGAATCTGAAATTCCCAGCCTCAGGCTGTTCTCAAACCTTTTCGACTCTCCGCGATCTCTTTCCTCTTTTGAGAAGGTCGACCGAGTCTATCGACTACGTAACCACGAAATTTTCGATTTGGTTCCGACGGCATGGATTCATATCCTTCGTCAAACATGATCTCCATACTCTCGATGTTTTTAGGATGGATTGGAGTTAGGGTCATGGCTTGAACATAATGGTTAATCCGATCATACATTAATTCATAGTCATTCTTTTCTGTGTCATCCGAAGAGATTTCGAACTGAGGTTTCTTTTAACTTATCATCATTGTTCATTTGTTGAATTCATCCTCTTCGGAGCATCCTTCTACATCAATGTTGATCATCGACATCATCTGTTCAACAATCTAGTGAGTTCTCCCTCGCCCGCATCCCCGCTCCCCGACCTCGGATGTGCGGGTTGCAGAACCTTCACCAACTAACATTTCGCAAAGAACGGTAGGAGATCGTCGTTTTGTGTGTTGGGTCCTATTTTTTAATCTTTCTGAATCTTCAATTTTGCTTATCACGACTTCTCTAGAAAATATTATTCTCTTCGGGGGAGCGTAGGCAGTGTAGGCCTCGTGGATGATCACTTCATGTATTAAGAATAGCTATAAATCCCCCTTAATGTAATGCTCTCGTCCATCTCGTAGTATTCGGCGTACCGGTGAAGTGACGATTGTGACCATGTTGTACCCATGAAGCCTCGACCGAATTGCTGTATGTCAATTAAAGTATCCACGTCAATGACAGCCGAGTTTTCACATGTTATTAGATTTCAAACTTTCATTCGTTGTTACGGCATCGAGGGCTCTTCTCATTTCTGATTGAACTTTTCGAGGATCATCTTATCCGTGGAGAGTTCTCACGACGATATCCAAGTAACCTAATGTCTCGTAGACTCATTACATTAAGCGAAGGCTCAGATCTACTAAGATCAAAAAGTACAAACTACGATGATGACGAAAATATAAAATTTAATTTATTGTAATCGATCGTACCGAGTAAAGAAATCTTCATCGAGGAAGGTTATGCCAGACGGTTTTTCAAAGTACAAACTCTATCCCAGGATGCCATCCAACCGCTCTAAGCAAATGTCCGGGTCATGTAGCCCCTGACGCCTTTCATCTCCTTTCACAGATCGCAGGGAGCCGTAGAAGCTTAGCTCGTCGGCAACTTCCCGAGATGAGCTAGTACATTGTAATCCACTTTGCTCAACCGTCCACCTTACTCCGAATTTCAGGTTTTCCGTTGCCGGAGGCATTTCTTCGAGTAATCATCTATTTCTCTTTATCTTCTAAGAGTCATCCTCATAGCAGCGCACTGCTACTTCGTAAATGTATTTATGTTACTTCTTCTTCCACTAGACCCAGAGGTTCTCCTGATGTTGTAGTCAACTCTTCTGGTATCGTTTCTATATCTGAGATCCAGGTTGATTTCAAGTGGTGTTCTTTTGCACTCGAGAACTGGCTCCTCGCTTCCCATACTGCCGTAACTGGTATGTCAATGTCTTCTTATTTTCGTCAATGTTCTCATCGAGAACTAACGTGATTTGAGGATAATTTTAGGAATCAAAATTGAGGTTAGATAGGTTTTGATTAATTAATTCATCACTAGAGACAGTAAGAACGTAGCCAGAATCAACATTACGAGACCCCGGAGGGGCAGCATGCACTGCATTAAAGTCAAGGATTCGAGGGTTTTCATCCTCGAATCTGAGACAATCAATCTAACAGGGACAACCCATATCCTATCCTTCGCGCTATCATCCTTAATTTTACTTGTGATTTCCTTCTTCGTTCTTTCCTGCTGCGGTAGCCTCTTTGGTGAAGTCTTCATCTTGGACTAAAGCAAGGCGCATTTCAAGGGGCCATTTTCGAAGAAGATCGGATCTAATCCAAGACTCAATTTCGAGCTCATTCCAACAAGACTCCATCCACCCTCGCCGCAGTATGTCGATCGTAGATTCGGCTCGGCCGAAATCACATTTATAGAACCTCTTTCAAGTTCTTTCAAATATTCTTTCGGTATTGTTATATTCCTTTCTTTGAAATTTCTTTCGAGCCAATCCGTAAAATTGAGGCATCCTTCTATCGTGTGTCTGAGCAACCTATGGTAGGGACAAAAATTGGGTTGATCCTTCTTGTTCATCTCTTCGACTTCTTTGTCTCAGGCAATACGAACTCGGGCTTCTTCATCAAGCTCTTAAACATATTTGCTACAACATCGTCTTTGAAGGAGTTCCTGCATAGGCATTCTGACATTGTTGGACCCTATCGTCTATCTGTCCTATATGACATCTGTTGTTGACTGCATCGATCGCTTTTCTATGCACGAGGCCGACCATACTACTCGAGACCGACCGCACGCGAGGCCGATCGTGCCGCTCGCGCACCGTTCGCCCCGAATCCTCATCACTGTTTTCCCTTTATCGATCGTTGCCACTACGTCGATCTCTTTTTCATATGCTTGCGGGCCTTGTTTTCTGGCTTTGCAGCTCCATATGTCACTTCCTCTTGTAAACCGATGGCCTTACCGAGTACTACGACTTATACCGCACAGCATTTATCAGGCAAAAGCCTAAGAGACGAGGTAAGGATTTATGATTCCCTAGATGGACAAACTCAAATTCCTTTAGGTTTATGTTATTTAAGACTAAGGATTGTTTAAATCGAAGTGATCCGTCTTACTAATCTCAATCGTCGTCTAAATTCGTCCTCCATCTACTTCCACCTTGCTCTGAAATTCGTGTCATAATGGTCACAGGTTTAGGTTAAGTCTCAAGGCCTACCGTAGGGTTCCTACTAAGCATATGTCATATTGCTGTCTAATCTAGGGGTCTTTGTAAGTGCATTAAATTATGCATAAATGAACCATGCAATAGAGCAAAAAAAAAAAACATAACAAAAAAAAAAAAAAAAAAAAAAGTGCAGAAAAGAGAAGTAAAGTAGCACATATATAAGCCGCTTCTTACAATGTTGTTGCAAATAGGATTAGTACCATAAACATAGCATAATAATATGTGAGAAAATTAAACAAGTCATGAGAGGATACGAACAAATGTATGTATGAGAAAGTCATTTGTCATGTATATTAAAGATTGAAGTTGGTGATAAGCATTTAGATTTGGGGTAGGTTCAGACTCATAATTCTCGAAGGACATTCGTAGGCAACCATAAGCAATTTGTGTGATTTATCCTATCCAACCCTGGATATAAGCTACCAACAAAACAATTGAAGGAGGACAACTTCTAGCTTGATCAAATTGATTAACAAGTGGACTTCAGATAGGATACCATCTAAAATTCTTAATTTCTTAGGCCTTTAATATTTAAATTTTTACTTAGCACTCATAAATAGTAGTATCAAGGGAATATATATTTTTTTGTTATATATATATATATATATATATATATATATATATATATATATATATATATATATATATATATAATCACTCCAATTATACTAGAGCTACCAAAAGAACCTAGCAAAGTATTGAGCAACTTCTCACCAAGTGTTGGTGAATAGTAACATCGATCCTACACCCTCCCGAAGTCCTCGAGCTAAGAGATACTATTATATTATCCCACATTTATTATTAGAAGAATTTTGCATCATTGCCTTTGAACCTGAACCATCCAACTTATAGCTTCACTTGATGATCCATTAACCTGCTTGAAAAAAGTGCTACTTTTTATATGTATATAATGCTTATTTTTAGTGATAGTGCACTTTAAAGGAAGGTATTTTTTTTATTACAAGTAAAATAGGTTAATCAATTGGAGCAAATGGAACAAAAATGGAGCGATTTGGAATCAAATGGAGCAAATAATAAAATTTTGATCTAGCGCCTAGGCTCCAAGCAGTTAATTCATGCTTCTAGAAGGCTGGCGCCTAGGCACTAAGGTTGGGCGCTTAGGTCCAGAAACTGACATGACGTTTTTTAAGCTTTTTGGACAAATTTTTGAAAGGGTGTGTGTAGTGTGTGTGGGGGGTGTGTCATTTTGAGTAAGGAGGAAGCAGAGGATGCCAGGGGTGAAGATTTCCAAGGTTTTAGAGTGTAGTAGAAGAGGAAAATGAGAGGTTTCTTTCATTTACTACATTTTTGAGTGATATTTGAGTGAAATTGTAATGAGAGTTTGAGAATTCTTTAAAGAAACTTTAGAAGATTTTTTTGGGGAGTACTTTGAGATAAGTGTTTTATATTTTTTTTGTTTGATTTTGGTTTAATTTTATTGTGTAAACCTAATTTTAGATATCAACCCATGTGTTGTTGTATGTTTCCTATGAAATCTGAGTAGTTTTTCTTTATCTTTCTCCTTTTGATGATAAATAATCATGTGTAGGGTTAGAATTATTTAGATTTTTTTTATTTTATAATTGTGATGATTCATTACTTCATACTTAATTTACTTATACAATTTGGCAAATTGTTAAGTTAAAACTGCCAGAACCCATAATGTCCCGGGAGTGGCCATGGATTCCTCAACTAGTAAGAATCACATTAATCTAGTGGATGAAAAAGGTAGTTCATAAGTTAGTGCAAATTGATAGGGAGATAAGTTTTGATGAGTGTAAATTGGTGATTCTAGGAACATCCTACAACCTTAACCAATTTGATCTAGGGTTTGGAACATAAAGCTAGTTTAGCCCAATTGAGGGCTTACGTGGGTACTCTAGGGTGATAGGCTAGAATCTACCCAAAGATAACTAAGGCTTTAGGAACTTAACTTAAGGTTAACCAATGTTCTTTATGCACTTAGAAGAGGGTAAAGAATATGTATGATCCTATTTGACACAAAACTATATTTAAATTTATAAACATTTGATTCTTACACTGACTATGATCACATTGCAAGGGGAATGACTTCCATATACTTTGAACTATTCTATGTAATGTTAGTTTAGAAATGTATTACAGTATCTTTTTAAGTCAAATAAAATTAGTAGGTATAAGTACTCCTTTTTACACTTATAATTTCTATCTTAATTCCTAAATAATTTACATGTAGTACAAGTAAAGTTTTACCAAGTCTATAAAAAGAGTTTTTCCTTCTCTGTGTGATCGATACTTAGGACTCTATTAGAGCCCTATATTACTTAAATGATACGTGCACTTGCATTTTTATCATAGTGAATTTTTTAAATCAATAATTAGAAAATATATTTTAAGATTAGAAAGACCTGCATTTCTGGGAGAAGCCATTATAAACACATGAAATTATATTATCAGCACAGAACAACGGTCAAGTTTTTGACGCCATTGTCGGGGAATCAACAGAACTTTTGACCTAAAAATTTTTAGTTGAACTGTAGACTTATTTTAGGAAAATTGTAGTGTCTTTTACTGTATAAGTGCTTGTTTGTGTTTTAGCAATATTCTTAAATAATAAAAAAATAAATATACTAATATATTTAAGTAATTTTGAGTGTTTTGTTTAATTTTGTTTTCTGAACTTTTAGTTTTATATGCATACTTCAGGATCTAAAGGTTTAGTACTGATCCCCGAATATTTATGCTTACAATTTAAATAGTAAATTTATGATTTATAATATTGTATACTACGCAAGTATACGTATCGTTTATCAAGTAATATAGGACTTTCGGATTAAGCCCCAAGATATCGAACCCATAGGGAAATGTCTAAAACTTTAAAGAACTAAGAAAAATAATATTTTACTTTTTCAATTGATTTTTGTAAGAATGTTTTAAGGTAAAAATTTTGAAAAGTTATTTTGATATTTTTAATAAAAAGTTAAGCAGGAATCAATACTTTAAACACAATATAAAAGTTATAAGAATCAAATATCTTTTTCCTTCTTCAATGAATCAGTAATAATTATGAATATTTATATTGTGGAAGTATTTAAATGTATTGTGTCAAATAGGAGCAATTATATTTTTTACCCCTTACTTGTCTCTATATGAAAATCGTTCATTTGAAATTTTGAAATTTTGAAGATGGGTTAGGCAGAAGATACCAGCCTCACCTAGAGTTCCCTCTATTCCTCCAATTCTGTGGGCTAACATCTCATAACAAAATTTAAAATAAAACCAAATTAGCTGCTTTAGCCCGTCACTCTAAAGTCCTCTGATTTTACTCCCCAATAAAGCTTATGTCCCTATATATTTGCATTCAATCATATGGACTACAATTCTCACCCATATAATTACATGCGATTCTTTCTAATTGCTTACTCGAGACAATAACACATCGGATCTTACATAATCTCACAACAAATTTTAATATTTTAATCGTCACATCAAGAAGTAAATTAAGTGCAAGTGAATCAATAACTACAATTTCTTCCAAAGATTAAATACTTATACTTTCCACAATATACTTCCATAATTTAATTACTTCATCATCTACAGAAAGAAAAAGATAAAGTAAACTACTCAAGATTTCATGAAGAAAACACAAACACAACTCGAGCCTGAAAGCATAAACAATAATGAAAACACAACAAATCTTACTTAAAACAAAGTGTAAAAACAAAATAAATACTTATATGAAAATCCTCTCCACAAGACTCGGGAAGTTCCTTAAAATTTTGCTTTCCACAATACAATCAAGCAGAGAGCCCAAGTGCCCAACTATGATGACTCAAATAAAAACTTTAGACTTCAATAAAACTAGATACAATGATAAAGAAAACTGGTGAGAAGAAGGCTTCACACCAACCCTTTTTCCTTTCTTATACTCTACTCTCTACTAACAACTATAGAACTACACTAAGAAACTCTCTAAAAACAAAAGAACTCCAAAACCCTTAACTCTTAACACACTTTCAACACACACACACACTTTCAACTCACTTTCAAATTATGAGGCTTCATTTTTATATTTTTCCAAAAGGTGCCTTAGTGTCTCTTCATATCATGTATAGATTCAATGTATCCACCAAAAGATGCATCCATTCAATCACATTTGCCGCCCAAAGAAAGTTAAGGAAGTCACCACCAAAAGTTGCTACAAACACCCCTTGAAAATAGCACCAAATTTGATTAAAATTTGATTTTTAATTGTGGTGCATAAGCGCCTGCACTTCGTGCTTAGGCGTCGAGGCCAAATTTAAACTTCATAATTTTTCCACATTTGATCCTTTTCATTCCTTTCATCATAATTAATCATTTTCATCATACCTGCAAGAAAAACACAAAATATCTTCCATTAAAGTGCAATATCATCAAAAATAGTATAAAAATGTGCATAAAAACACTATATATTTTATAAAATTTTAAAATCCCCTAAACTTAAAATGTTACTTCGTCCTCAAGCGACTCTTAACTATAAAAATTTTAACATGCAAATTATGTAAATGAGTTTCTTAGGAAGGTTTCAAAATTTTGTTCTAGAAATAAAATAATCCAATTTAGAAAAAAATTTAGTAAATAAGATCAACCTAAAGCTTAGAAAGTATGAAGGATAAATTTAAAATATAACTTTCTTTCTAATTCGTAAATACTACAGTAGATTTTTCAAAATATGTGATTCAAATATTTTGCTTTTCTCACTTAAAAAATTTTAATCGAGAATAATTTTACTTACTATATTATAACCTTAAATTTTAGATTTTCTCAAAACTTATATTTTAAACTTTAGACATGGAACCAATTTTTAATTAGGCCCTTAAATCCTCAAGCTTGTCCTTCCTTTTCACATATTATTTTTCACCTTTTTTCTGTTTTCTTTTTCTTTTCTTTTCTTCTTTTTTACTTTGTCTTTATTTTTCTAAGGTAAGGATTACTGTATCTGGATAGGCCTTTAATAATTTTGAATTTCACACTTTCATTTAAAATAAAGGTCTAATATATATCTTTCACTTAAAAATCATAATAATAGTGTTGAAAATTATTTATCAATAAAAAAAATTTAAGCTTTGAAAAATAAAAGTAAAATCTTCTATTCATCCAAAAAATACAACATTTCTTACTAAAGATAGTTTAACTATATTTAACATTTCTTTATTATTTTAACTTTAAATTTTCCATTATTACTATAAATTTTAATCTCAAATTCTTTTATTCATTTATATATTCAAAATTGAAAGCCTAATATAACTTCATATACATAATTATTTTCTAAACTCAAAAAACCAAATTTATTTTAAGTATTCTCAGAATAAATAAAATTTTAGGTTTTTTAAAAATTTTAGTTTTTTAAATTTCAAACTTTAATTTTTAGTTAAAGATAAAAATATTTAAGCATAATAAATGATACTTATCAGAATTAAAAACTAAAATAATATACTTATGAATTTCAATATCCTAAATATGCAAAAGATAATAATTTTAAAATAAAAACAGAGTAAAAAGAAACTAAATTCAAGCTTTTTCATAAAAATAAAAATTTCAAAAGACTTCTAAGAGCGGAGGTTTTTGGAAGCAAATACACACCAACTTAACATAACTAAAATCACAACAATACTGACACAACTGCAGTAGATTTTGAAATTTTTTAAACATGTAATTTTCTAAATAGTAGTTTTTAATAAGAAGTTCAATTTCAATGTATCTGGAATTAATTTACACTCGATTAAAAATTCAAACACTAGACATAATATTGGAAAACTTTACTACTACACACATACCACAAACTACAACATTTAACATTAATTTATCACATAAAAACTGAATGTGCATAAAAAGAAATACGAACTACGCTCTATACAATATCGTAGCTCATATCATAAATACATCACACAACAATTAAACATCGCATCACATATAAAAATATCAAATAAAAACATATCAACACATAAGAAATCACAAAACAAAACAAACTCAACGTAACAATCCAAATCATCATTCTCATCATCTTCTTCTTCTTTCTAGTCTTGATGGCACATATGTATATAATACGATGGATAAAGTATCTCAAGACCGCGATCACCTCAATCACCGCTTATCTATATACTATCGATACCTCCTCATATTCATCATGTTTGATTAAATATACTCCTTTCAATATTTTCAATCTGTACCATCCATATCTCTAACATGCTCTCTCGTAAGACTCACTTTCTTCAAAATCTTCTTAATAATCCGCCTCCGTGAATCACTGATGATGATTCTCACAAGTAGCTGGCACTCGAAGTAAAGGGTAGGGTTGTGTCAGAAGCTCTAAGTCCTCTCCAACTTAACTCCTAATGTTGCCATTGTAAGCGCCAACATTTACACCGGTAATAAAGTCTCAATATTAGAAGAACTCTCCTATGTTTCAAATCCTTCACACTTTGTACCGCTCATAAATTGAATGAATTAAGGAAGGAAATCTCACCGTAGTATATAGCTAGATCTAAGGCCATTTCACCACATAATAAAAATAATAAATGCGTCAATAAAGCTTCTCACGAATACGATGGTTTAGAACAACTCTCTCTTTGTAACTCAATTAACATGGACTTAAAACAATAAAATAGATGAGATAAAATAATGTCATGCTTCTGAAATGACATCTAATCTAGATGTTCCAAAATTTACCTCCTTCTCTACTCATATCTTCCACAAACCCTCTTCCATCAGCCGAAAAAGACATTATCTCATCGAATTCTCCTTCAAAATAGGATTACATCAGATAAAAACAAAAACAATGCGTAGGCAAAAGTTATAGGCTGATATCGACACCTTACAGAAATTGCATTGTCACACTCTAACAATCACTAAATTCTTCTCATTACAGTAAGTTCGCATAAAATCCCCGTGATCATTAAACAATAATGATACAGAGAAGTTATCAAACACTCCTCCCAATTCCTTCTAAGAATCATCTCTTCAATAACTCTCTCCCATTTTTACTAAAATACACACCAGAATCAATTTTCATGATGATAAGTATACTAATGATTTGACCTTCTGTTTTCCGTATCAACAAACTTGATTGAATCAATTTTCAGCTTTCCTTTCGAATGTCAATTTTGAGCCATCTCTAAAAAAAATCGCAAAATTCACCATAAATTCCACAATTAAACTAAACTTGCTAATGCAACCTCTTCCAAAGGTAATTTCCACTAAATCCAAGCAATTTTCTCATGTTTTTCCCCAACTTCACTATAAATAATTATTTTAAGATTTTTCAATAATATACTCAAAATATAATAGTGAAAATAAAAAAAAATTTACTTGTGAGTAAAGGCTATACATCAAGGAATCACCCAATAAATCCCGTTGAAACTGCCTTTAATTAATCAACCTAAAGATGCCTCTCAACTTTTTTTGCAAATTTAAGAGGTCGAGGGCATTTAGAGGTGTTAAAAAATGTCACTTGGTTTTCAACTCCAGAACCGCATTGGGGACCAAGGCGACAAGGTGTATACGGTGTTTAAAGACGAAATCGCGTTTAGGCGCCGCATTCGATTTTCACACAATTAATTTAAAAGTCAGATTAAACTCTTTACATCACCTAAATCAACAACAGAAGTAAATATATTTCAAATAATCATTCTTATATAAACCTTTCTAATTTCAAAGAAAGTTAAATTTCCATCAATTCCAAAAACAAATTTCACACAAAACACAACTTTCATTTAATTAAAAAAACCACATAATACAAAATAAAAATTTTTATCCAAACATTTTGGATGAAATTTCCCAATATAGAAAGATTCAAATACATAAAAACAAAGATAAATTTACATCATTAAGATGTAACAAATACACATAAAAGTTCAACAAACACAAAACATATGCAACACTAGAGCACAAAACATTTTCTAACACATAAAAATTACAAAGACTCGTACCATACTCAAATTAAATCCAATCTCCGTTAGGTGGAATATATCTAACCATTAACATTTAATTATTTGGAATATAAAATATGATAAAACAAAGCATGGTTTAAAAACTCTCACATCTTCTTCTTCTAACCATTTATTTTTCGTAAACATCGCACACCGTCTTTCCACACGACTTGCATTGATCGAATTGCGTTTTAAGTCGACATCTCATAATAAGCACCAGCATTAGTTTCATTTAATTTTGCTTCAATTAATTCCAACGCTTCAATCTTCGCAATCCTTTCGCAATACCTTCGAATACTAACCGCTAGAATCCGCTAAAAAACTTTGCGTACTTTTCTCTAATAAATTTCTTCGTCGTTTCCTCCTTCTGGGCTTCACTCTCCCAAGAAATACATTTTTACACTCAAAACACTCTTTCTACACTCAGTCTGTACTTAGTGACTCGTGGGTGTTGCTTCTCTTAATTCGTGGCCTTTTATAGACATGGGGAGTACTAAACCGACCCTAGACGTTTTAAAACTCCAAAATAATCTTCAAAACTATCTCCTGACGATTTTGGCTCCTAGAAATTCATTTATCACGTTTTCATAATCGCGCTTAATATCAACTAAAAGGCACTTAGCCGCCAATGCTCATTTTTGCACAGGTCTGCCAAATGTCCAAAATTTTCATTCTGACTCTTTTAAGTCATCAATTAATGTCAAATAAACACCACTATAAACAATCTCTCCAAAATACTACCACATAATCATAAAAACGAACCAAATAAAGGACAAAAAGCAAATATAAAGCAAAGCACACCGATAACTATGGGTTGCCTCCCACTAAGCGCTTGGTTTAATGTATTCAACCTGACACACCCAAAACTTATTATGAGTGACCCAACATCGCATTCTCATCAAGTTTAAGTTGATCGACCGAAAACAAGGTTTAAGTCTGTATGACCATTAACTTCAATATTTTTCCGACTTAGGATTTTATCATCCACACCTCCATAAGAACAAATTTTTATCACAATAAATCGTAATCTACCGATTTCTACCCTAAGTTTTCCAACACAAATTTTAACTTGGCATTATAGTAGTAAAAACTTTTATATTCCGTTCAAGATTTTGGGCAGAAGAATCTTTCATCATGCCCTAACTTCATCTTCTTTAAAAATCTTAAGATTTTTTTTAAGATTCATTCTTATTCTTCAAGGCTTATTCGATTAGAATAATCTCTTCGAAAGAATATCCTTCAAAATTATAATTGAACCTTTTATGTACCTAACATGTTTACGCTCAAGTTCAACATGTAAAATGATAAGATTTTCCAAAAATTACCATGGGACATCCTATGTGAATTTTGAGCACCCATATAGGCCCACAAAGCATGAACTACTTAATTGACCAATCCTAATGGGATTACCACTTTTTCCAATATTCTTTTAATTTCACGATTGGATAATTCAACCAAACGACTGGTTCCAGGGATGATAAGCAAAAGAATAATGTATATATTAAGGGATATTTCTTTACTAACTTCTCCATAATCTCATTTCTAAAACGGCTTTCCATCTGTTATGATTACTCTTGGTATTTCAATTTTGCAATATATTTTTTCTCTAAAACATTGCAACACCGTGAGCATCATATCGAGGTAAAGCAACAAAATTTCTTCAATCCATTCGTATACAACATCGCTATTAAAATATAAATCTTTTCCGAAAGATGGTGTAAATGGTCCCATGAAATATAATCCCCAACATCAAATTTTTTCAACTTCCAACATATAATTGAGGGGCGCTTCGTTTATTCTAGAAATATTGCCTACATCGCCGATGAAGACATCGACTAAGCAATTTCTAATCTATGCATTAACATCTTTAAAAATCAGATAATAAAATCCAGATGGTAAAATTCTATAAGTACTTCCGTCAACTCCAAAATGTCCCCCATAATCGACTCAGTGACATTTCAATAATTTACAAGTTTCTTTTAAAGGCACATCTTCGAATGATCAGATCCTTTCCTTGTTTATATAAAATCGGTCATCTCAAAAATAAGTTTTAGCAACAAATAAAATTTCTTCCTCTCGGTATGTCAAACCATATACGCAAAATATCACTAACAATAAACTTTACAATGTCGGCATACCACGGAATACGACCATTAGTAGTAACAATTTTTTATCGTGAACATGTTCATTAATTTCTTCGCATCACTAAGAGATTTTTCAGCTTCAAGCCCTGATAAATGATCGCCACCTGATTATCACACTTTCCTATTTACTATCTTAAAATCAAATTCTTGCAAAAGAAGAATCCATCTAATCAATCTCGATTTCGCATCTTTCTTCTTCATTAAATATTTGATAGCAGAATGATCGTATGCACTACACATTTGGGCCCAATTAAATACGATCTAAACTTATCAAAATAAAATACTATAAATAATAACGTTTCTCAAGAGTGGTATAGTTAATTTGAGCTTCATTAAGAGTTTTACTAGCATAGTAAATTACTTCCGAAATTTTTATCATATTTTTGACCAAAAACAACACCAATAGCATAATCACTAGCATCACACATTAATTCAAAAGGTTTTTCCTAATTTGGTGAAATTATAATAGGTGTAGTGATTAATTTTTGCTTTAATGTTTCAAAAGCTTTTAAGCATTCATCATTAAATAAAAAATTACATCCTTTCCAATAAAGGATACAAGGGTTTTCAAATTTTTTGAAAAGTCTTTGTATCATTTCGTAATCTGATGTCCCATAAAACTTCTAATTCCCTTTACATTTCACGGCATGCTAAATTGTGAGATAACGAATATTCGCAAGATGTACCTTCAAATCTTTTTCCGATATTCTATGTCCTAATACAAACTTCGCTACCATAAATCGACATTTTCCAAATCGAAGACCAAATTAGTTTCTTTCACAAAGGTTTTAAACTTTAGATAAATGTTCTAAACATGATTCAAATGAACTTCCAAACACCGAAAAGTCATCCATAAAAACTTCAATCGCTTTTTCAATTAAATCACAAAAATAGCCATCATACATCTCCGAAATGTAGCAAAGAGGGATTACTTAAACCAAAAGCCATCTTTCTAAAAAGCAAACGTACCATGACTGTAAACTTTGTTTTCTCATCCTGCAGAGTACTCAATTTGGTGATACCCAAGATATCCATCCGTAAAAAACAAAAATATTTATGCCCACTCATTCTATTCAACATCCGACGAAATGGGAGTGGAAAATGATATTTCAGAAGAAGATTTAATTTTCTATAATCAATGCATATTCGCCACCCCATAACTTATTTTGTTTGCATAATCTCATTTTTTATTAACAACATGGCTACTCCTCCTTTCGAATACGTTGAATAAGACTAACCAATGCACGATCCGAAATGTTTCGTAGATAATCCGCATCCAAACACTTTAAAATTTCTCTTAACAAAATCATTCATAATAAAGATTTAATCTCCTTCGAGGCTTAGCCCTAGATTTATAGTTATCTTCCATAAGGATTATATGCATACAAATCATGCTGACCGATTCCTTTAATATCGCCTATCGTCCATCCAAAGCCTTTTCGTACCGCTTTTAAAACTTCAAAAACAAACTCTCTTCTTTAGTAAATCGAGAGGAAATTATCACTCGGCAAAGCCGAGACTCATCTAAAAAATATACTTTAAATGATCAAGAAGCATCTTTAACTCAAGTTCAGGAGGTTTTTCAATTAATGGATTAAAAGATTCATCTTTTTTAGTCATGTCCAACAGTTCAAAAATTTAATGAACATAATTTTAATCTTCCTCATGAAAATCTTCAAAATGATGTAACTCATCTTCTTGCTCATGTTCCAATTCTTCTCTCTTAGCTCTCTTCATAAGTCGATTTTAAATGGCATTCACTCAAATATTTGACAACATTCATCTTATAACATTCATCATCTTTACCTCCCGCAAGACATTCTTCACGATTTCTTTAAATGCTGAATTAACAACATCATTAACTCTCATTGTTAATTCCCCTTTTTGCACATCTATCATTGCTCTATCCGTGGCTAGGAAATGTCTTGCTAAATTATGGGTATCTCTTTATCTCTCCATATCCAAGACAATGCAATCAACAGGAAAGATAAATTAATCCACTTCGACCAAAACATCTTCTATAACTCCTTTAGATATGTGATTGAACTATCCGCTAATCAAGAAAGCAGTAGTCGGTGTTATTTCTCATAATCCCGCCTTTTAAATATTAATAGAGGCATAAGGTTAATGCTTCGCACCCAAATCACATAAAGCTTTTCCATAAAATTGCCTCCGATTACACACCGTGAAACTCGCCAAGATCTTTGCTTTTCAGAAGCTTCTTCTAAATTATCATGACCGCACTCCTCACTGGGCAAGACAACCGTCTCATTATCTTTAAACTTCCTTTTTGTCAAAAATATCATTCATAAATTTCATGATGTTTCGGCATTTGTTATAAGGCTTCAACAAATGGAATGTTGATCGTAAGCTTCTTAAATATCTCCAAGAATATCAAATCGTTATTCAACTTTGTCATTAAAGTCTTGAGGGAAATGAGGCAGGGTTTTTCAAATCTTCCTTGCTTTATAGGTCAGTCTTTTCAAACCTTCGTAGCGTCCTCTTTGGTTCTTCAATCTCTTCTCTTTCTCTACTTCAATTGCTTTCGAACTCGCCTTCCAACTCTCTTCCACTTCCTCACGAATTGCTTTTACATGCTCTTTATTCTTATTCCCAGTTTACTCGCATACTGAAGCATACCTCAGATCTATCACTTAACGTATCGGCACTATTATCCCACTCGATTTTCAATATTTCTAATTGTAGCTCGTTGACTTCGCAATTAATTTCCCATTTGTAACACCAATTCTTCAATAAACAACTTCTTCTTAATCATGGAAGCATTATTAAACTGAGAGTAGAGATAATAACTATAATTATTATTCCCTTAACTTGTTCCAAATTCTAACAAATACTGGTTGCTCCCCATTATTGATTAATACCACACTAATTATTTGTATTCTAGTTAAAGTTCATTACTTTTCCTACCCAAGTTATAATACACCAATAACTTCAATCATAAAGAATTTGGCCGAGAAAAATTCATCCTAAATTGGCTTATCTTCCCAAAATCGTTAAAACAACTCGATCGCTAACATCGCAAAGCATCATTTTCATAAATATTGGCTTACCTTTTTAGGATTTATCCTTTCAAAAGGCCATTAAAAATTATTAAGAGCTTTTTTATTCTATCAAAGCATACATCAAAGAAAAGTATTTAGACATCAATGATCCTCCGCAAAGAATATCGATAATAGATCTAAGAGATCCAACTAATCCATTATAAAAGGTTCAATTATTAACCAACTGCATCGAATGATGGACATTTTCTTCGAGGATATCGTTCCCATGCCTCATATATAGATTCACTTTCAACCGACAAAAAGATGTCATATCATTTCTAAGCTTCGCAAATTTCGACGACGCAAATATTTAGCAAGTGAATTTTGTGCTAAATTACCCCAAGTTTTGATACGATCCAAAGCAACGAATTTAACCATATTTTAGCTATCCCTTAGTGAGAAAGGAAAAGTCTAAGTCTAATAAAGATCATCTCGAAACACCATCATATTTAAAAGTAAGACACAACTCTAGAAAGCTTCGGCAAGATGTAAATTATGATCTTCAAATATGCTCCCCCAACCGATTATTGTATTATCATTCTTTGATAATAGCAGGTTTAAGCTTAAAGGAATTAGTGTGCCTACAGCCAGGTGTCAATTACCATGAAATTCATCTACCGGTAGGTTAAGATATTCTCTTAAAGGTCTAAATTTCGATATATGTCAACATTTTCATTTCGATGGATTCGTCATTTTCGAATGTTTTTATCTTTTAGAATTTTTAATTTTTTGATTTTTCTCGATGGTTCTTTCTAATTCGAATCGTAAGGCACAAGTCCTCGTACCATGAACTACGTACAACGTAAATAAAATAAAACAAAAACACACTAACAAAAGCAAAGAAAAGTAAAAAAAATTAATTTTTTCTTAATTTTCTTTAAATGAAATTTTAATTAATTTCGGGCAACGGTGCCAAAAACTTGATCCTCGAATATTTATGCTTACGATTTAGATAAGAAATTTATGATTTATACGGATACTACGCAAACATACGTATCGCTATTAAGTAATATTGTGATATTCGATTAAGCCCCCGAGATATCAAACTCATAGGAAATGTCTAAACTTTAAAGAAATAAGAAAAATAAACTTTTACTTTTTTTAATTGATTTTTGTAAGTATGCTTTAAGGTACAATTTTCAAAAGTTATTTTCGATATTTTTAATAAAAAGTTAAGTAGAAATTAAAATTATCAATACTCTAAACATAATATAAAAGCTGCAAGAATCAAATATCTTTTCCTTCTTCAATGAATCAAGAATAATTACAGATTTATGTTATGTGTTTACTTAAACGTATTGTGTCAAACAGAGCAATTACGTTTTATCCTTACTGTTCTATAAAAATCATTACTTTTAAATTTTGAAATTTTATAGATGGGTTAGGCAGTAAAGATACCAGCTCTCACTCTGTAGCTCTATTCCCTCCACCCTTATGGACTAACATCCGATAACAAAATTTAAAATAACAAACCAAATTAGTAGGCTTTAGCCCGTCACTCTTGAAAGACTCTAATTTTACTACCCAATAAAGCTTATCTCCCTATATATTTGCATTCAATCATATGGACTTCAATTCTTACCCACCGCATGTGATTCTTTCCGATCAGTTGACCGAGACAATACCGTACGATCTTACATAATCTCATAACAAATTTTAACATCTTAATTCTGCCACATCAAGAAGTAAATTAAGTATAAGGAATTGAATCATCGTCACAATTTCTTCAGCATTAAATACTTATACTTTTCACAACATACTTCCATAATTTAATTACTTCATCATCTAAGAAAGAAAAAGATAAGCGAACTACCCAAATTTCACAAGAAACACAAACACAACTGCAATAAAGCATAAACCATAATGAAAACACAACAAATCTTACTTAAAAACAAAGTGTAAAAACAAAAGATAAATACTTATCCGAAAATCCTCTCCACAAGATCTCGAAGTTCCTTTAAAATTCTCGCTTCCACAATACAACTCTATGTGAGGCTCGGCGCCCAACTCCTCACGCACTAAATAAAAAACTTTAGACTTCAATAAAAACTAGATACAAGGATGAAAGAAAAAATCGTGAGAAGAAGGCTTCACACTAACCCTTTCTTACTCTTTACTCTCTACTAACAACTATAGAACTACACTAAGAAACTCTCTAAAAATAGAAGTACTCCAAAACCCCTAACTCTTAACACACTTTCAACACACACACACTTTCAACACACTTTCAAATTATGAGGCTTCATTTTTATATTTTTCCAAAAGATGCCTTGGTGTTTATTCAAATCATGTCCAGATTCAATGTATCCACCAAAAGATGCATTCTTTCAATCACATTTGCAGCCCAAAGGATGTTAAGGAAGTCACCACCAAAATTTACTTCAAACACCCCTTAAAAATGACGCCAAATTCCGATTAAAATTCGATTTTTAACTCACGCTTAAGCACCGCACTGCGCCAGCGCAGGCCAAATTTCTCAAACTTCATAATTTTGCTCCAAATTTGATCCTTTTTCCTCCTTTCATCATAATTAATCATTTTCATCATACATGCAAAATAAAAACACAAAATACCCCTCCATTAAAGTGCACACGATAAAAAATAAAGTATAAATGTGCATAAAAATACTATATATTTTAGGTTTATCAAGTACCTTACAATTCTGAGTTAGAATGAACTATTAGAAAATTTTAAAAACAAAAAGAACTTCACAATTTAAAAGAAATGACAACAACTTAGATAATCAAATTGTTGAAAATGAACATCATCACATACAAAGACTTTTGTGATTATAAACTCATATAATAAACATGGAATTCAACTTTAACATACAAACCTCTCGTTGTAGTGGCTAACTCATTTTAGCCGAAACCCACTATAATCCAAATTTACGTAACAACTACTTTGGGAACTCCATCCGAGGATCCAAACTTACACCTGTACTAGTTTTCTAGAATTACAGACACATTTAAGTACAACGATGTGTCAAATGACATTGTTAGACGAATTTTTCCCTTTAATTATGGGATAAACTAAGATGTGGTTAAACTCCTTAGCATTCGGATCTACCAACTTAGTGGTGATTTGAAGACAAAATTCCTACTAAGTATTTTCCACCTTAAAAAAAACTACTTAGCTTAGAAATGTTATTACCTCATTTACGCAAGATGATGGTGAGTCAATATATGAAGCTTCGGGAACAATTTAAAGAACTCATTGGGGAAGTGTCCACATCATGCGTTGCTGTACCGGGTTGATTATTCAAACATTCTACAATATGTTAGTAAAGATCCCTTAAATCTATCATCGACGATGCCGCCTCGTGGTTCATCGATGTCAAAACCATTCGATGAAGCATATTCTTTAATCGAAGAGATAGCTGTGAACAACTTTTACTGGCTGGTTCCCTTCCAGTATGCAACCTCACGAAGTAGCTAGTGTTCATGATATCGATGCGATCTATATTTCGGGGCTTCTTCGTTACCACAATATCTGTGAAGCAAGGCCAATTCAAAATGAATATACTCAAACACCTCATGTGATCGAGAAAACACATTGTGACAAATGTTCGATTCTCAATTACCGACATACGAGACTTTAAATGTAATAAATAACAAACCTAATAACCCATATTCTAACCATTATAACCCAAGCTGAAGGAACCCACCCTAACTTAAACCGGGACACACTACAAGGGTGTGGAAACCAAGAATGGGGAAGTAATCAAGTGAACCCATCGAGAAACTGTAAATATCAGGGTAGCACTAATTATGAATTCTTATCCTCCAAGCTTTAACAATACCAACAATTTAAGGAGAAGAAGTCAAGCCATGAAATAGCTTTGTGAAAGATGTGGAATCAATCATAAAGTCGGAAAAGCAATAATTAGAAACATTGAAAATCAGCCGAGAAAATTGCTAAATCGCTTAAGATAATGAAATTAATCCTAAAGATAAAAACAAAAGAGCAAGTTAAAGTCAGCTAAGCCGAGAAGTGGTACATTTAGATTCTGGGCAAAAAGACGAGGTTTCGAGGAAACTAAAAACACACATATATTCCTAAGGATATGGAAAAACCAACTTCTCCAACTAGGATCAATTTATAACCACCACCTCCTTTCCCGCAACGACTTGCATAACAAAAGTCGGATCAATAACTTTCAAAGCTTGCCGAGATATTTAAAAAGTTAACAATAAACTTTCCTCGTTAAAACGCTCGAGCAAATGCTCGCTTATGCTAAGTTTATGAAATATATCTTAATAAGAAAAATAAGCATAACGATTACGAAACCGACAAGACTGAAACAAGAATGCACAAGAATAATCTCGTAAAAACTTCTCAAAAAATTAAAACATCCCGATACTATTATTACCGCGAGATAAGAGAAAGATTCTGTAGAAAAGCTCTATGAGATTTAGGAGCTAGCATTAACATCATTCCCCTATAGATATTTAGAAGATTAGGCTTAGGAGAGAATTCTCTCATAATTGTATCCCTTCGCTAATGGATTCATCGATCACATATCCGAAAGGGGTTATCGAAGATGTACTAGCCGAAGGTAAGCAAATTTATATTCCACAGATTTTATCGTATTGTATATGGAGGAAGATAACAAAATACCAATCATTTTAGGGAGATATTTCTGCAACCTGATACTTACATAAATGTTCACAAAGGAGAGTTAGCTACGAGAGTTAATGGACTGTGAAGTTACTAATGTGTTAAAGACAATGAAACTCGCTAAAGAAAGAGAAGATGAATGTTGTGAATGGAATTTATAGAGGATCTAAGTGGTCACCATTCAAGGAAAATGTTCTCAAGGAAATTAAGACATTCGTGAGTCGATGAAACTCGTACAGATTTTCTAGATGAGTAAGATATAACAATTACTGAGGATTCAAGATTTATCTAAGAAAGATTTGAAATTTTAGATACTATTAAGAATAATACATCTCTCATTCATTCGATTGAAAAACCTCCTGAACATGAGATGAAAATACTCCCTACACATTTAAAGTATGTTCAGATAGAAACCTTCATCTACACTATTTGTTATAATATCCTCGTATTTTACTCAAATTCAAGAAGAAAAATCAACAAACTCGAGAAATTATAAGAAAGCCTAGATGGACGTTAACGAATATTAAAGGTATCTACCATTCAATTTAGATGCATGTAATTTTTAACGTGAAGATAATCATAAGCCTGGTGCGTATCCCCAACAGATTAAATTCTATCATGAAAGAAGTTGTAAAAATAATTTTTAAAGTGGTTTAGTCCGATTCACTGTTCCCGAGAAAGGGAGTGATCGTAGCCGTAAATGAATAAAATGAATTAATTCCAACAAGACAAGTCACTCGGGTGGAAAATTTGTATCGACTATAAAATTAGATCACGCCATAAGGAAATATCACTTTATTTTACTTTTTCCTCAATCAAATGTTGGGATAAAGAAGCCGGGCATATTTCTAGTTTTTGGATAAATAATCAGGATACCCCCGCATACCTATATCTCTCGAGGACCAAAAAAAGATAAAATTCAAAAATTCCTTACGGAACATCACATTTAGAAAACGTTTTTCAAATATGTAAAATCACCTCGCAACTTTTCAAAGGTGCATGATGCCCATGTTCTCCTATTTAATTGAGAAAGTTATTGAAGTTTTCATGGATGACTTTCATTTAACGAGAGTTTTAAATCGCTGCGAGAAAAAAATTTATTTCTCAATTGGGAAAATTGTCAATTTATAATCGTAGGATGAATTGTTTTAGTGCATAATATTTCTGAAAGTGGTATGGAAGTAGATCCAACTAAAATATAAAGTATCGCTAAACTACCTCCTCCTACTATCAGAGGAGTTAGGAGTTTTCAGACATGCTCTTTTTTACGTACGATATATTAAAAACTTTTAAAAATTTGTCAAGCCTTTACGTCATCTTTCAATGCGTTCAATTTATTAAAGAAAAAAATTAATCACCACACCTATTATTATTTCACCCGATCGTGTAAAACTATTCGAATTAACGTTTCGATACAATCGATTATGCTATCGAGGTTATGTTAGTAAAAATATGATAAGATTTTTTAAATTATATACTATGCAAACATCAAGCTCAAATAAATTATTTTTGCCATAATGTATCCCCAATAAAGATAATCACTTCGCATCAAACATTAATTCAAATTGTTTTCTCTAATCATATGAAATAATAATAGCGCGGTGATTAATTTTTTCTTTAATAAATCGAACGTATTTAGCATTCCGTCGAAATCAAATACGACATTTTTTTTCCCAAAAGACACTGCGAATTATTTAACTAAGGATACCATATGCGTCATGTTAATATCGTTAATAATAATAAAATATTTTATTTTTATAATCGCATTAGTAAAAAAGAAGTTGATGTGACTTTAAAGAAAATCAAGAGAGAAAAAATCAAAATAGGATTAATGATATCCTAATCAAGTGTGGAAATATTTAAGAGATTTAGGAATTTCTTAGCTTACTAAACACTTCAATATTATTTTAAAACTAAAAAGATGGTCTGAGTGAGTGTTAAGAAAGATTAGTCCCTATTTTCAAGAATAGCCGGATAAAAGAGTTTGCAAATTATGTAGGAATTAAGCTTCGATGGTCTATTAAGATATTTTTGTGCCGTGCGATATTTAAAAGGCCGCCTACGTGTTGTCGGCGAATTTTAAATTTAAATATGTATATACCTCAGAAAGAATATTCGATTTTTGAAAATAATTTTAAATTAAGATTTTAAGATATGAAATCAAACTCCATCTCACATCTCAAATAGCTTATATAAATGAGTACCGCATCACAAACCATGTATCTATCCCCAAGGATGTATTACACACCGCTCGATGGTGGGGCTCGGTTAAATAAACTAGAAGATTCAGGACATCCGTTTGTCCGCGAACCAATTTTATAAGCCGACAAATTCCCCGCTTTACTGATGAAAATATTAAATGTAGTTTATATTATTCTGCCTAAAATTTTTATAAGTGGCAAGCCCCTATAGCTAATTACATCTTAAGGATGGGACCACCAAGAAAACTCGATAATAACTACACTCGCTTCAAGAATTTCAAAGTTTAAGTTTTTAAGGGATTGAATTTCGGGTTTCAATACAGGAATGACTGCTCGGAACATTTGTTTCGGAAACTAAAGGAAGAAAGTAGGAGAAATTACGGATCTGCTGACCCCCGGCCGCGCGACGCCGGGGGGCCGCTCTCTCTCTCTCTCTCTCTTTCTTCGGGGCGCGCGCGCGCGCGCGCGCGCCGGCGCGCGCGCGGGGGGCGCGCGCGGGGCGCGCATGGCAGGCTGCAGAATTTCCCGACTATCCTATCGTTGGGCTCGGGACGAGAAAGTCCTAACGTTTTATTTAACGTTTTAATCTCGCCAATTTTAAATAATTGTTTATATTTATACGTATAGACCATACAATTATTTCTAAGATGAGGCGGAGGCCAGACGGACGACTACCTCGACCACGAAGACGTATAGGCTTAATTTCCAGAATGCAAATGCCTAACGAAAAGTCAGAGATTTATGCCGCACTGTGCAAACTACCTCGAAGTCCTACGGCTTCGTTGTTTAATTCCTAGAAAGCCATTGGATGCCGACACAGTTTTGCCGACGACGACGGCCGCGCTGCCCACCATGCTCCGAGCTCCTCAAGGCAGAGGTTTAGTTTTAGAAATCATAAATCAAGGGATGAGTAGTGCGGTTTCGTTTAAAGAAAGTCTTAAATTTCCAAGTGTTTTTCGTGTTTTAATTAAAACAAATCTTAAAGTTTCGATTATAACGACACCGGTTAAGATCCCACTGCTCCATCCTTCCGCATCATTATTTTTATCTGGATTCACTTAGTCCGTACTTAATTGGCGAAACTCAATCGAATGAGTTCCACACTTACGACCCGAGCGTTAGTAACATGTATGCTACATCATCCGAAGTATTCCCGATCATCCAACAAGTATATTTTAATTTAGTCAGAATTTAGCTTTCGTGTTCGTTCGTGATTAAATTTCGAGTTGTCTTATATTTTCAAATGTTGTGAGGTGAATTTTATCTTGTAGTGTCTTTTAATTTAGTTATGGGTTTCAAATAAGCCGTCCTAAAGGTAGCCATGCAACCTGCTGTTTATCATGCAAGAAAATAGGATATGCAATTAAATAAGTTGTCGTAAAGTAAATCACAATAAAATAAAAGCGTACCCTGAGGGTCTTCCCGTCATCCCGTTTTACCTTAAAACACAATTAGAATATTTAAGCAAGCTCCTGTGCAGTTGCGGAAAGTATGTTTTCTACCAAGTTCCTAATCCTATACCTAGTCATTTCCTATGACGTCTGTGTTCTTTCAGGTTCGAGGACGATTTTCTTCATCAAAGAATAATTCAAGTTCAATCTGAGTTTATAATTATCCTATCGTATCGAGGAAGTGTTAGGAAGGGTCCTAAACATCTTTCAATATTTCTATGACGTTTTAGCCCAAATGAATTTAGTTATATAAATGAATCGATCGTCCGAGGTTTTCAATTTTTTGTTAACTTTGGCTTCGCTAACTGTACATTTTAATATCCTATAAGTGAAGTAACATTTCATTTTATATTCCGTTTGTATACATAAGAAAAGCTCCTACAAAACGATACTAAATTATCACACAAATTTAAGTCAAAATTAATGATTAAAGTTTCCGAATAAATGTCAAGTTATTTTGCATTTCTTTTGAGTTCTTTATGCCTTAAAGATGTTATTTAATTCAACTTAATTCAATTTAATTTAATTTAATTTAATTTAATTTATTTTATTTTATTTTATTTAATTTAATTTATTTATTTATTTAATTTTATTTATTTAATTTAATTTAATTTAATTTATTTATTTAATTTTATTTAATTTAATTTAATTTAATTTTATTTATTTAATTTAATTTATTTAATTCATTTAATTTAATTTTAATTGCTTTTATTTAATTTAATTTAATTTAATTTAATTTAATTCAACTTTTAATCTTAATTTAATTTAATTTAATTTTAATTTAATTCAATCTCTTAATCTTAATTTAATTTAATTTAATTTTAATTTAATTTACTTAATTTAATTTAATTTTTAATTTTAATTTTAATTTAATTTACTTAATTTAATTTAATTTTTAATTTAATTTAATTTAATTTAATCGAAATTTTTTTGAAAGAGTTTAATGATTTAATTTTAGTTTAATGATTAGTTTTTTAATATTTTAAATTCGAGTTATCATTTTAATTAAGAGTCAATATTAATGAGATGATTAATTTAGGGATTTTTAAATAAAAGAATAAATCTCTTCCTAATAATATCCCTATTTTAATAAATTCCAATTTTATTATTCTTCCAAATTTAATCAATTATTTAATTAAGGTTTAATCATTTTAAATTGCTTAATGGGTTTCTACCCTTTTAATTATTGAATTTCAATCATCCAAATCAAAGTTAGGATCAAATATTTTTACTTGTTAATTTTTTATTAAACCTAAAGTTTTAATTAAGGGTTAAAATTTTAATTACCATTTTGCCCTTTAAGCCTAATACCTCCCCATAACTCACTAAATTGAACTCAAAATGAACTTCAAATTTTATGTAATTTCACTTATATGTCAATAAAGATACGAGAGAAAAATGTGATTTTTCCGTATTTAATTTATTTATATAATTATTTTTAGTAGAAAATATAGACTAAAGAAAATTTGATAAATACGACTTAAGGAAAGCTCGGTTCCAAGAAATAGGGACATTCCTAACGACCAGAGCATCTACTGACCAAATTTTGGTGATTTTTTAATTATATTATTTTTATTATAATTATTTTAAGTTTTAGAGTGTTAATTAATTTAAAATAAAATAAATGTTGAAAAATGAATTTTATATTTTTTAAAATTCTCTCTAATATCAAGGACTTGTGAGAACCAAATTTTTTACAATTTTCTCTTCGATTCTTCTTCGATTTATTATGCAATTTTTCGTTTAAAAATGCTAGAATACATTTTTTAATTTTAAAATTACCCTAGAGCTTTAAAAAATTAATATTTCACCAAATAGCTCAAGAAAAATATGGGGTTTGTTCCTATGAGCTTAAAATTCAAAATGTGACATTTTGGTGAATTTTATTATTTTTGTGATTTTTATTATTTTAATTGTTAAAAATATTAAAATAATATTAAAAAATCAACTTTTTTAGAAAATTGAAATTTTAATTTTCTTAAATTCCCCTGATATCAGAGACTCCCAAAACCAATTTGGTGAATTTTTGAAAGATATTTCAAAGCTTGAGAATTTTAAAGCTTAAAATGACCAAGTGGCTTAATCAACCCACCATGGGGGCTAACCAAGTCCAATTGACCTCAAATTCTTATGGTGGGTTCCTCTCGATCCTAAAGGTCGTTGGAGAATTGATTTCGGTCAATTTGATGTATAAGTTAGCTCTAATTAATTAGAGACCTATTTTGGGTGTTTAAGCCAATTAAAGGTTATTTTGGCGAATTAACTCAAGTCCTATTTTCCTAGGGTTCTCTGGTCATAAGGAACATCACCAAATTTTCCTAGAATTTATTACACAACATGCTATTTATCGGAATTAAAATACTCAAAACAGTTGACATGAATTTGAAAAATCAATAACTCTTCGTGATTACTTCTCCCGACTTTGGAAAAATTCAGGGAATGTTCCCAAATTCGCAGGCTTCAAAAGCCCTCATGGTCTCATGTTATGGTGAATTGTATGAATGAAAGCAATTCTTCAAAATCCGGCCAAATACATTGAATCTAGTTTAAAATCGAGATAGGGGATGGACCGGCGCTGGATAGGGCACCGTTCGGTGCATTATTCCAAATATCTTATCCTACAAAATTACTTTTCATTACCAAATACTTTCATTCAATTTTACGAGATACTTAAATAAAATCAAAATATAGTTATCTAAAATTGAGTTCTATTACAAGAAATCATGTTAATAATTTTGAAAATAGTTTTAAATGAGAAAAATTAATAGCTATTTCTTTCCCTCCCTCAAACTTAGATTTTTGAATATCAATACAATTTATATGGGAAGAAGGAAAAGATATAAACATATAACTCATACCTCAATATGTTGGGCTTTTCATACCTTTGAGTTTAAGCAGGTTTTCTTCATAAAGTAGAACAGTAGGCCTGAAATAATTAAGAGCATTTATATATATAAATACAGGTTAGAAATTTATAAGAGAAGAAGTTTAAAAACATGAAACATAAACTGTGTGCACAACATTAACATCCAACTATTACTATCACAAATTAAACTAGCAAACCAAACACATGAA
The DNA here is from genome assembly GCA_022702705.1 of Papilionanthe hookeriana x Papilionanthe teres. Taxonomy (NCBI): domain Eukaryota; kingdom Viridiplantae; phylum Streptophyta; class Magnoliopsida; order Asparagales; family Orchidaceae; genus Papilionanthe; species Papilionanthe hookeriana x Papilionanthe teres. The sequence continues at coordinate 42,998,408 of CM040436.1, read as the reverse complement.
ACTCTACTATAACATCACATACATCACAAATTAACATAAAGTCTGCTACAAGTACAACCAAATACACATTACATCACAGATACTAATCAGAAAGAGGCTCAGGTACATCACATATATAAAACACAAATACATAACAAAGTACAATAAAAATTAAAAATATAAAAACTAACAATCTTCTTCTGCAGGAGCTCCACCATTATTAGGTTCTTCAGACTGGTATGAAGTATACTAAGGGTAAGAAGGAAATACAACACTAGTATCTCCCCTGAAAAATCTCATCTGTGTGTCATGATAAGCTAATCTCATATTCTCTCCACCGCTCTTGATAATCATCATTTATCTTGTTCCTTACTTCTAGTCCCTCTACTCTCGTGTTCAATTTTTCCAACTAATCCACAACATCATACAGAGTAGTTTCTTAAGATGTAGATGGTCTATCATGACTAGAAGAAGGTTCATCAGCTTTCTTACTCCACTTCCAATTTACATGGGCTTCATATGTTTTCATATTTAGCTTACTAATGGGCTTCAGAGGATGGATCACCTTATCATTATCTTCAGCTGTTACTCCTGACTGAATACACAAGGCATGAATCAAGCTAGGGTGTGTCAATCCACCTGTAGTCTCCTGACTGAATATTATTCATAAAATTATTTTTAAAAATAATTTTATGAATAATAGCCCCAATATCTTTATTCTTCATGTTCTAAATACTGTAATTAAGAACAACTCTATCAACAGTAACCTCGCTGTGATGGTTGGTAGGTAAAAGTCTTGTAGAAATGAAATAATGCTAGACCTTTGATATAAGATTCAAAGTAGAAAAGCGGAAGTTAAATTTTAGCCTTTGTTTAACCTTCCATTCCCCTTTTTTGTCAGTCAAATCGTTTATAATCACATCCAATGCTTCATTCCTGATAGAATTTTTTTCATATTCACAACAATATGGTTTTCTCAACTGAAAAATGCATTTATATGACCAGGGGTGAATTCAACCATTTGACCTCTAACCAATATGCATTAACTCTCAGGATAATTGACCCGATATAAATATATGCGTACTAAAATCTTCTTCCCTGACAACGGTGCCAAAAACTTGACCCGAAGTCCTCTGAAGATCAACGTAGTAATTAATGCTTTCAAAAATATGTGTTATAAATAATAATAGCGACTAGTGTATATAAATATATTTTTATGGAAAATATTTTACACACTAGGGGTTCTATGCAAGTATACGTATAGTTTCATGTAATATAGGGCTTTGAAACAAAGACCCCAGTATCGATCCCACGAGGAGAGAGATATAGATTTTTAAATATTTTTATTTTAATGTATTTCTTTTATAATCTTTAATTTACAACATGCAATAATAAAGCAGGAATAAAATAATTGATGTAAATAACAATAAGAAAGCATCTTTCTTCTTTTCAATTTATCCAAGATTTTCTAAGATAATGATAATATTTGTGGAGAATTAAATTTATGGTATTGTGCCAAATAGAAGCATTCATATTCTTTACCCTTCGATCTAGGTGCAAAGAACATTGGCTAGCACATAGATCGAGTTCGGATGTATTGTTAGTAGAATGGGTTAATCTGAGCTCACACTACTAGATGTCCAAGGGTGGCTATGGTCGGCCCTACTAGTGACCATTTCCTTTTCTATAAACCAAATCACAAGAATTTAGTCTGTCACTCTAAAAACTTATCAATTATACGCCCATTATATAATATCTTCCTATTTATTTGCACTTCACCTTGAATAACCCGCACAAGGCCTTCGACTACCCAAGGATTCATGTGATATCTACAAGTTAAGAATTCATCTCCTTCTAGGTCTCAAAACTTTTCAACAGGTTTTAACAATTTAAATGGCCAATTTAAAAAGTAAATTAAGAACCGGTATTAATATCATCACAATGTTTTTAAAATATATGATTTTTAATTCTCCGACAAATTTTGTATTATCTTATTTATCTTTTCATAATTGAAAGGAAAAAGTAAAGTAACTACTCAGAACACATTGAAATTAAATAACAAAAAATAATAAATAAACTTTGAATCAAAATAAAAATACTTATCTTAGATGTTTCTACTACTGAACTTCTGATTCCTACTGACTCCACAGTGTAATGAACTACAGATGCACCAACTCTTTCAAACTCTGAATACCTCTAAAATAAATTCACTAATTTATGAAGGAAAGTAAAAAGGTGGCCCTAATATGATCTCTTTAATTCTCTCTCTAGATAGGACTCTAGATAGGGAATGGTAGATGTGGTGTTTTTTCTGAAGGAATACCCTCCTATTTACAGGCTTCAAGGGTTGCCTCAAGGCACCTCTTCAAAATGTGTCCACATTCAATGAATCTTCTAGAAGGTGTGTCTGGCGCGTAGGCGCCGGACACCGCGTCCAGTTCTTCGTACCTCTTCACTTTGGATCGCACCTCTTCGCGATTAAAACCGTATTGAAGCATCCAAATACATTGTATCACATGTCATATAAACCAGGAACAACTGCCAGTCTTCTAGAAAGTCTAATAACTGCTCACAACTTCAAAATAACTGCCCAAAAGTTGTCTAAAAATTAACAGTTTTCTGTATTGTGCTGGCGCTTAGGCGCCAGACTTTGGCGCCTAGGCGCCAGGCCAACAATTTCGAAAATTTTGCATTTTGGCTCCATTTTTGCTCCTTTTTGCTCCTTTTTGCTCCTTTTTCATATTTTTCTCCTTCTTGAACACTTTTGCATCACCTACATCCAAAAACACGAAAATATCTTTCATTAAAGCATAATATCTTTAAAAATTAATAAAAATCAAGGCATAAAAATAGTTTTTTTTTCTTGGATCAAAATCCCCCAAACTTAAACGTTACTTGTCCTCAAGTAACTTTTTTTACTATATAAAATGTATAATATTTGGAAAGGTAAATATTTAAGACTTCTTAAGATTTTATTTTATAAAAGGCTTTAGTAAATCATTAAACAAATTTCACTAACTAAGTTTAATATTAAGAATTAAAGAACATTCTAACTACCAAATCATAAGACTTCAAAAATTTTTCATTCACTTCGAAAATAATTTTAGTTTATGATATTAAGATAACATAAATTATTCACAAGAAAACGATTTTCATGAAATTCTTTTCTAATAAAAATACATGCATAAAAATTAAGTAATAAATGTAATCAGTTTTCTTTTTGTAAGTTAATTCAAGTGAAGCCAATTTTTTATCAGACATTTCCTTAAGCTTCTCCTCTCTTTTTCTTTTTTTTATATCCCTTTTTTTTAAGAGAGGATTACTGTATCTGGATAGCCTGTTAATGGTTTTGAACTTCACTATCCTTAACTTATATTTTCAAACTTATACATTTTCACTTAATTATTACACCATAAATAGATTTCAAAATGAATTTCAATCTATTCTTTTTCGAGTTATAATTTTTTGATTTCTTAATACTTCTAAATTCAATTATCTCTACTATGAATAGTAAAATTTCTTAATCTTATTCTTCTTTAAGTTGAATAATTCTATTCTTAAAATCAATCAAAGTTATTAAAATTTTTGGTTAAGTCCACTAAATTATTTATAATTTCAAAAATTTATGTGATCTTAAATAGATTCTTCATTCCTCATGTTATGTTAAAAATTTTTATTTTAAGAAAATATTAGTTCTTTAAGGACAAATAAAATTTTAATTTGAAAGTATTTTCCCTTTCCCCCAAACTTAAGTTTTGGTCTATTATAATTTTTTTTTAAAGTATGAGAGAAAGAAAAACACAATTTTTATAAAGGAATTTTTATAAGTATGTAAAAAAACATTCTAGAAAGAAAAATTTACTTTTACACATGCTTTTATGAATAATACTGAAATAATGAAGCAGGTATAAAAGTAAGCAGGCTCATTAATAATTAAATTAAATGACTATACTACTTATAATAACAGAAATAGAGCAACAATACTAACTTCTAAACGATAAAGTCGAAACAGAAATAAACATAAATTTATCCAAATTTCAATTTTAAACACAATATATTAAAAATACTCTAACAACAGTCTTAACACCCAACAATCCACACAAAGTAAATAAACAAATCTAAACTAACAAACAACAAACAACAATCAATACTAGCAAACAAACTAAACTAACAACAGACTTAGCACAATTCAGAGGTAAATCAGGCCACTAATCACTGTCTGTAGCCTCAACATCGTCATCATCACCAAAAGAAAACTCAACATCCTTAGGATCAACATATGGTGAGAAACTAGGAAAGGTAGGAAACTTAACATCATTCTCTCCCTTCAAGAATCTAACGAGAGCTTCATCATACTCGGCATCGTAACTACTCTTCCTCTGGGTATACTCAGATAAATGTTTAATTTTCTTATCAATAGAATCAATTATGCAGTGAATTTGAAATAACTCATGCTGCTGCTCTAGAAACTGATCATGCATCGATTCCTAAAAACTAGATGGTGGCTCAGTAGTAGAAGTAGAAGGTCTACCTGAAGTGTGTGCAGAAGTAGAAGGAGCGGTCGATCTTTTCCCTCGAAGACGATCATAGAGACTAACACTCTCCTGCCCAATTGGCTTGGTAGACTTCAGCTTCTCCTCAGAAATATCTGCAGTGACTCCATTACTAACACATAAAGAATAGATCAAAGATGGGAATCCCGGTCCACGTAAGTGCTTGGATCTAGCGATGAGACTCCACGAATCATAAATGATACTTCCGACATCTATCGGCTTCCTCTCTTGAATGCAGTAGTTTAAGATAGCTCGATCTCTGGTGACTTCACTCAGGTGGTTGAAAGGTAGAAGTCTAGCAGAAATAAAATAATGCCAAGCCTTTAAAACATCATTTAATTTGGAAGATTTGAAATTTATCCATTTGTAATTTCAGATCTTCCAGGCTCCAGTGCCGTCAATCAAATAAGCAATAATCATCTCAAGATCTCCCTCAGATGGAGATAATCCAGAATAATGGCACTCGATGGTAGGTGGTAGTCCATAAAACACATTGATCCTCTCTGGAGAAAATCATACTCCAATACCTCTGACGAAGACTTCGTAGTCTTCCGCATCTAAAAAGTTAGCATAAAATTCACAAACGACTGGAATAACAACAACAGCAGTGAAATAACAGAATCGTTGCCAGTTTGCGCAACGATTGTGTTCTCGATCATTTCACCCGGATTGTAAAAGCTTTGCTCCGAGATAAACTTTCTCGACATCGCAAATTCGTGATATCAAAAATGCACTGTCGTAGTCTCGAACTTGCTACTGTCAAAATTTTCTCGTCCCTTCCCTCGCTTAGATTTCGGTGCCATCTAAACGTGAAAGAAAACAAGAACAAATTTAGGAATCAAATATTTAAACTCTTTTTAAGTTTAAGAATCTTAAAATAAGTTTAAAAATCCAAATAGAATACCTAAAAATCAAAATTTTTCTCAAAATTTTGGTTTTTAACAAAACATAGGAAAAACTATGGTGAAAATCAAACATAAATGGATTAGAGTGTAGATCTGACCTCGAAACGAAAAAATCAAGTGATTTCGCGCCCAAATACTTGATGTTTGGACCTCAAAATGGATCTAAGAGGTGTGTTTTCACAAAAATGGGGAAGAAGATGAAGCTTAGGCGTCATCCATGGCTAATGGGGTTTATATGGTGTTTTTCGGGTAAGCAGGCTGAACCGGTGCTTAGGTGACGAATTCTGGCGCCTAGGCGCCAGACATGCCTTTCACAAAAATCACTCTAAAAATTTTATTTTCCCCCAAAATTCATAAATTCAACTTCCAATTACTCATATTGAGTAGGGCTTCAGTTTCTAACTTCCAAAACATTTTCCAAAAAATTTAAAAATTAAATATTAAATTCACCAATCAAACACAAGGTTTAAATCAAACTTCTCTAATTTCCATTTATAATCAATATTGGCTCAATACACTTCAGATAAATATAATATAATGATTCAAGTCCTAACACACTATCAAACAACACGATTTGAAAACAAATACAACACACATTGAACATGAAAGCAAATACTAAAACAAACACAATCGATTCACTAAATCGATACAACGACTCACTAGATAAATCACGATCTCACCAAATCACTATCTAATTTCCATTATCTTGGCAAGGAAAATTATTCAGCCCACTTGGGAAGAACTCTAATGCTCTCAGAAATGCGTAACCGTTTTCTCGTCGATCCACTTGTTCTTCGCATACATTTCCACTTGAGCATCTTGATAAGCTGCTAGATGATCAAATTGGAGTTTCGCTTGCCATTCCAGATGTTCAATCTGATGATACATCTCATGAAGGTGATCTCCAATACTTTTGAAATCTGCTTCAAATTTATCAAGACGACTAGAAATTTTCTCCAACTTACAACGATGAAACCATTGCAGTAGGGTTGAGGATCTTTTGGACCTTTGTCTCTAGCCTCTTCTCCAAGATTTCTCCTCTCCATTTCTTCAAAAATCCTCTCTAATCTCTCAAGAATGAAGTGTATGGGTCGAAATATTGATTGCTTAGGGATTGGGGATGAAGATGGGTTAATTTAAAGGTGAAAATTGTGTGAAAGACTGAAAGTTTTCGGTTTTTACACGACCTAGTAACCGTGGCGCTTAGGCGCCAAATCTGGCGCCTAGACGCCGGACCCATCGACACACAGCTTAATCTGGCGCTTAGGCGCCGGAACCATGTTCGACTCCGTTTCGCCTAACATCAAATTTTAAGGTTTTGTTCTCCAAAAATAGGTAAATTATAATGGTAAGATCAGAACAATCTCAAAAACACAATCATACATAATTTCAATGAAGGTTAACTTGATCTCCTTTTTACTCACATATGAAATGGAGTGATCCAAAGTCAAAACTTTATATACTTTAAGATAACTTTTTTAATTTTCTAAAGATATATAAAATTAGTCAAGACTGAGGCATAACCATACATCAAAAATGTAAAAAACACACTAAAAATTAAAATCTATGGGTTGCCTCCCATTAAGCGCTTGGTTTAACGTCGTCAGCCCGGCCTAAGTAATTCTTTAATCTGGTTGACTTAATTTATAAGCCTCTTTATAAATCTTTTTAATGTCTCCCAAATAAGGCTTTAATCTTAATCCATTAACTTTAAAAATTTTTCCCATTTTGGGGTCTTTAATATCCACAGCTCCATATTGGTATACTTTTTCAATTATATATGGTCCTATCCATTTTGATCTCAATTTTCCAAAAAAAGTCTTAAACAAGTATTAAATAGTAATACTTCTTATCCAGGCTCAAATATTTTTCCTGAAATCTTTTTATCATGTAATAACTTCATTTTCTCTTTATAAATTATTGCATTATCATATGATTCATTTCTTATTTCATCCATCTCATTTAATTGCAATAATCGTTTTTCTCCTGCAGTATTCAAATTAGAATTAAACTCCTTTATCGCCCAATAAGCTTTATGTTCAAGTTCAACAGGTAAGTGACAGTGTTTTCCAAAAACTAACCAGTAAGGTGACATTCCAATTGGTGTCTTATAAGCTGTTCTATAAGCCCATAATGCGGAATAAAGTCTATCAACCCAATCGGTTATTTTAGGATTAACGATCTTCTAAAATTCTTTTAATTTCTCCGTTAGATACTTGACCATTCTACTCGGTTTGTGGGTGATATGCGATTGCAATTTTATGTTTAATTCCAAATTTTTGTCGTAATGATTGAATTCTTATATTTCTAAAATGACTTCCAAAGATCTGTGATAATTACCTTAGGCATTCCAAATCTTGAAAAAATCGTCTTCTTAAAAAATTTAGATACACCTTTGGAGTCACAGTTAGACAAAGCTACAGCATTAATCCATTTTGAAACATAATCAACTGCTAATAAAATATAAATTTTTCCAGATGATGGTACAAATGGTCCCATAAAGTCTAAACCCCATATATCAAAAATTTCAACTTCCAATATATAGTTTAAAGGCATTTCATCTTTCTTGGATATATTTCCCATTCTTTCGACATCGATCACATGTTTTAACATAATGTCTCACATCTCCGAATAAAGTAGGCCAATAAAATCCTAAATTTAAAATTTTAAATGCAGTTTTATCTATTCCAAAGTGTCCTCCAAAATCGGAATCATGACATTTTTAAATAATAGCAAAAGTTTCTTCATAAGGTACGCATCTTCGAATTATAGAATCTCTTCCTAATTTAAATAAATGAGGATCTTCCTAAATATAATATTTAGCATCATTTTTAAATTTATTAATAAAGTTTTCATCCAATCCATAAGATAGAATTTTGCTAACTAAATAGTTAACTATATCCGCATACCAAGGTGTTTGGTATCCTTGAATAACATATAAATGTTCATCGTGAAATTTTTCATTTATATTTTCTTCGGTAATAACATCATTCTTAATTCTAGATAAATGATCAGCAATTTGATTGTCCTTTCCTTTTCTATCCACTATTTGAAAATAAAATTCTTGTAGAAGTAAAACCCATCTTATTAGTCTAGGTTTAGCATCCTTTTTTGACATTAGATATTTAATAGCGGAATGATCAGTATGAACTAAGCATTTAGTACCAAGAAGATAAGGTCTAAATTTATCAAAGGCATATACTATAGCTAGAAGCTCTTTTTCAGTAGTAGTGTAATTTCTTTGAGTTTCAGTAAGAGTTTTATTAGCATAATATATAACTTTGAAATTTTTCTCATATTTTTGTCCCAATACAGCTCTAATTGCAAAATCACTTGCATCGCACATTAATTCAAAAGATTTATTCTAATTAGATGCAACAATGATAGGTTCAGTTATTAATTTTTCTTTTAAAATATTAAAAGCATTAACACAATCTTTGTTAAAGTCAAATTTATCATCTTTTTCCAATAAATGACAAAGAGGTTTAGCAATTTTAGAAAAATCCTTTATATATCTTCTATAAAATCCAGCAGGACCTAGAAAACTTCTCACATCGATAATGATAGTAGGTGGTTGTAATTCAGCAATAATTTTCACTTTTGCTTGATCTACTTCCATCACTTTTTGTGAAATTTTGTGACCAAGTACAATGCTTTCTGTGACCATGAATTGACATTTTTCCCACTTAAGAACTAAATTTGTTTCTTTACATCTTTTCAGAATTTTGGAATTATTTTCCAAACAAGATTCAAAAGAAGTTCAAAAAATTAAAAAATCGTCCATGAATATTTCAATTCCTTTGTCAATCAAATCACAAAATATTGACATCATACATCTTTGAAAAGTTGCAAGTGCATTACATAAACCAAAATACATTCTTCTAAAGGCAAATGTTCCATAAGGACTTGTAAATGTTATTTTCTCTTGGTCCTCAGGAGCGACAGGTAATTGATGATAACCAAAATATCCATCCAGAAAACAGAAATATGAGTGTCCAGCTAATTTATCAAGCATTTGATCCAAGAAAGGTAAAGGAAAATGATCCTTTCTAGTGGCATCATTTAATTTTCAATAATCAATGCAAGTTCGCCATCTAGTAACTTGTCTTGTAGGAATTAGTTCATTTTTATCATTGACAATGACAGTTACTCCTCCTTTCTTCGGAACACAATGAATAGAACTTACCCATTGGCTATCCGAAATAGGATAAATAATACCATCATCTAACCATTTCACCATTTATTTATTAACAACCTCTTTCATGATAGGATTTAATCTTCTTTGCGGTTCAATAATAGGTTTAAAATTTTCTTCCATTAAAATTCTATGCATACAAATGGATGGGCTTATTCCTTTTATGTCAGCAATTGTCCAACCAAATGCTTTCTTATAATTCTTTAACACTCATATCAATTTTTCTTCTTGATCTTTACTTAGTTCAGAAGAAATAATAATAGGTAAAGTTAATGAATTTCCTAGAGATGCATACTTTAAATGTGAAGGTAACATTTTTAATTCCAGTTCAGGGGGTTCTTTAATTGAGGGTAAAAGTATATAATTTTGAGTTATGTCCAAATTTTCCCAATTATCTTTAATATAATGAGTTTCTTCTTCTTTTAGTTCTTCATTTTCATCGGTAAATAATTCAAATTTTTCTTCAGAAATGACTTTACATTTTTTTTGATAATGTTTCTCAATTAAATAATCAATTATATCAATTCGATAACATTTTTCTTTGTCAGGGTACTTCATTGATTTAAGGACATTAAATTTAATCTCTTGAACATTAACTGTCATGGTTAATTCTCCTTTTTGCACATCAATCATAGCTCGTCCAGTTGCTAGAAATGGTCTTCCTAAAATAATAGGTATTTCTTTATCTTCTTCCAAATCAAGTACAATGAAATCTACAGGGAAGATAAATTTATCTACTTTAACAAGAACATCCTCTATAACTCCTTTAGGGTAAGTGATAGATCTATCGACTAATCGAAGGGTTACGGTGGTGGGAGTAATCTCTCCTAAATTCGACCTTCGAAAAATAGAAAATGGCATGAGATTAATACTTTCTCCTAAATCGCATAAAGCTTTTCCACAAAACTTTTCTCCAATAGCACAAGGTATAGTAAAACTTCCAGGATCTTTAAGTTTTTGAGGTAATTTCTTTTGAATTATAGTACTACATTCTTCACTTAATGCAACAGTTTCAAAAGCTTCAAATCTTCGTTTCTTACTTAAAATATATTTCATAAATTTTGCATAAGTTGGCATCTGTTCCAAAGCTTCAGCAAAAGGTATGGTTATAGTAAGTTTCTTAAAGATTTCAAAGAACTTAGAAAATTGATTATCAAGCTTTTGCTATTTTAGTCTTTGAGGAAAAGGAGGTGGTGGTTTTTCAACTTCCATATTAATAGAAATATCAGTTTGATCTTTATTAGGAGAAGAAGTTTCTTTAGATTTTTCAATCTCTTCAACCTCAATCTCTGTTTCAATTTCATTCTGCATTCTTTCTTTTAATTCTTTTCCACTTCTAAGTTGTACAGCTTTAACATGTTCATGTTCTTTTCCAGTTTCTTTTGGATTGATTTCAACATTACTAGGAAGTGTTCCTGGGGATCTATAATTAATTAAATTAGCTATTTGTCCCATTTGATTCTCAATATTATGAATAGCAATGTTTTGATTTTGTAATTGATTTTCTATTGATTGTTAAATCCAAGTGATTTATAGTTTGAATTAACTTGATTATTCCAATTTCCAGTGGGATGAGATTGATTATTACCCCATTGTTATGAATTATTCTAGTTAAAATTAGGATGATTTTTCCATCCAGGATTATAATAATTTGAATAAGGATTATTTTTACTAAGCAATAACTTGTAAAGTTTCAATAGTTTGATAATCTTCAATATTAGCGGAGTTATTATGTGATATATTAATAAGCAAAACTATCTAATTTCTTAGACATTCGTCGCTACTTGTGAAGCTAAAATAGAAAAGGCTTCATTATCATGAATACTTGCCATTCTTTTAGGATTAATCCTTTCAGAAGGCCATTGAAAATTATTGTTAGTCATTTCTTCAATTAAAGTGTAAGCTTCTTCAAATGATTTAGACATTAAAGAACCTCCAGCAACAACATCAATAATTGATTTTAAAGATCCAATTAATCCATTATAAAATGTTTGATAATTAAGCAATCAGGTAAAGCATGATGAGGACATTTTCTTAATAGTTCTTTAAATCTTTCCCAAATTTCATAAATTGTCTCCCCGTCAAATTGACTAAATGAAGTAATATCATTTCTTTATTTAGCAGTTTTAGAAGGAGGAAAATATTTAGCAAGGAATTTTTGTGTCATTTCAGCCCATGTTTTAATAGAACCCGTTGCTAATGAGTTCGACCACATCTTTTCTTTATCTCTTAAAGAAAAAGGAAAGAGTCTAAGCCTAATAGCATTATCAGAAACATTGTTATATTTAAAGGTAGCACAAAGTTCTAAAAATCTAGCAAGGTGTAAATTTGGATCCTCATTTGGTGTTCCACCAAATTGATTGTTTTGAACCATTTGAATAATAAACAATTTAAGCTCAAAAGAATTAGCATCTACAGTGGGTATTTGAATACTACTATGAACTTCATCAACTGTAGGGTTAGCATAATCTCTTAATGGTTTATAAACATTTTGATCATTAATTTCAATTGGATTTTGTAAATTGTTATGTAAATTAGTCATTTCTTGAAATTTTTGAATTTGTTTTCCTTTTTTAATTCTTCTAACAGTTCTTTCTAATTCAGAATCTAAAGATAATGATCCTTCAGATCCAGAACTACGCATAAAAAGTTAATTAGCAAGAATTAAAATAAATATTATATATTATATATATGTTTTTGTTTTTTTTTATAATAAAGAAAAAATGAATAAAATAAAAATACTTAAAATCTAAAAGTTTGCCTCTGCTCTCCTCGGCAACGGCGCGAAAAACTTGACCCGATATAAATATATCCGTACTAAAATCTTTTTCCCTAACAACGGTGCCAAAAACTTGACCCGAAGTCCTCTGAAGATCAACGTACTAATTAATGCTTTCAAAAATATATGTTATAAATAATAATAGCGACTAGTGTATATAAATATAATTTTATGGAAAATATTTTACACACTAGGGGTTCTACGCAAGTATACGTATCGTTTCAAGTAATATAGGGCTTTGAAACAAAGACCCCAGTATCGATCCCACGAGGAGAGAGATATAGATTTTTAAATATTTTATTTTAAAGTATTTCTTTTATAATCTTTAATTTACTAGATGCAATAATAAAGCACGAATAAAATAATTGATGTAAATAGCAATTAGAAAATAACTTTCTCCTTTTCAATTAATCCAAGATTTTCTAAGATAATGATAATATTCGTGGAGAATTAAATTTATGGTATTGTGCCAAATAGAAGCATTCATATTCTTTACCCTTTGATCCAGGTGCAAAGAACATTGGCTAGCTTTATAGATCGAGTCCGGATGTATTGTTAGTAGAATGAGTTAATCTAGGCTCACACTACTTAGTTGTCGAGGTGGTATAGTCGACACGTACTAGTGACCCTTTCCTTTTCTATAAACCAAATCACAAGTATTTAGTCTGTCACTCTAAAAACTTATCAATTCTACACCCATTATATAATATCTTCCTATTTATTTGTACTTCACCTTGGATAACCCGCACAAGGCCTTCGACTACCCAAGGATTCATGTGATATCTACAAGTTAAGAATTCATCTCCTTCTAGGTCTCAAAACTCTTCAACAGGTTTTAACAATTTAAATGGCCAATTTAAATAGTAAATTAAGAACCGGTATTAATATCATCACAATGTTTTGAAAATATATGACTTTTAATTCTCTGACGAATTTTGTATTATCTTTTTTATCTTTTCATAATTGAAAGGAAAAAGTAAAGTAACTACTCAGAACACATTGAAATTAAATAACAAAACATAATAAATAAACTTTGAATCAAAATAAAAATAATTATCTTAGATGTTTCTCCTACTGAACTTCTGATTCCTACTGACTCCACAGCGTAATGAACTACATATGCATCAACTCTTTCAAATTCTAAATACAAACTCTAAAATAAACTCACTAATTTATGAAGGAAAGTAAAAAGGTGGCCCTAATATGATCTCTCTAATTCTCTCTCAAGATAGGACTATAGCTAGGGAATGGTAGATGGGGCGTTTTTCTCTGAAGGAATACCCTACTATTTATAGGCTTCAAGGGTTGCCTCAAGGCACCTCTTCAAAATGTGTCCACATTTAATGAATCTTCTAGAAGGCGTGTCTGGCGCCTAGGCGCCGGAATCTGGCTCCTAGGCGCCGGACACCGCGTCCAGTTCTTCGTACCTCTACACTTTGGATCGCACCTCTTCGTGATTAAAACCGTTTTGAAGCGTCTAAATACATTGTATCACATGTCTATAAACCAGGAACAACTGCCAGTCTTCTAGAAAGTCCAATAATTGCTCACACCGTCAAAATAACAGCCCAAAAGTTATCAAAAACTTAACAGTTTTCTATATCGAGCTGGCGCTTAGGCGCCGTACTCTGGCGCCTAGGCGCCAGGCCAATAATTTCAAAAATTTTGCATTTTGGCTCCATTTTTTCTCCTTTTTTCTCCTTTTTCATATTTTTCTCCTTCTTGAACATTTTTGCATCACCTACATCCAAAAACACGAAAATACCTTTCATTAAAGCATAATATTCTTAAATTTTAATAAAAATCAGGGCATAAAAATAGGTATTTTTTTCTTGGATCAATAATAGAGATTTGCATAAAACTCTCTAACAATACCCAACCTTGCCTCAGCAGGAAAACAACAAAAAATTTTCCAACAATGATTCGCAATCAGTTCTTCAACCACACCTCCAGGATTTTCAAAGGCTCTCTCTTGAATACACTTCTTATTGCTAAGAAATGTACTATAGCGGGAATAAGACTTGAAATTTACAAATTTACTTTCATCATACTCTAATTTCATCTTCCCCTTTGAAATTCTTAGAGCCATTTGTCTAAAAATACCAAATTTATCTAAATTAATTTTAAAATTGCAATGTATTGGACTCCAAGGTAAATTTAGAAAGATAAGAACTCAAAATCCATGAAAAATTTCCAAAGTTTCTCCAAAAACATCAAAATTTCAAATCTTCATAATGTAGGAGATTTCCAAATTCAAAATCAAAAAGTTTTAGGTTAAAGTGTAGCTCTTACCAAGAGAAAATGAAATCTGAACTTTTCTGGCCACGAAATATCTTTAAATCCAAATGCTAGTGCGCCATAGTTGCGAAAATCGGCCTTGGTTGGAGGTAGAAGATGATGGTTTGGGTAAAAAATGGAGGGTACAGGGTTAAATCATGAAAATTTAGAGTTACAGGACTTTTTCCAGGTCGAGCACTGTTTAGCGCTAGCGGCAGTGCCATTCGGCGCATTATTCTGCTCTAATGGACAAACTTTCTGTCTTTTGGAGCGGTCCGGCACTGGTGACAACGGCGTTCGGCACCAGTTCAAAAAAACTGGGCTTTCGAATTTTTTTTGCAATTTCGATCTTTTCAAGCCCACTCCAACGTCTAATTGGTCTAATTACGCATTGAATAACATTCTAATGCTAAGGCAAATGATATTTTTTAACACAAACAACACAAAACATCACTTTCATATATAAAATCCAAGTGTCAGACACATACACATAACACTAAACATGACACATCATCAAGCCATTTAATCTTAAAATTCAGCGTCAATCACAACCACAACACAATAATGCTAAAAATTAAATAAGAAAGCAAGTCCAAATATAATATCCAAGCAAAGAAATCAGATACACAAACACAAAAATACAATAATTAAGTTTTCATTCTCCTCAACACTATCATCAACTCTAAGATCTCCAAGTGATTGAACGTGAACAAACAGATTCTGTAATGGATGAAACGGAAATTCTTCAGTTGAATCCTCTTCAATCCAACCTTTACTTTTCATCAATCGCGTTAAACTCCCTTCAGGATATCCAAAATGATCAAAGTGCTCCTTCATTCTCTAATCCAGATGATCAAAAAAATCAGATAGATTGTTGATTGCATTCATCAGGTGTTGTACTTCCTTCTCCTATTTCTTAATTTTCTTAAAGATAATCTGTGAACCTTCAGGAAAGTAAGGAGGAATAGGTGTTGACCTCTAAGATGGTTGATCTTCAATAATGCATCTGCTAGGTCTATAGGCTTCGAAGGTAGAAGTACTCTTTCCTAGTTCTCATATGGCACTTGTGATTGACTGCAGAGGAGAAATATAGTGAAAGGATTTCCAAGCCCATACTTAGATCCGTGAGCGATCAATCCCTAAATAGATTTGAAAATTATTGAACCAACATCAATAGGCATCCCCATTTTAATACATTAGTTCAGAATAGCACATTCCTTAGTTACTTTACTGATTTTCATAGTTGGGAGCTATTTTGCACATATGAAATAATGTAAAAGTTTTGATGTAGGATTTAATAGTGTGGTCGAGAAACTTACATACTTGTTATCTCTTATCTCCCATTCATCACTTTCATCTGTCAAATATCTGTATTTATCATTCATATTGTCCTTCATCAGGGCAAAATTTGAATAGTGGCAGATTGACGCATTCTCAATCATGTATAAATCATTAATCTTTGCAGGAGTAAATGTGACAAACCTACCTCGCACATAGACTGATCTTTGGTTGATTCCATGAAGATTTGCATAAAAATCCTTCACAACCGGGACAACTACAGCGGTAGTAGTATAACACAATACTTTCCAATGTCTCTGAACATTAATTTCATCAATTCTAGTCGTAGGGGAGTTCATACATCGATTCACAAAGTCTCATTCCTTAATCAATCTCGTTTTTGAGATATTTTTGTTGAATTAACGCTGTGCCTCGAAACTGACGAACTTTCAACAGTTGAAAACTTAAAATCTTGAAGTTTTTATCGAGTCAGAATCCATTTTGGCAAGAATTGGGATCTTCCTCTTTGTTCCTTTGGTATTTCCTGCATCTAGGGGCTGTTATTGGGAGTTCTAATGGAGGATTTACTGCCTAGAACTGCCAAAACTCAAATTTAAAGATGAGAAATAGTTTTCTGAACAGCGGCGCCATCTGGGCTAGTTTAAATTTCGCCAAACTTCAGTTCATTCAAATTTTTTCCAAAATTTTAATTTATTCATTTCTTAAATGTTGTTAATGATATTTAAAGAAGAATAAGACTTAATTAAGTAACAAAGAAAAAACAAATAACACATCAAACAAAGCAAACACTCAATAACTGTGGGTTGTGTCCCACAAAGCGCTTAGTTTAACATCGTCAGACCAACATAACTTTCAGTTATTCAGGTTGATCCAACATAAATCTATTTAAAATTAGGTCTATTTCCTTTAAAATATGGTTTTAATCTTTTGCCATTAACTTTGAATATTCTTCTAGATTTAGGGCCTTCGATAATCACAACTCAAAACTGATATATATTTACGACAATGAAAGGTCCTGTCCATCTAGATTTCAGTTTCCCAGGAAATAATTTCAATCTTGTATTGTATAATAAAACTTTTTGTGTTGATTCAAATTCCTTTTTGATAATCTTCCGATCATGCCATATTTTTCTTCTTTCCTTATATATTTATCACTATCATATGATTCATTTCTGATTTCTTACAATTCATTCAATTGCAACCGTCTCTTCTCACCAGCATCTTTCAAATTAAAATTTAATTTCTTTATCGCCCAGCGTGCTTTATATTCTAATTCAACTGGCAAGTGATAGGTTTTCCAAAGATTAATCTGTAAGGGGACTTTTCTATAGGAGTTTTATAAGCAGTTCTGTATGCCCATAAAGTAGTATCTAATCTAGCAGACCAATCTAATTTCTTAGGATTAATGAATTTCTCCAAAATTCATTTAATTTCATGATTAGATTTCTATACTAAACCATTAGTTTGGGGATGATAAGTTTTAGAGATTCTATGCATAATATTATATTTTTCCACCAATCTCTGAATCAGATGACTCTTAAAATGGGATCCTCTATTAGAGATGATTACTCTAGGCATTCCATATATTGTGAAAATATTTTTCATCAAAAACCTTGAAACACTTCTAGAATCACACTTAGGTAAATCTATTGCCTCAATCCATTTAGATACATAATCAACAACAATCAGTATATATATATATATATATATATATATATATATATATATTTCCAAATGAACGTATAAATGGTCACATAAAATCTAATCCCCATGCATAAAAAATTTCAACTTCCAAAGTAAAATTAAGAGGAATTTCATTTCTTCTAGATATATTGCCTATTCTCTGACATCGATCACAAGTTTTGATAAATCTATAAACATCTCTAAAAAGTGTAGGCCAATAAAATCCATATTGCAAAATCTTATGTGCAGTTCTATCAATTCTGAAATGTCCTCCAAATTCAGAATCATGACATTCTCGAATAATTTTTTCAGTTTCTTTATAAGACACACATCTCCTAATAGTAAGATCTTTACATTGCTTATACAGATAAGGATCATCCCAGAAATAAAATTTAGCATCATGCTTAAATTTTTTCTGTTGTTGCATTGTTAAGTCAGATGGTAAAATATTACTAACGATGTAGTTCACAATATCAGCATACCACGGTAAATTTGCTTCAATAATATTATATAATTGCTCATCAGGAAAAGTTTTAGTGATTTCCTTTTCAAAGTCATCCAAATTAGGTTGTTCAAGTCTAGATAAATGATCAACTTTAACGATCTCAAAATCAAATTCTTGCATTAATAGCATCCATTGAATCAGTCTTGGTTTTGCATCCTTCTTTTGCATTAAATATTTAGTAGCAGAATGATTAGTATGCACTATGCATTTAGCTCCAATTAAGTAAGAAATAAACTTTTCAAAGGCATAAACGATCGCTAATAAATTTCTTTCAGTAGTGGTGTAATTAATTTGAGCATCAGTAAGAGTCTTACTAGCGTAATATATAAATTTAAACATTTTGTCATGTCTTCTCCCAAAAGCAACTCTAATAGCATAATCGCTAGTAGCACACATTAATTCAAATAGTTTCTCTCAGTCAGGTGAAACTATTATGGGTGCAACAATTAATTTTTCCTTTAATAGAACGAAAGCTTTTAAGCATTCATCGTTAAAATCAAACTTTCTATCTTTTCCAAAAGTTGGCATAGAGGCTTAGTAATTTTTGAAAAGTCTTTAATATATCGCCTGTAGAATCCTACATGTCCCAAAAAGCTTCTTACCCCTCTCACAGTTTTTAGAGGTGGTAATTTTTCTATAATTTGAATCTTCGTAGGATCTACTTCCATGCCATATTCAGATATTTTATGCCCAATCATAATTCCTCCTGCAACCATAAATTGACACTTTCTCAGTTTAGAACTAAATTTGTTCTTTCACATACCTCTAAACTCTTCTAAGTTGCATACGCATGCATCAAATGAATCTCCAAATACTGAGAAATCATCCATAAACACTTCTCTTCCATCATCAATTTATTTGCTAAATATGGATGTCATACATCTTTGAAATGTTGCAGGTGCATTACATAATCCAAAAAGCATTCTTCTAAAAGCAAAAGATCCATAAGGGCTAGTAAATTTAGTCTTCTCTTGATCCTCAGGAGCAATATGTATTTGGCGATAACCGGTATATCCATCTAAAAAATAATAGTACTTGTGTCCAGCAAGTATGTCTAGCATTTGGTCTAAAAATGGTAAAGGAAAGTGATCTTTTCTGGTGGCGGCGTTTAAATTTCTATAATCAATACATATTCACCAACCAGTGACTTGTCTTGTCGGTATAATTTGATTTCGCTGATTTATGTCAATAGTCACTCCTCCTTTCTTAGGAACACAATGAATTGTGCTTACCCAAACACTATCAGAAATAAGATATATAATTCCAGCATCTAACCACTTTAAAGTCACTTTTTTAATCACTTCTTTCATTATTGGGTTCACTCTCATTTGTGGATCAACTCCAATTTTATGTTGTTCATTCAACAAAATTCTATGCATACAGATAAATAGATTGATTCCTTTAATGTCAGCTATGGACCAACCAAAAGCCTTTTTGTATCTTTTTAAGGTGTCCAATAATTTTTGTTATTGATATTCATTTAAATTTGAAGATAAAATGACTGGTAAAGTAGTTGATTCTTCTAAAAACATATACTTTAGATGATTAGGGAGAATTTTCAACTCAAGTTTAGGGGGTTTAATGATAGATGGAATTAAACTTTTATCTCCATTTTCCATAATATCCAATCTTGCAAATTTTTCTTGACCAAATTCTAACTTTTCATTCTTCATATCATCCAAATCATCTTCATTTTCACTTTCATACTCATCCTCACATTCCACATTTTCTTCAAATACTTCTCTAAAATGATCTCTAAAATAATCAGAGATTTCCATTCGAAAGCACTCATCATCTTTTTCAGTTGAAGGGTATTTCATAGATTTCAGAATATTGAAAGTTACCTCTTGGTCATTAACTCTCATAGTTAATTCTCCTTTTTGAGTATTAATCATAGCTCTCCCAGTAGCAAGGAATGGTCTTCCCAAAATAATTGGAATTTCTTTATCTTCCTCCATATCTAATACAATAAAATCCACAGGAAAGATAAATTTATCCACCTTTACTAATACATCTTCCTCAACTCCTTTAGGATAAGTGATAGAACGACGTACCAGTTGAAGAGTCACAGATGTAGGTAAAATTTCTCCTATTCCCAATCTTTTGAAAGTTGATAAAGGCATAAGATTAATACTAGCTCCAAGATCACATAAAGCTCTTCCAAAAAATTTCTCACTTATAGCACACTAGATAGTAAAACTACCTGGGTCTTTAATTTTTTCAGGAAGCTTCTTCTGCATAATTGTACTACACTCACCGCTAAGTGCAACAGTCTCGTGGTTTTTGAACTTTCTATTCTTTTTATGAATATCCTTCATAAACTTTGCATAATCAGACATCTGCTCTAATGCTTCAACAAAGGAAATATTAATCGTTACTTTCTTAAGAATTTCCAAAAACTTTGGAAATCTGTTATCCCTGTTTTGTTTCTTTAGTCTTTGAGGAAAAAGAAGAGGTGGTTCTTCAACAGTTATCTTCATTTGTTTTAGCAGATATTCGTCTGAAAAAATCTTATTAGAACCTTTCTTAATGTTCACTTCCTCTCTTTCAACTTCTTTTTGAACTCTTGATTATAATTCTTTTCCACTCCTTAATTGAATAGCCTTAATTTTCTCCTTGTTTTGATCTTTGGGTTGATCTCAACATTGCTAGGATGATTCCCAGAAGGTCTATTATTAAGCGCAGTAAAGATATGCCCTAATTGATTCTCAATGTTCTTCATTGCAACGTTTTGAGCTTGAATTTGATTATCATATTCAAAATCGTTTCTTCAATAGACAACTTCTTTTCCTTAAATTGTTGATAACTATTAAAACCAGGAGGATAAGAAGGTTTATAATTGGTATTTCCATGGTTGTTCAAATTTCCAACTGGATTCATAGGATTGTTTCTCCATTGCGGGTTAATAACAACATTGGTGTTATTCCAATTGAAGTTCAGGTGATTCCTCCAACTAGGATTATAATAATTTGAATAAGGATTATTGAGTTTATTATTTATGACATTCAAGGTTTCATAAGCCATTAGATAGTCTATCATCTGTCCTGATGAATTTTCTTCTAACACTGGGGGTGTTGGAGAATAATTCATTCCATATTGATCTATTTTCATAGAAAGTGCAGCAATTTGAGAGACTATTATAGTTGTCGCATCAGAATCATGAATACTAGCAACTCTCTTAGGATTTACCCGCTTAGAGGGCCATTAAAAATTATTAGTAGCTATCTCTTCAATTAACGAATATGCTTCATCAAGAGGTTTAAACATTAATGATCCATCAGCAGCAGCATCGATAATCAATCTCAAAGATCTCACTAATCTATTATAAAAAGGTTTGAATTATTAACCAGTCTGTTAAAGCATGGTGTGGACACTTTCTCAGAAGATCTTTAAATCTTTCCCAAGTTTCATATATGGATTCTCCATCAAACTTACTAAAAAATGTGATATTATTCCTCAACTTAACAGTTTTGGAAAGAGGGAAATATTTTGACAGCAAATTTTGTGAAAACTCTCCCTAAGTTTTATAGATCCAGTTCTAATGAATTTAAACACACCTTAGCCTTATCCCTTAGTGAAAAAGGAAAAATCTAAGCCTAACAGCATCGTTTAACACTCCATCATATTTAAAAGTAGCACACAGTTCTAGAAAACTAGCGAGATGTAAGTTAGGATCTTCATTAGGTGTTCCTCCAAATTGATTATTCTGTACAATTTGGATAATAATATTTTTAAGCTCAAATGAATTAGCAGCAACATCAGGGTTTTAGATAGTTAAGTGAATTTCATCTGCTGTTATATTAGCATAATCTTTTAAAGGTCTTGGTATATTTTCATTTTGATTATTTAAATTGTTCGCCATCTTGTGAGGATTTACAGATTGTTTTGATTGTTTTCAAATTTTTCTAATAGTATGCTCTAATTCAGAATCATAAGGCACTAAACTTATAGATCTGATACTATGCATACAAACACAATAAGCACACTAACAATAAACAGACACACAAAATTATGACTTGTAATTCAAATATAAGATTTCAAATACTACAAAATTAAATTTTAACATTTATCTTTTTTACCGTACCTCTCTGGTGACAGCGCCAAAAACTTAGTGCGACTTTTTAAAATTGCCAAAATTTATGAACTCATATATATATATATATATATATATATATATATATATTGATTTAGTTTTATAATGAGTCACATAATTAAATGCAAGTATACGTATCACTCAAGTAATATAAGGCTCTAGTGGAGTCCTGGATATCAATCCCACAGGGAGGCTTTAAATTTATGGCATAACATAGAAATCACTTATCGAATAACAACCAATTGCAAGTAAGTTTAATACTTATAATAAAGACAAACAGTAGTAGTTACTATTTCTACCAAAATACGTTCTAAACTTTAGCTAGTTAAACTAACACAAAACTAAATTTATAACAAAGTTTAGTTACAAGAAAGAGTCTTCCTCCTTTCCAATCATAATGTGATGATTATTGTGCATAGATCAGTGATGCAAATGTATTGTGCTAAATAGAAGCATTCCTATTCTTTACCCATATTTCAACGTATAAAGAACATTGGCTAATCCTAAGTTTAGTCCCCAAATCCGTGGTTAGGTTGGGAGGATACTAGCTCTCACTCCAAAACTCCCACTTCCCTTCGCCTGAAGGCTAAATTTCACTTTAGTTTCCAACCATTAGGACCAAATTGAGGATTTCAGCCTGTCACTCTGAAATTTCCAATTCTACTCCCATCAATGTATATTTCCTTATTTATTTGCACTAAATCCCCATGAACTACGTCTCTCATCCATGAACATTGAATTTAACCTTTAATTTTGTTGTGGAACTCATAATCCTTTCAAAAAATATGTTTCTCATCAAGTTTTAATAATTCAACTAGCCAGACCAAAAACTTAAAGATGTTCAAAGTGAAAAGGTCATCACAAATTCTCCATAATAAATCGGCACATCATTTCCATTTCACAACATCAACAAATCATATGAAAAGGAGAAAGAAAAATAAATCTACTCAAGAATCATGAGGAAAAGATGACAAAACATGGATTTTATATAAAAAATAACATTATATGAACAGAGCAAAGTAAAGACAACTTATCTCAAACTCTTCCCCAAGCGAATCTCAAGAAATTCCATTGACACCTCTTCTTTCTTCACAACAACACAGAATTCTCTCTTTAAATAAGTAAGGAAGAAGAAATCTATCACTTTCCCTCTCCGCTTGCACTCATTAGAAGAGAAAACACAAAACATAGATTTCCTAATCCAAATGAGAATACACCCTCTCTAAACTCTAAAATCTTCTCTTTTTTTCTTCTCCTCTCTAAGCTTGGCTCCAAAAGTGTTGAAATTCGGCCAAAACTGAATTCCCAAGAGTTTCCTAAAGAAACTCTTCAAAATCCGGCCAAATACATTGAATCTATTTTAAAATCGGGATAAGATGCGGTCTGGTGCTGGATAAGGCGACGTTCGGCACATTATTCCACCAATTGGTCGCAACTCTCTATAGAATAGTGTGATCCGGGGCTGGTAACAGTGCTTTCAGTGCTAGTTCAATAAAATGCACTTTTGACCTTTTTTGGTCCAAATTTGCTCCTTTTCGCTTCCTTTTGCTCTAAAGGCCTAAAATCATTGTATCTGCATGAAATCATGAAAAATACCTACCTATAAATTGCAATATCACTAAAAAATAGACATGAAATGAATAGTAAAAAGCTATCAAATTTTCAGTGGATCAATATCCAACAAGCAGTATGCTTCTTTGAAAAATCTTGAAGACAAATCTAAAAAGATAAAAAAAAGATGTCATAACCCTCAAGGTAGACGATTATCACATTATTTCTAAAGAAATAGAAAAAGGATTTATAATAAGTTAAGTTAGAATGTTGTTAGTGCATCTCAAGGGTTACCCACATCTTCAAAAAGTTCTAGAAGGAAATATCCCAACCAATCTTATCTTAGATTTGCTTTAGGAAATCCCAATGTTGGGTCTAGTATAATTCTTGAAAATGAATTTAATCATGCCATTCATGCACATTTTGCATTTGACTCCTCTACTAAGAACAATATGTAAATTTTCTGACAATAGAAGCCAAAAACTTGATTCATATCTAGTATGATAGTACTACAATTTATGTGTTGTTTGATTCTCAATTATCTTTATTTATATTACTTTCTTTACAACGGTGCTAAATACTTTTCTCCAAGTCAAGTAAGAGTGCAACAATTATATTTAAATATTGGGATACTATGCAAGTATACGTATCATTATCAAGTAATATAAGACTTTTTAACTAAGCCCAAAAATATCGAACCCACAGGGAGAATTACAAACTCTTAGAAAGAAATTAGATAACAAGCTCTATTTTGAAAAAGATTCATACTCAAACTATAGCTATTATGGTAGGATTGAAAGTTCAAGTCTTTTTGGTAAATTTGATAATTGAAAATAAAGTACACAACCAACTAAGTTTAACTAGATTTTCGTAAGATGAAAGAAATACAAATAAAATATCATTTTGCTTATCATGAATCAGTAACAAGTGTAGGAATTCTATTCTGAAAGTATTAAGATTGTGTTGTGCCATATAGAAGCAATATTATTCTTTACTCTTACCAGAGTTGCTAAAGAACATTGGCTAATCAAAAGTTTGAATAGTCCCGAAGACGGGCTAGGTAGAGAAGATACCAGCTCTCACTCTAGAGTTCTCTCTTCTACCTCCACTTGGAGGCTAACATCTCGTATCAGGACCTAAAAAGTAAACTTAATTGGTGGATTTAGTCTGTTACTGTAAATTCCTATAACTCTACATCATTGAAAGTTTATTTTTTTATTTATTTGCACTCAATCATAAGAATTACATTCATATCCATAAAATCTCATGTGATTCTACTCGTTAGTTGACTGAGAAAATACCATCACAGATCTTACAAGTTCTCACAATAAATATTAATATCGTAATTGGCCAAATCAAGAAGTAAATGAAGTACAAGGATTAAATCATCACAACTTATTCCAACATTATAGATCTACTTCACATAACTTCCATTCAAAACATAATTACTTATCATTTTAAGGAAAAAGATATTAAAAAATATTCAGAATTCATGGAGAAAACATAACAACAATTAAGTTTAAAAGTAGAAATCATGTAAAAATACAAGAAGTCTAAATTAAAACCAAATGTAGTCAAAAGATAATAGCTTCTCTCAAACTCCTCTCCACCAAACTCTTGAGGTTCCTTTGAATCTCTTCCTTTCTCTTACAATCCTCCCTAGGTTTGGTTGCCCGATCTTAGAGGGTTAAAATCTCTCTATTTCACTAACAAACTACAATGGATTCTTACTTAGAACTATCTAATCAGTTTCTCCTACACTAGGAATGAGAAACGTAAGAAGAAGCCCTAAATAAAAATCTTACAACTTCTTACTCTAGAAGTGTCTTAAGTTTTCTCTCTTTTTCTCTCCCTTTTTTTATAGTTTTCTAAAAGGTGCTTTGCTGTCTTTTTAAAATGTGTCCAAATTCACTGAATCTTTCAAGAGTTACCTTTTTTCAAGAGCCTTTTCAATGTAATTTTGTACCCATTAACAGTAATCCACATTTTCACCAAGAGTTGCTTCAAACATGCCTTCGAAATTTGTCCAAAATTCCTTGAATTTTCATCATAAACTAACTGGCGCATAAGCGCGAGGTATTTAGTGCTTAGGCACGACCTTCTTTGTCTCCTAGCTCATAAGCATCAGTCCTGGGCACTTAGGCGCCATAGTTCATTTTTACACCTTCTTCGTTTTCGCTCCAAATTTGCGCCTTTTTCACTCCTTTCACCATATGTTATCCATTTATTTGTACCTAAAAAAACACAAAATACCTTCCATTAAAGTACAATATCCACAAATATTGGTATAAAAATGTGTATATAAATACAATATATTTGGAATGTTGTCACGGTTTCAGCTTGGAATAGGTTGTAGCATGCGGAGAAGGCCAATTTGGACTTGAAACTTCCTCGTAAGGCTCAGGGAACTTTTGGAAAGCTAAAGTGAAGTTTTAAAGAGTTTTACATTGACCCAAAAAAGTATCCTGGCTTTCAGGTATAAAGTTTGGGCTCTGCGATGGGTTTCAGCTGCTGAAACTATGAAGGATTGGTTGCTTAAGGTATGGAGAGGAATTTTGCTGTAGAGTTTGTCAAGGTTTAAGTGTTCTATATGTCATCATCTCTTCCTTTGGAGCTCTCGGTTATGGCCATTTTATAGCCATGGGAGGCCATGACTGAGCCTTGGCTTGATTGGAGGACTGGGAAGTGGCTCAGGGAAGCTAAAGGAAGCCAAGGAGATCAAATTTTGGCTGAATATGTTAAGCTTGAGTTTCCTTATGGTGTGCTCATCATAACATCAAATATATTGAAAAATATTGCTAGGGTATGGCTCCTTCCTTATGGGAGATATGTTGAGGTGGATAAGGGGCTCAGAAATAAGCTGGCTTGATCAGTCTAACCTGGTTTTAAGAGAAGAGGTGTGGATGCCTTGTAAGGAGCCATATATTCCTCCCTCATGATGAAATTTGAAAAGTAAAAAATTGTGGCTTTGGGTGACCTAATGTTTCCATGAGTTTGATATGTCATGATGGGTCTCACAGGGTCATGGGTGACCCTATATAAATGAACCGTGAGTTGGATTTGAGTTTGGGTGGCAAGCATGGGTTTGGGTTGCTATGAGACTGGGCTTTGATTAATTGTCTTAGGGTTCAAATTTAGGTTTAGTAGGCTTTAATTCCATTTTTATAATTAATTAGGTAATTAATTAATTAAAAAAATTAAATTATGCCGTAGAATCATGGGTTGACCAGGATGATTTAAGATTAATTAATTGGATCATAGAGTTGACAAATTGTTTAAGTTTGAACAATTGGGTTTAGGGTTAAAAAATTGACAAAATTTGACCAATTGGGTCCAAGGTTTGACCAATTGGATCATAGAATGATCATTGGTCTTATGGGTTGACCAAGGTGATGGTTAAATTGGCCATAAGGTCATTGGGTTTTATGATGTGCTCTAGTGTTGACTATGTTGACTAAGGGATTGATCATGGTGGTCAGGCTGACCATAATGTAATGTCTTGACCATATGGTGATTGGGTTAAGCATAGATTCCATGTGGTGATCCTAGGGTCAAAAGTTGGTTAAGTGGTAAACAGGGAGATCATTAGGTTCAGGGTTGACCAAATGGTCAATGTGGTGATCATAGGGTCCAAGGTTGACCAAATTGTCAATGTGGTGATGATAGGGTCCAAATTAGGTTCTTCTAAGGTGTTATTCAATTTTTGAGATCAAAAGGGGATACATTGGGGTTTGAT
Source organism: Papilionanthe hookeriana x Papilionanthe teres (assembly GCA_022702705.1). Taxonomy (NCBI): domain Eukaryota; kingdom Viridiplantae; phylum Streptophyta; class Magnoliopsida; order Asparagales; family Orchidaceae; genus Papilionanthe; species Papilionanthe hookeriana x Papilionanthe teres. The sequence goes on along the minus strand of CM040436.1, from coordinate 42,970,853 downwards.
CAAATGTTAGGGTTTTGGGGATCCCTGATGGGTTCAAGGAGTCAATGTTGGTAGAACTTTTCCAAAGATGGATGATGGATGTCATTTAAAATGAATCCTCACAAAAGTGAGGTCAACAGTCACCGCACCCAGGCAAACTAACTTCACATGTTAGAGATTGGTGGACTTCATCCATGGAGTAGGCCACAAATCGCCACATCCTATTGTTAGTGGGGATCTGTGGTTCTTCAAGTGTCGAACAGATCATCACCGTTGAATTATCAGACTGCTCTGGATAACTTTACCACCACCTTCCCCACCTTTGAAAAGAGATCTTTGACATTGAACTTGGCACTGTTCACATTGTCCTTGTACTGTTCGGAAAGGAAGAAGATGTGTATAAGGAGAACAGGGAAGGGATTCCAATGTGCTTCTTCCTCTTCCAGTCAATCTTCTCTCCTCTTGGAAAACTATCCTTCCTCCCTCGCATTAAGTTTTCTTTCATTTAAAGGTTTTAAACCTAAGTAATTCAACTGAGAGGCCTTGGATTAAGCTTGGGTTAAGGTTTGATACAGGTCAACCCCAAACCCAACGTAAACTAAACTCACTTAGCCTAAAACTGGCTAAACCGAGCCCAGAATCCAAACCTAACCTTATCTAGGTCCGACCCACCTAGATTCTATCTAAAAGCTAACCAAACCTAGGCATGTGCCAATCTAAACCTGATCCATACCTAACCTAACATAACTCTGACCCAACCCAGACCTGACCCAAACTTAAATCAAGTCTGACTCAACCTAGAACTAACCCAAACAAAATCTAACATAGGCTTGACTCAACCCAGACTCGACAAAAACCTAACATAACTCAAGTCTAAGCCAACTCAAACCTGAACCTAACCTAGACATGACCTGAACCAACCCAGACCTGACTCAAACCTAACATAAACCTAGGTCTAATCCAACCCACACCTGACCCAAAACCTATCCAGACTAGGAATGACCCAAACCAAACTAAACTAAGGTCTGAACAAACCTAGACCTAACCCAAACATAACCTGACTAATGTCCACTCAAACCCAGACTTGACCCAAAATCTCACCTAGGTTTGACCCAACCCAAACCTGAGCCAAACAAAAACCAACCAAGGTTTGACTTAACCGAGACCTAACCCAAACCTAAGAAAGGCTTGATCCAACCCAGACCTAACTCAAACCTAACCAAAAACTAGGTTTGACCCAATCTAGGTCTAACTCATACCCTAAAACAAATCTAGACTTGACCTTATCTCGGTTTAACCCAAACCCTAAACCAAATCTAAACCTGACTCAATTCAGGTCTAACACAAACCCAAACTCAACCTATGCTAACCCAGGTCAAACACAAACTCAACCTAAGCTAAACTGGGTCAATCTAGCTTAACCCAGATCAAATCCAAACCAAACATAAGCAAACCCGGGTCAACCCAACTTAACTCGACTCCATTCCAAACTCAACCTAAGATAAAATAGGTCAACCCAACTTAATCTAGGTCAAACCCAAATAAAACATAATGTAACCCAGTATTGACCTCATTTTTTGGTCGTATAATGTTTTGTTGGCATCAATTTTTGATTTCACATACAAGGGATGTTCATTTAAACAACAGGAGACTGTGTCCAACTTTCTTCAATCCAAGACATCAAAACGGTCCTTCCGTTACATGCCCCAAGCACAAAATTAGGACTGGTACCGACTTGACCCTACCTGAAAAAGTTCAACATATGGTGGGATTAAGTTTACTCTTGATGTGCTTTATGTTTGCTTTGATGTTGAGAAGCCTAACTCCATCAACTAGAACTCTTTTGAGACCAATGGTAGTCATCAAGATTCCCCACATACATGTTCGATAAATTTGGGTTCAGATTGATTTTACACCAGAATGGATCTGGGACACCCATCGGCACCAAAAAACCCCAGTTTGAAACCCCTAAAATGTTAATTTCTTAGTTGAGGTGTCGTATGATAGCAATACACATGTTTTTTGGCTTCTAGATTGATTAGAAACTTCCACAGTCAAGGCAAAAGTTAGGTTTTAACACCCTACTCATACCATGGTCTGGGACGACTGTTAGTGATGATTTCCTTCATAAATGGCCAAAAAAGTGCATATGATTGAAGTTATGGGGTTTATATTTTAGTCAGCCTGGTCCACCATAGCTCTTGAAAATCAACATTTTCGGGCTACCGTAGTGCTAGCCTCATGCAACTAGGTGCCCAAAGCTGTGTTTGAAGCTTTCAAACAGAGCCCTATGAATGTAGGCACCAGTTATGGCTGCTAAGGCACTCAAATTGAACAAAAAATAACCTTTTCTCATGGCTTAGGAAATAGGAGCCAATCTGCTCACCCATACCCAGGCGCTTAGACACTTGAGCCCTGACACCATGGTACTAGACTGAGTGCCTAGAAGCTAGGATCTTGGTGCCTAAGCACCAATCCACTTCCAAGATGCAAAAAATCTCAAACTTTGAGGCATTGTGACCCAAACAGAACTCTCAAGGAAACCAAAATTATAAGATTTCTTGGTCTATGGGGAGATTTTCTTGATGGGAGATAAAGGAATGATTAAACCCTTTTTTGGAAGTAGATGAGGTGGCATGCCACTTTTAGAAAAAAAGGGAGGAAAAACTTGGGTTGTGGGCTTATCTCCCATTGGGCTTCTCTTCTTAATCTTCAGCATTTTTGCAGATAGAGAGGAGAGAGTTGCTTCTTCTTGCTTTTTGTGTTGGAGGAGAGCTAGAAAAGAGCTTTGGTAAAGGAAGAATCTAAAGATGAGCTTAGGATAAGAAGGGAAATCTTCTTCTTCTCCTTTTAAACTCTATCTTCTTTATCTTCTTCGACCTCTTATTCCTCATATTCTTCATTTTCATCCATTACTTTTCTTGAGTGTGTAACAGGATCCTATTGGATAGGAGGTTGATAAATGAAGATGGAAGGTGCCTACTCTCCTAAACCAAAGGAGAGCTTCATCTTAGCTTGGTAAAGGATTGCAAGAGCATTATCAAAACATCGTCAAAGTTTGGAAATATGCCAAAATCTCACCAAACCTTCTTTATAAAGGTGAGCTTCTTTATTCTTTAGAGATGGAGTGGAGGGGTTCTCACTGGAGTTTTTCCAGAACATTGCAAACTATCCTAACACTATGAGAGATACATCGTACAAAAAGAAATGCAACATCAAATACCTCTTTGGTAAGATTCTCTAAATTCTCTCACATTTTTTTCCTCGGCTAGCCCTAGTGTTAGACTTTGCTAGGCATTGTGGGTTTTATCTCCCACACAGAGCAAGTTGGCTGGCTGACACCAGTTAACAAAACCATATACCTTTTGGTTATCCAATTTTGTGGTGTAGTTGTAGGTGTTGGTCGCTTACGCTAGGTAAGTTGGCCAACCAACATAGTCGACATGGCCATAGCCTATTGATTAGCCAGTTATTTTTTTTAGAGTAAGCCTTAGGGTAGGAGGCACATGAATGGCCAGTCCCTTGTGAAGCCGGGCGACTTCCTATTTTAAGCCCTACATCTAAATCATAGTGGGTCGAAATCCCAAAATTTCATATTATTGGCAATTCTAACCTTTGTTACGGGGGTTGGAATCTTTGGATCTTAAAGAATGGGAAAAGATTTGTAGCTAGGCAATTCTACTACATCTTGGGAGGTTCATTAGAAAAAGCTTTATAGCAAGTCTTCCATACGATGGATAAAAGACTCCTATGAGAAATCAGAGGATGAATTCTTCTACATTTCCTCACCAAAGTTGTCGGTGGCTATGACATGAATCTAGGAGCTAAACCCTAGGTACCTAAGTGAGAGCGTTAGTCAAGTATGGCTCATTACTGTATTGCATTTCAGATGTTACATTTCAAATGATACACTTTGCCTTAACCAGCCACCCTGAACCTGTCAGCATTACACCTTTCCTCGGCTGGCCACCCCAACTGAGTGGGCACAACAACTTTGCCTTGATTGATCGCTCCGACCCGATCAAAATTATACCTTGCTTCGACAGATCACCACGACCCAATGGGCATTTCACCTTACTTGGATTGGCTACTCTTGCCCTATCGACATAAGCACCTTACCTCGACCGGCTGCCCCAGTTTGGTAGGCATTACATTTCACTTCGATCGACTGCCCTAGCCCAATCAATGTTTCTCTTTCTCTCAATAAGTTTCCCCGGCTTGTTTGACCAACCACTTTGGTCCAACCAGCCGCCCTGATGTGGTTGAACGAACTTTGGTCTGACCGAACTCCCTGATCTAGTGGGCCAATCAATTTAGTTTAATCGGTCACCTTAGCCCAATCAAGCTGATTGGCTAGCATGGTTTCATGCTTGACCTGTTTCCCCCGTTTCTTTCTAATTATATCTATGATGCTATAACAATTTCAATTTAGGCACTTTAAAACCTTAAAATTTTATATTTTTCCATAAAAATCTTAATAAAAATTTCAAGATAAATTAAAATTTAGGATTAAAAGATTCATAATTTTTTTAAACCTATTTTTTTTACTTTATTGCATGGCCTACAGGCTAGTTTTAAAATGGGTTGCATAGCATGAGCAGAACCTAAGTCATATATTAGGTCCTTTACAATATCTAAGGTCTGCTCTAAATAACTGCAAAATTTGCATGTTCCGAGGAGAAGCCCTCATGCTTCTTCAACCCGACTTGAATAACGTAAATTTTTATTTAGGTGGTTGCCTAGTGTAGTTAGGTCATTAGAAGGCTCCATGTCCTAGTGGGGGTGTAAGTCATTTTGATGGGATCGTTTCTAACTCTGTAGCTATACCTCTCTTTCTCTTCCTTCAAGTGGCCCTCGCCACTTTAGTGAGTATAAGTCCCATCTCTAAGAGTTCCACTTCATACTCATAAGATAAATTTTCCTTCTATCAACCATAGAACTACCGAGGTCCCCCTTGTGACACTATTCATGGATTGTTGACCGGGGTTCTTTGGACGTGTTGGGTCGACTAACTTCACCAACAGGTAAACTTAGGGTCCCAATAGCTTTGGATGACTGGTCTGAGGTACCTTGACCTGACTACCTCTACCTTTTTAGGGAGTAATTCTCCCTTCCATTAGTTACCCTTGTTGAACCCTATCACACCTTTTACCTTTGTTAATATCATCATTATGACCCAATTATCAATGGACTGCCACCTATTTGGGATATGACAATTTGTCCTCTTCCTTTATGGCCTGAATGTGCTTTGACATACTAGGATAATCTGTCAGGAGGACTCGGTTAGTCGACCCAACATGTCATATTCCATTCTTCATACAGGTGGTATAGCCCACCAAGGCAACCCATAAGGCACTTAGTACAGTGGCTGCAACCATTATATCAGATGTTACTCCAATTATTTCTAAGGAAGGAAATATTGTAGCTGTTTCACCCTCGTCCTTTGTAAACTCTATTCAAAATAATAAAAAGAAGAATATTTTGGAGCATTCCTCTTATTCAAGTAAGTATCAAATGAACATAACATATTCTAATCGAAGGAGATATAGGGGATACCCCTACCGATAATTGCCTCTTCCTTTCCAAAATAGGTATGTGAGAAAACATTACGACTAATTTATGTTGAACAGGAAGCAGTGGGCCAGGAAGATCCTAAAAAATAATCTTCTTAACACTTTAACTTTAATTGAGGAGGTTTTTGTGTTCTTTCGGAAGGAACCTCACCTTCACTCAATACTGCTTTAGTGCCACCTCAAGTAGATCTTGAGACAGAGCCCGAGGTTGATCCATAAAATAATTCTGATGGAAATCTCTCTAATATTCCAAAGGATATCCTTGATAAGGATGATCATTGCTGTGAGGAGGTTCATGATTTTGAGATGAAAGGTCATCGTGTGATCGTAGTTAGCACTAGAGAGCTTTATTCTAATGGGAATCAAGCTCATGATCTTTTTGAGCTAGAAATCTTGAATCTACTGGGGTTCATGATAACGTTTTGGTTGATCATGATGATAAAAGTAAGGATGAGGTCATATCCCTTCACCTAGATGAAATTTTTCTTTTGACAGACTAGATTGCATTGTTAGACGTTAATAATTTTGGGTCTAATGTAGTCTCGCACATAATATAGTTTGAGAATCTTTCATATACACTAGTTGTATTGTCCATGCTTAGCAGGCATGTCCACAAATCATCTTCATATACAGTCCAACAAGAAGACACTACTTCTGATTCAGATTGTAGTCCTTGATGGATGCAATGGTCAAAGCCACTTTGGCAGCCCAACAGGGAGAGAATACTGTGAGGAATAGTAGACCATATCCTAAGGCTTTTGAATTGATTATGTTTTTTCCAGGGTTTGTCTCTCTGTGGTTCAAACAATTCAATGTAGAAATATCTAGCAACATGTTGCTCAATTCCAAGAACATTGCGATAACATCAATGGAAATGATGCATTGCTAATCCATCTATTCACAACTAGCTTGTAAGATTTTACTTTTGGATGGTACGGTAATCTATCAAATGACACCTTCAAGACATTCTCTGAGCTAGAGGATGATTTTATAAAGCACTTCGTTGGGGTGCACTGCCAAGTGACCTTGAGTGACTTGATGTGAGCCCAATAGAAGTTTGATGAATCATTATTATATTTCTTTATTCGATAGCAAAATTTAAGCATGAAGTGCAAGCCATAGCTTCAGGAGTAGCATGATGTTGCTTTACTTATGGGAAAGTGCAAAGGCGTAATATTAGTCTTGTTAAAGATTACTATCATAAAAACATTCGATACTTCTATTGAAAAGGTAAATATTCAGTAAGATATAATAGGGGTTCTAATCTTTAAAAATGATGAAGAAAATTTGAAAGGCCAAAAGCCAAAAGCCACATTATTGGGTCCTTCAAAGAAGAAGGAAAAGAGCATGACCCTAATTGCATTTGATGATGACCTCAAAAAGCCCATCATGTCCATAGATCCTGCTCACCTACCTCCTAAATAGAGGAAATCCCAAACGTTTGAGAAAAAAAATAGAAAATCAATCCCTTTAAAAAATTTGTATAAAGAAAATCTTTAAAAAATTACTTAAGTAGGGTATGCGACTACCTACACCGAAGAACTAGATGAGGTGGAGAGATTCAAAAAACCAAAATTTTCCTGTATCATCAACATTTGGAGCTAACATTTGAAGGCTTCTTCACATTTAAATATTGTCTTGAGGCATGATACAAGACAAAGGAGATCAAAATTCCCAAACGGTACTTGAAGTAGATTTCTTAAAGAGGATCAGCCCAAGTTATTGAAGTTGCTCTGATCGTGTAGCCTACCGATATAGAATCATATTACACATTGTTTTCCTTTTTTTTATAATACATTTTTCAAGCTCGGGGGGTGGGGGGTGATGATGTCCCTCTTGTCACATTTTTCTTCTCCTAAAAAAGAAATAAAAAGAAAATATTTTTGAATTTCATTATGTATTCGATATTCTTATGGTAAGCTCTAGTGGTTTGAATGATAAATTCGATAAAAAATAATGAAACATAGGGAGAGGAGTAGTTTCCTTTATTCCCTCCCTCATTAGCACATATCACCTACTTGACAATGTCAGCGATTCGTTGGACGATGCATGCTTGCCAAATGAGCATGAGTGCCATGATCCAAGGGAATTTATTTGAGTGTCCCATTGGGGTTGTTCCATCTGGATCTCATAATGAGGATATCCAACAAGCAATATGCCTCTTTCAAAAGTCTTGAAGTCAAATCTAAAAAGATAAAGAAAAGACGTCATCACCCTTGAGGTCGACCATTATCGCAATATTTCTAAGAAAACAAAAAAAAAGATTTTATATTATGGTAAGTTAGAAGGTTGTTAGTGCATCTCAAGGGGTTACCCACATCTTCAAGAAGTTCTAGAAGGAACTATCCTAGCTGATCTTGTCTCAGATTTGCTTTAGGTAATCCCAAAGTTGGGTCCAGTGTAAATCATGAAAATGAAATTAATCAGGCCATTCATGCACCATTGTGGGGTTTGTAAGTTCCTGTGGTTTGAGGGGGGTTCAAACTAAGTCCTAATGATCATATCCTTAAACTTAATGAACATGCACCTAAGTCTTGAGGAAAACCTAAGAATGACTGAACAAGTGTGATTAATTTGTGAATAGTTTCAAAGACTATTTAGATCTATTACTTTCCATTCAACTAAAGTAATGGAAGCTTAACAAGTAATGGATCATAAAATTCTAAGAATTTTTATTCAGAAGAATTTTGAATTCAAAAGAAATTTCTTTAAAAAAAATAGAAGCTCTATGAAACAAAAAAACTTTCAGGGAAATAAAAAGTGTTAAAGACTTCAGAACTAAAAATACTAGCCAACATCAGAAGAAGCTTGAGGTAAGCGGAGAAATAAAAAGTTTCAATATAAAGAACTTTCTGATTTAAAAATTCTTCTGATGAGATTTTTAGGATTTTATTTTTACAGAATTATTAAATTATAGGGAAGATTGCTATTAAGAAGAATCCATCCTAGACCTGATATATGCAAATCTTGCATTCACGCTTTTTGTGTTGACCTCTGCATGAGGGTGTTCCTTCCTTTGAAAATTAACTTGCCCTTATTGTGGTATACTATCCATTCTCTTTACACTTTGTGTGTCAACCTTCGAGTCTGAGTGACCCTTCCATTGAAAGTTGGCTTGCTTTAATTATGGGTTATCACCCATACCTTTTTTGCTTAATGCGTCAACTTTTGGGTCTGGGCGATCCTCCTATGTGAGATGCTTCATGTTTATGGTTGTTTGCCAAATGTGTACGCAAGTGAAGTCCTATGCTTCTCTTAAGATGTGTTTCTAGGTTTTATCTAGGCAATGTAGAAGTCCTTTGGGCAGCCTATACCTGACACTCTTGTTAATCAGTATAAGAGAATCTTTGCATTTCTCTTGTCGTACCTCTTCAACCATATGCTTTAAGTAGGGTCCTAAGACAAAAACGGTCCTTTCAAAAAATAAATTTATATGGCAAACATCCTAAAAAGATTAGTTGTAGTTTAATCTAGAGCTTGAACATCATCATGGTTGGAGCACCTTGAGTGTCTAACCTCTATTTGACTTGAACAATCTTCATTGTCTTGTCAGAGACATGTTGATCGATTAAACCACCTTTAATATCTAACCGATCCATGTTTAGTTGGGACAATTCAAGTCTCAATTGCCTTTTGGCATTTCATTTTGACTATATTTAATATGATTAATATTTGCAAGAGCTGATGCATTATGCGTGTTTGAACCATGCATCATAAGTGGATGTAGTAAACACCCCTTTGGAGAGTATATGTCAATTGGACATTAAGACTAAACATCTTATGGATAATACACCCTGCTTAGCTAAACCTTCTTGGTATCTCAATTTACTAAAGTCATGTCTGATTAGTGCTTGTCATTAGGAATGAGGTAAGCCATGCACTTTCCATAACATACTCTCTCTGTCATGCATTCTTATGCATGGTCCGAGAACAAAGAATACCTGTTAAAAATAAATGAATTTAGTAAAGATACTTGAAGGATACACTCAAACTTTGCAAAAAATTCAAATATTTCTCATCGTTAGATTAAATCGTGTATCAAACTCTTATGGTGTAGCGATCGACGAAGCAAATGCTTGATATCGATGTCTGCTGTCACATTGCTTCATTTCAGGTTTGTGTCTTTTGGTTTGGGAGGGTTCACCAGCTTGTCTATCTTCATATAATCCATTATCTAAACAAATCTCTCTTCCAGATCATATAAATTTCATGGGGAAGAGAAGAGTCAAAAGATAAGGAAATATGATGATGAAGAGAAATGAAAAAAAAGAATATGGAGAACTTTTATAAAGTGAGCTTCGCAGGGATAGCCTCAAAGTGTACATACAAGGTGAGATTACATTAAGAACATTTTTGGAGACATATCCACAAACAAAGACTTTACGAAAGTAACCCACAACTATAGATTCGGGTTTTTATGTTTTTTTTAAGGTCAACATCTTCCAATAAGGGTAAGCCACAATACATAATTACATCTTAAGCTACCTCAATTAAGGATGTAATTTCGCCCTCAATGATTTGGTTTTAATGGTTTTAATGATACTCTTTGTCATTTTATTGGAATTTTAGGACATATATGTCAGCTAACTTTTGGGAATCTCTCGGTTGCATTAAAAACAATTATATATATATATATATATATATATATATATATATATATATATATATATATATATATATATATATTACCAAAAACTTGCCTAAAGGTAAGCAATATATTGAACTAGGTTAAAATTACAAGCTAGATCCTAATGTAAGGAAGACACAAACTGTCTCCATGAAGCAAAAAGGCCAGAGGGGGGGGAGGAATTACATCAATAATAACGGCTTCATTAAAATTCCCTTGAGAGGCAAGTTAATGTGCAGGTGCATTGCCTTCCCTAGGGGAGTATGCAAAAACAACTTGCATGACATCTTTAAACTTTGGCATTTTATTGATCCACCTTCTGATGTACCATGGAGCTGGTTCAGAGTTTTGGAGAAACTTGATACAGCTAGAGGAATCTGATTCCACCAGAAGAAGTCTCACCTTGCATTGATAGGCAATGCTAATTGCCCAAAAAATAGCTATCATTTCAGCCTCCAAAGCATCAAGCACACTAGTTGGAGATTGGAAAAAGAGCAAACACTTCCCAATGCTATTTCTAAAAATTCCACCAAAGCCTACCTGAATCTTATTGTAACTCCCATCGGTATGGAATTTTATCCAAGGAGTAGGGGGAGGAGACCACTTAATGACAAGTGGTTGGTTCAAAGGGATTGTACCTGACAGTTTAAACAAGCAGATGTCCTTGAAGCGGTGAAACTTGATGAGCTTTTGAATATAAGCCAAACAATGGGTAATCACCTGTATTGAGGATGGATGTTTATCCTCATATTTGGCTTAATTCCTACACATCCAAATAAACCAGGCTACCAGGCAAGGAACCACCGGGAGATCAACATGGTGCCACTTCACCAGGCTATTAGACAAATGTAGCCAGTTCAGATTTAGGGTATTCAGATTTAGCTTAGTGAGCAGATCCTTCCAAACATTCTGGTAAAGTGGCTGGTAAAAAATAAGTGTTCTAATGATTCTTCCGCACTTAGACAAAGATGACAGTAAGAAGGCCCTCTTAATCCTTTCAATTGTAATATATCATCAGAAGGTAGAATTTTGTGCCTTACTCTCCAACAGAAAAAAGACATGGAGGGGATCAGCAGTTTCCCCCAGAATTCAACTCCCCATTGGATCTGATTCCAATTAAAAAAATTATGGTATATGAAAGCAAAATGTTTTTGAGATTGTTTGTTTTTGGTAATCAGCTTATCCTTCTGTCCTGGTTGGAAATCAATAATTAGAACCTGGTGCAATTGTTCTGAATTGAGAATGCTACTGAGCAACCTACAGTTCCACTGATTGTCATTCCAGAAATCTCTGACACAACTGTTGGAGGAAGTCCCGGATTTTGTAGGAGAGAGTTTTTCACCTCCCCACTCCCACTGATCAAGCCAGAAGTTGACTTGGCCCTCACCTAACTTCCAAATGAAGAACTGTTCAGCTTTGTCTTTGATTTTCAAAAGATTGGTCCACAACCTAGAGTCTCCCAATTTGGGCTGAACCACTGTTAGATTCTCATGCTTACAATATTTACCATTTATAAAACTAGCCCAAAGGCTATCTTGAGCTCTAAAACTGATCCATATTTTGCATAGATTAATAAAGCTTAAGTGATTAAAACTCTTAAAACCCAAACCACCAGTCTGGAGAGGTTTACATAGCTTATGCCAAGGGAGCCGTGTATTTGTTGTGTTGTCTAGACCAAAGGAATCTGTTGAACATTGTGCCAAGTTCTGCTGGGTGCATTCATAACAAAAATTTGTAGAGCATAAGAGGGTAATTTAAGTAGTATACTGCTCAATAGAGTGATTCTGCCACCATTAGAGAGGAATGAATTAGTCCAGCATTGTATTTGTGCTTTCATTTTATCAATTACCTCCTGGAATTGTGTTTGTTTAGTTCTGCCCTTCAGTAATTGTACACCCAGATAGTTAATGGGGAGATGAGCTGATTTAAAACCAGTATAATCAGATATCCATTTCTTCAATTGATGTCTGACATGAACACTAGGAAAAAATTGGCATTTCTGTAGATTTAGCTCCAAACCAGATACAAAATGGAAGTGCTGTAGTGCCTGGTGAACAACCTTGACAGCAGCTTTGGAAGCTTTGGAGAAAATAATAATGTCATATGCATATGACAGATGGCTAACAACAATGTTATATTTATGGTGATAAGATAAATGGGGTGATTGAGCCAAAAGATTGTCCAAAATTCTGGAGAGATAATGAAAAGCTAAAATGAGAAGAGTTGGGGAGAGGGGATCTCCCTATTTGATACCTTTGGTGGCACTAAAGAAGCCATGGCTCTTACCATTAATCATGACAGAATGAGCATTGCACTTCAGCCACCTCCCAATAAGCTGAACAAATTCTGGAAACCTCTAGCAGATAGAGTAGTAAGGATGAAATCCCAGCTAATGGTGTCATATGCTTTTTTAATATCTAACTTAAAAATCACATTGTGTCCCTTACATTTTTTATCCAAATCCAAAAGCAATTCCTGGGCCAAAAGTATGTTATCTGAGATGGTTCTCCGTTTCACAAAAGCTGCTTGATTAGCTTTAATAAGTAACTTAAGATGGGATTGAAGTCTGGCTACTAGAATCTTGCTAAGGATCTTTGAGATCACTGAGGTTAAACTGATGTGTCTAAAATCACCCCAGGTTTGTGTATGTTTATTTTTGGGTATCACAATAATGGTGGAAGCAGTAAAGTACTTAGGTGGATCCATACCCTGAAAGAATGCTTGCACTGCTTGGACTACATATTTACCTGTAATAAACCAGCTTACCTTATAGAATGAAGATGAAAAACCATATGGTCCTGCAGCCTTTGTTCCATCACTAGAATCCAAAACATTTTTAATTTCATCTTCCAATGGTGTATGAGTTAAGTTAAGATTCTGCACATAAATATGATTTTCCCGAAAAAACAGTAACTGAATAGGGGGGGGGTGAGTGAGTTGGAACCTGTGTAAAGAGTTGGTGGAAATGTTTCACAGCATCTTTGGAAATAGCTTCAATAAGCAATCTTAACTCCATCAGCTTTGGTAATAGATAGGATCATATTGCATTTCCTCTTATAGTTGATGTATGCATGATAATATTTAGTGTTTCTATCCCCATCTATGAATTTAGAAGAAGCTGCTTTATGCTTGAAGAAAGCTTCTTGATATCTTATTTGTGAGAGTAAATTTTCATTAGCAAGATGAAAATCCAATTCAGTATTAACCCCCTTAAGAATACCATCTTCCATAATTGCCGCATTTTCTTCAGCTGTTTGGAGATTAAGGGCCTGTTTGGTTAGTCTCAGTGTCCGACTTGCTACAGTACTAGAATATCTGTTCCACGAAGCAACTACGGGGAAGCTATCTGCAGGGAAGCTGCTTGTCTGTTTGGTTGTGGTGTGGGAAAACAGTCTTGCAGCGACTTTTACTGTAAAAATGACCGATCTCGCCCTTGTTTATTAAAAGCTGTTTGAAATTTTTGATTTATTTATATGATATACAGGTTTTGTAAATACAAGTTCTTTTTAAAATTTAACGTTTTAAATATTGAAAATAATAAATATAAAATATATTTTGAAATATTTAGCGAAAAAATTTTGATTATTTATATTAACGATTGTCTTTAAAAAATATATATTTTCATATATATATATATATATATATATATATATATATATATATATATATATATATATATATATATATATATATATTTAAATATATATTTAAAGCTTGAAACTAAAAATATTTACAATTGCAAATATATATTTAAAGGAAAATTTTCCCACGTTTTAAATATATATTTAAAGCTTGAAACTTAAAATATTTTTCACAAATTACTAAAAATATTTTACAATTGCAAATGATTCGAAACAAAGAACACGAAGATAACGATTTCATATCCCAAAAAGTCATAAAGACCTGTAGATGTACATCATGTCCTCTCAAGCACGTGCTAGTAACAGTAAAGTGAAAAAGATCTGCAGGACAATTAGAACAACAACTAATACGATAATAAGGTTTACTTTCTTTTTGACTTCCACTAACTCCCGTGTCACACAATCTTCTAGTGAAGCGGTCCACTCCATAGCAATGGGCTCGTGATAATCTGGTAGACTGTCCGCCCATCGGAAGAAACGACATTGTTGTGAAATGTTTCGAGGGCAGCAATAAAACTTTCGGCGAAAGCTGTGCGGTTGTCGTGATGTCAAAAGCGAAGTTTGGAGGCCACAGTGACATAAAACTCGGTGAGAGGTAGCCGACATGGTGGAACTCATTTGTACCTGAAATGCAAGCGAATATATAAATTAAATACTTTGAGCACTATTTAAATACTTTAAACCAAAAAAACTAAACTAAACATCAGACGTCACCAAAGTAATGATCTAACCAATATACAATTCTATGCCATGTTAACCAACGCATTTGTTATTTCTTCCCGAAGCGATGCCATCTCTGCAGCACCTTCGCCGTCCTTGGTGCAGGTGTGAGGCTGTTCGCTATCATCTGCTACAGGGCCTACATGGTTTCCTGATGGTTGTGCACCTACTTCTTGATTTACTTCTGCACTGCAGAAATCAACATCGAATCTCGATCGATGACGTCTAATGTAATTATGCAGCGCCATTGTTGCTATAACGATCTGCACCTGTTTAGAAAATGGATACGGGGGCATGTCTCGCAGTATAACCCATTTTTTCTTCCAAACACCAAATGTCCTCTCGATCACGCCTCGTAAGGAAGAATGTCGTTTGTTGAAGACCTCCTTCCGGGTTCGTGTCACATTGCTTGCTCTTTCAAAGTCGGGTATATGATACCTTGTATCCGGGAATGACTTCATATAACCCCTTTGCATTGGATAACCGGCATCCACCAGATAATATTTTCCTGTTTAAAATTTTTTAGTATTTTTTTATGTTTGGAAATCACATAATTGAATTTTGTTTGAATACACATACCATTTGGTGGATGCGGAAAACAGTAGTGTTCATTTCTCGTTGCACTTTTAAATATTCTGCTGTCATGTGCACTACCCTCCCAACCAGGCATGACAAATGTAAAACACATGTTAAAATCGCATACCGCCATGACGTTTTGTGTTGGTATTCCACTTCGGCCTATAAATGGAATTTTCTCACTGTCCGAAACACGAGCATCGACATGTGTTCCATCAATTGCTCCGATACAATCTTACAATGTTTAGACACATTAATTGTAGGTAGATTCAGAAATAAAACAATCAAATTCAAATGAAATACCTTAAAGAACGGCATGTACCGAGGATCGTTACGAATCTCTCTCGGTATTTCTGCAAATGTGGGATCAAGTGGCTTGATAACATCTTTACCCAGGCTCCTCAGAGCATTCAAGCCCACTGTGAAATACCTACTGATTGTTTCTGAAGAATGTTGAAAACGTTCCATGGCTGAACGCATCAACTCGTTCTGTGAAAGTATATAAATAGTGATTGCTAATACCTCACGATTTGTTGTCCTGATTGACCCATGCAGTCCATGAGAGTCAACAAGCTCCGCTAAAAGGTCTTTGAATACCTCCTGACTCATTCTAAATATGTTGTGGAATCTAGTTGGATGTCCTTCTAACATCTCGACAACCCATTTTTCCCCAATTTGTGCTGATGTGTAACATCGGGGACGGTCGACGTAAGTGTTGTAGTAGTCGATTGCCAAGTTTATTGCTGCATTTCTCCTCATACGACGACGTTCCTCAAGATTCATTCTAGATTTTGCTCTGAATTAAAAGGGAAACCAAATCAATTAAGGAATTCATATGGATGATTTATTTCGAGTCACATGCATAATTTAAATACTTATGAGAGCAATATGAATGGAAAGACGAAACAAAACAGCGTTAACAAAATTTATCATTCAAAGAAACAACCAGACGTCACATGTTCGTCATGTGCAAATTAAACTACAAATGCATAGTTCTCCAAATGTGCAAATTAAACTACAGATCACATGTTCCTCCTGTAATAGAAATGCCGTAGGTACTTCACCCTACGTTGCTTGGATATTGCCATGAAGAAGTCTCTGTGTACCGAATCCTGTAGCAGCTCAACTGCGAAATAATAGAGGTCATCATCAAGTGCAATGTATTCATCCTCATCCAAAAGTGAAACCACATCATTCACCGAGGTTCTCTGCACTCTATGCGGTGCATCATTGGAAGATTCGACCAAGTAGGAGAGTTGAGCCCTGTATGATGACGCTCCTCTCTTCTTCCTACCTTCGAGGCGAGGACGCTTTGATCGAATCGTAGACTGGATCTCAGTTTGTCCAAGGCTAGGTAGTACTGGAGAATCATCAGATAGACTGACAGCCACGGGATCCTGGGTCTCAGTAAACCCAATCTCGCTGGGTGCACATGCATACTTACCAGTGGCGACGGTACCCTATCCGATCCATTCTTTCCTCGAGTTCAGGTTCAATTCCAACCTGTTTAAACTTCCTCGCATTGGGAAAAATCTGAGACAAAAGTGGAATAGTTAAATTTATAGAAGAATTTTCAAAACTTTTGAAATTATGCAATAAATATCTACATACTTACCGCAAGTCGTTCTGCCCACCACTCATCAGATGCATTTATGGTACGTTTTTCTGGATTCTAACCAAGACCTGTACATCCATTTTTCAAATCTTTCCACATCTTCCAATCCTTTTTCAGCTGATCCCATTTATTTTTAAGTTGAGACCTTTCGTACGCCCTCCCAGTTGCTTCTGTAAAACCCATCACAACACCTTCCCAACCTTCCTTATTTAGATAGCTTGACAGTCTATTTCCCAAATCTATCTCTTTTATGCATAGATCACGAAAGAGATATTTTACCTCCTTCTCCCATGTTGCGGAGTTGAGCAATTTCTTTACCCTTATTGGCCATGTTATAGCAAGCTATAGCACATATATAGAAAAAATATATTGGAATTTATAACTGGGATAACATTTGAAAATAATTCGAAACGGAATACATTCAATTTTAAACTCTAAACACATCCAAGCTGAACAGAAATTTAAAAAAAAATTGCAGATCATATAAGAGAACACGTATTATTTTACGTGGTTCGGTCAATATGACCTACGTCCACGGGGAAGAAGGATGGCAATTTTATTAGATGATGAAAGAGGTAGGTAAAAAGCTTTCATTCTTACATGAATTCACCTCCAACATAGGAATTCACGTATATAACACCACTATAAGTACAAAATGAGACATCTTTACCCAAAAAAAAAAACAGCTAATACATTACATGATTAGGCCTCAGGAACAAGAAAAAAATAAAACCGAGCCCTGCTATCATTACAAGCTGTTATTAGATAGAGGCTAACTACAGTCATTACGACGTTTGAGGGCTGCTATCGGATTAGGAGCGGAAAACCCCGCTACCAATAAAAGTCAAAGTTGCTAATTCAAAGGAGCGAGAAAATTCGGTTATCGGCTAACTACGGTTATCGCTGCTAATTCAAAGGAGCAAAAGTCTGGCCACATTGAGATAGAGGCTGTAATGTTAGCAGCTAACTACAGTGGCATATCCATCACCAGTAAATTCAACAAGAAACATTCCTTCACAGTAAGCGCAATAAGGAAATCTAAAATGGTAAAGAAGCTCTAATCTGTGATTTTCTAAGGCGAAGATCAAAGCCTCCCATTATTGAAATTTGATCGGATGAGGGCGGACATACTTTATCATGCTAACGAGTTAGATAAAACGAGTTTGAGTGTAGATCGATCAAAAAGAAAACTATAACTCTTGAATTGCATCACTACAAGAACTTAAATGAATATTTCTACAATGATACAGACTCTTAAGGCATTTTAAGTTGAAATTTCTACAATTTCATGCTCTCGAATGCTTGCTGACATTTCATGTCCATCCATAAGTACAAATAAACCAACTCACACGCTAGAGCCCATAAGGCATAAAATTAAATCTAACGAGTTAAACAAAAAACGAGATATGTTCAAAATGAAAATATATTAATCACCAACCTACGAGTTCAAGTAATATTTACAGTTTCTTCCTCTAGAACATCTTTATTCATTTTTTCCTTCCTCTTCACAAAATTGTTCCCTTTTTTATTTAAAACAACCACAGCACAAGTGTTACAACATATTTCAATGAAGCGAGTAAATGGCATCGAGATGTAATCCTTGTAAACAATACAAAATGCTTCCTATAATGTCCCCTTGAATCGTAATGGAGATATGAATAAAATATGTGACAGAATCATTCAAAACAATATGCATGTTGATTGCATACCATAGAGCTTCTTATATTTACCATTATTGTTCTCTTGGAGCATTTAGAGTGACCCTTTTGTTTAAAGTAAATGCCGGAAAATAGTTAGATATGCTTCTAGTTAAAAAAACTTCCAACAAACTATCCAATTCTCGAAGCTTCATCTAGCTCGGAGATGAAACTCTAATATTTCAAGCTCAATTTAAAGCCCATAAAGTAATGCACATTCATCCGCTACAAAAATATTTGCCTCAAGATATGCAGGAAAATTAAAATCAAGACATAGAAGCTTATATTTATTGAGAAAGTTTTGGATGTAATATAAATTCAATGATCTATATGTTAACGTAGCAATGCCAATTGCCAATCCAGTTTTATCTAATATAGTATATCACCAAAGATTCTCTCCTCTGGCAGGTCGGATTGATGGAACCCCCAACGTGAAAACGGTGAAGCAAAGAACAACACATTATGAACTTAATCTTGAAAACAAAAGCTCTTAAGACCAATATAACTTTAAGCTCCAAATAATTTACAAAGATACCATAACCCATTCAGCCAAATCTTTATGTATTTTTCACCTACTGCATTTGCATCCATAATCCAATGTTCTATGTGTGAGCTTGCAAGTCCAACCAGCAGTAGTCCATATTGATTTTGTTGGACAACATCATTGCTCACAAAACACAATAAAGCTCATTTGTTTTCATATTGTTCCAAAATAAATAAGATTGCAAAATTAGAAGGATGGAATGAAAAGGATGCCCCCTGTTGACCTCATTTTTGATGAGGTCTTCTCTTCTTCTCTTTAGTACTTAGGATCTAGCCTTAGGCTTTTCCTTTGACTATCCTAGAGAATTAGAATTGGGACCCACCACTTAGAAATTCAAACCACTTCTTAACTCCCTGCAAACTCCACAAACTTGATTGTAGACCCCTAATCACCTAGAGGGTTGAAATCAAATGTGGAAGTTTATAGGATGAGTTCCCATAGGACTCTTTGGCCTTAGGACCGCCCGGGTGGCCCGGTGCAGTGAAGGGGCTGACTTACACACACACTACACCTATACACTACACTTTCACACACCTCCTAAAAACACACCCATACCCAATTTGACCTCCTGACTCATGCAGGTAATTCACATGGATGGTCCTTAACCCCTAAGCCCTTGGCTAAGAGGGTTAGGAACAACATAGTGGATGCCTCAAATGAGTCCCTTTTATGGCTCATGTGGGCTTGCTATGGCTTCATGGCTCAACCAAAATGATTTCATTCCACTTACATTTACCTAATCTTCAATTTTGCAAATTTTCAATTTTTGACCCCTGGGACCCTACACCCGCCTAGCCTACCCAAAACCCTTGAAACCACCCAAAATTTGCAAAATCACCTAAATTACTCAAAACTCCTCAAAATCAATCCTAAACATTCCCACACCACTCAAATTGATCATTCATAGCAAAAAATACCAAAAAATTCCAAAAATACCTCCCAATACCCTCCAAATACCCAAAATACCCCTCTTAGCCAAAAAATCCAAAAATTCAGAAAATTCCCAAAAAATTCCAGAAAATCTCAAATATTCCCAATTGCATTTTGTTCAACTACACCATGGGCCAATTTTGTCAATTTACCCCACTTTTATCAAAACCCCCAATTTGACCCATTTTAACCCAAAATGAACCCAATGTCAAACCAAACCTACCCAATTGACCTAAATTCTGGTCCAATTCAATTCTAAACTTCAATTCAACATCCCCAACACCAATCTAGACCAAATCCAAGTTCAATTTGATTGACATTTGGATCCAATTTCACTTTTGGCCTTAAAGCCCAATTTGGACCCATGACCCAAACTTAGCCCAAACTCATCCAATTCAACTCCAATTAACCCCAAATCTTTTATAAACCTTCCTTAACATCCACATAAACAAAAAACTAACATGATTTTCCCAAAATTTAGACCCAAACCCCACTCAAATTCAACCTAAAATCAAAAAGCCCAATTTTGACCTAAACCCAAACCTAACCCAAATAGGCCCAAACCTCAAAATCAAAACCCAAACAAAGCCAAAACCTCTTTGAAACACTCCCATAAACATTTCCCAACATTTATTTTACATAAATTTCAACCCTAGCCCAACATTGGCCCAAGTTAGCCCAATTTGACCTACATTGGCTCATTTACCAAATAAACCCAAATTCAACCCAATTCAAACCCAAACCACCTTAAATCTATTTCAAATTACTCATGAAACATCCCTAAACCAAAACCAACAATTATTTGGCCCAACCTTTTACAAAAATTCCCATCCATGAACTCATTCTTAAACCTAAAGGCCCACTTCCTTAAACCACTTTAAAAAGTCCACCAAGACCATTTCAAAAGCCCAAGTTTTTAATCCAAAGCCCACATGACATTTACCCACATCATCCATTTAATCAAAATCACCCCTAAGTTTTAAAATCATCATTAAGCCATTCCAAATCAAGCTTCATGAAAATTCTCCACCAAAATACCAAAATTCCTAAATTCTATTTCCATGAAATTGACCGAAGCTTTATCTCTAAGCCATGAGCGAAGCCATTTACAAGCCATATGAAGCCATGGAAGGTTTGACATGTGACCAAGCTACTAATGGCAAAAGGAGGGCCTCCTTTCCTAATCCTTCATTAAACCTTTTTAACCATAAGCATGTCACACACTAAACCATGCTTAGCCACCTCACCATGGATGGAGACTTCACCACTCCTTCTCGGTGACCCAACTGATCCTCCCGGCCCAAAATCGGAGCTTGGAAGGGTGCACCAAGCCCAAAATGGTGGGTTGACCCAAACCGAAGCCAAAGTGACCTTATCCCCATTCCATTCTAATCCAACACCTTTACACATGGCTAATGCCGATTGACTTCACCATTGCCAGAGCCACGACCTCCCTGGTCAAGATGGTGACCCTTGCCTGCCGGCCAGCCGCCTGGGTCGCCGGAAAACTCCATGGCCGAGACATGGGGAGAAGCCAAACTTTGGAATTCCACCTTGCTGAGCTGCCCCATGCCCAGTGGCCATTGTAGCTGTTCTTCTCCTCACCAGAGCAGCTGATCCCAACCATTAAACCTCCCTGGGAGAGCCTCCAGCCATGCCTATTTAAACACCACCCCTTCTCGGCCATGAGAGGTGCTGAACCAAAACCATAAGGAAACTCTGCCAAAATCATTCCAGATCACTCTCCACACATAGAGCACTTGATCCCCACTGAATTCCAGCCCCAATTCCCTCCAGCTGAGCTTAATTTTGAGCTCAAACTCTAGCCCAAAAACGGGACACTTCTTCACGGTGGATCGATCTTCAAATTGACGGGTCCTACACCTTCACCGGACCAAGAGGAGAAGTTTTCCACTGAAAGCCCCATCCCGAGCCACCGAGTTGTTCCGAGCCTCCAAGGTTTGTGATCGGGCTGTGGTCACTTTCATAGCTAGACAATTCACTGAGCCGAGGGACTTCATCCGGAGCTTACTTGGACCCGATCGAAGGTGACACAACTCTCGGATCGAAGCTTCACTTCTCGCGAGCAAAGGTATGAACTCATTCTTCTTCCCGAGCTTACGGAGATTCTCCATTTAATTTGAATCAATTTCAATGCATGTTTACCATATGGATGTATTCGTCTCTTCAAGACGAATCCATAGAAGCATAAGAACACGAAAATCCGTTGAGAATCGAGTGAGAAATTAGGGTTAGAAGGTTGACGGTCACGGGTGCACACCAGTCGTAGACGATGACTGGGAGCCATCGGATCGAGCGTGTATCGAGCGGACGGTCTAGATCGAGCCGGACAGCTCAATGGTGCATGAACCGCGGGTCCCGGGACGGCTGACTCAGATGGCGGCGTCCAATTACAGCGCGACACGTACCTCTTCGGAGGCTGAGGGTTGACGCGGCGCCGCGTGGATAAGTAGGAAAATAGGCTATTTTTCTATTTATTTAATTACCGAACTTCAAAAATTCATAACTTTGTGTAGAAAAATCGGAAAAATAAAATAAAAATACCCTCTTGCTCGGTGAACGAGAGGAGAATAATGTGGAAAAGAAATCATTTAATTTCATCAGGTATTTTATTTTTAATGATTTATTTACCTTCTGCATTGTTTTAATTCTTCATGCATATAGGAAATTCACCATGGCATGAGACCATAGGGCTTTTGAAGCCTACGAATTTGGGAACATTCCCCGAATTTTCCAAAGTCGAGGCCATCCCTATGAGAAGTTATTGATTTTTCAAATTCATGTTACTTGTTTTGAGTATTTTAAATCCAATAATTAGCATGTTGTGAAATAAATTCTAGGAAAATTTGGTGATGTTTCTTATGACCAGAGGACCCTAGGAAAAATAGGTTTTGAATTAATTCACTTAGAATAACCCTAATTGGCTTAAACACCCTAAATAAGTTCTTAATTAATTAGAGCTAATCATACATCAAATTGACTTGAAATCAGTTTTCCACTGACCTTTAGGATCAGAGGAACCCACCATAAAAGTTTGAAGTCAATTGGGTTTGGTTAGCCCTGTCAAATGGGTTGATTAAGCCATTTAGCCAATTTAAACTTTGAAAATTCATAACTTTCAAAATACTTTTCAAAAATTCACCAAATTGGTTTTGGAGCCTCTCCGATATCGAGGGAATTTAAAAAAATTAAAATTTCAATTTTCTAAAAAAGTTGATTTTTTGCATTATTTTAATGTTTTAATAATTAAAAAATAATAAAAATCACAAAGATAATAAAATTCACCAAAATATCACATTTTGAATTTTAATCACTTAGGAACAAATCCCATATTTTTCCTAGGTCTCTATGATAAGTTAATAAATTTTAAAGCCCTAAGGTAATTTTAAAATTAAAGAAAATGTATTTTCTAGCATTTCCACTAAAATAATTCTAATAAATAAAAAAAAATCAAAAAATTATAAAAATTGATTCTCTAATTTCCTTGATATTAGAAAGATTTTTTAAAAATATAAAATTCATTTTTCAACCTGTATTTTATTTTTAAATTAATTAATACTCCAAAACTCAAAATAATTATAATAAAAGAAATATAATTAAAAAAATCACCAAAATTGGTCCAAGTGGTCCTCTGGTCATTAGGAATGTCCCATAATTTTCTTAAGGACAGAAACTTTCCCTTGGTCATATTATTAAATTTTCCTTGGAAATCTCTATTTTCCACCAAAAATAATTACATAAATAAATTAAATACAGTAAAAATCACATTTTCTCCTCTAATGTCTTCATTGACATATGAGTGAAGCCACATAAAAATTTCAAATTCATTTGAGCTCAATTTAATGAGTTATGAAATTATTAAGCTTGAAGGGCAAAATGGTAATTAAAATTTTAATCCTTAATTAAAACTTTAGGCTTAATAAAATGAAAAGGTAAAATGTTTGATCTTAATCTGATTTGGATGATTAAAATTTAAATAATTAAAGGGTAGAAACCTATTAAACAATTCAACAATAATTGAAATGAACCATAATTAAAATAATTAATTAAATTTGGAAGAATAATAAAATTGGAATTATTAAAATAGGGATGTTATTAGGAAGAAGTTTGCTCTTTAATTTAAGAATCCCTAAATTAATCATCCCAATAATATTTAATTCCTAATTAAAATGATAATCCAAGTTTAAGATTTAAAATGCTAAAAGACTTAATCATTAAATTAAGTTAAGGTTAAATTATTTAAAGCAAACCCTTTTAAAATAAAATATTAAATTAAATTAAATTAAATTAAATTAAACTAAATTAAATTAAAACATATTAAATTAAATCAAATTAAATCAAATTAAATTAAATTAAATTAAATTACATTAATTTAAATTAAATTAAATTAAATTAAATTAAATCAAATTAAATTAAATTAAATTAAATTAAAACTAAATCAAATTAAATTAAATCAAATTGAATTAAATTAAGCTGAAGCATATTATATTAAATTAACTTAAATTAAATTAAATTAAATTAAACCACATTAAATTAAATTAAGTTAAATTAAATTAAATTGAATTAAATATAACATCACTTAAGACATAAAGAAATTCAAAATAAATCTAAAACAACTTGAACACTATTCCAAACTTAAATCCATTAACTAAAATTAAATCATGAACCACTTGAACATCCATTTGCCCTCGAAAGCTAAGTGATGTCATAACTCTTAAGAGCAAGTGTTAAATGAAATGTTACTTCACTTATAGGATATTCAAATGTCCTAGTTCACCGAGCAAGATAACAAAACTTGAACTCCCGGACGATTAATTCATTTGTATAACTAAATTCACTTGGACTTAAAACAATCCTAGAAATATTGAAAAGATGTTTAAGATTCGTCTTAAGCACTTCCTCGATATGATAGGATATTTATAAGAACAATTGAACTTAGTTGTTCTTTGATGAAGAAAATCGTCCTCAAACTAAAATACAAGAACCTAGATGTCATAGGAAATGACTAGCTATAGGATTAGGAACTTGGTAGAAAACCATAACCCTTCCCTTAGCTTTACCTAGGAACTTACTTTAAATGCTTAAATATTCTAACTGTGTTTTAAGTGCAGCTTGGGATGACGGGAAGACCCTCCGAGTACGCTTTTATTTCATCGCAATTTACTTTACTCGCAATTTATTTAATCGCATCGCACTTACTTTTCTTGCATGATAAACAACTGTTGCATGAAAACCTACACCTTTAGGATAGTCCCTAAAACTAAAACCAAAACTAAATTAAAAGTCATTACAAGATAAAATTCACCGCCACAACATTTCAAAATATAAAACAACTCAAAATTTAATCACAAACAGAACAACAAAACTACAACTACAACTAAATTAAAACGTCTTGTTGGATGATCGGGAATACCTCGGATGATGTAACCTACGTGTTGCTAACGGGATTTCCCACTGCCTAAATGAAAGTGTGGAACTCATTCGATTGAGTTTAGCAAATTCATCCGGACTAAGTGAATCCGATAAAAATAACGATGCCGGAAGGATGGAACCGTGGGATCTTAACCGGTGTTGTTATAATCAACTTTAAGATTTGTTTAATTAAAATATTAAAAACACCTGGATTTAAAGATTTTCTCTAAACCCAAACACTTTTCTCACCTCCTAATTTATGATTCCTAAAATTAAACCACTACAACAACAAGGAGCTCGGAGCATGGTGGGCAGCACAGCCATCGTCATCAGCAAAACCTGCGTCTACTTCAGCAAAACTTTCCTTAGAACTAAATAACTAAGCCATAGGACTTCGAGGTAGTTTGCCTAGTGCAACATAAATCCTCAACTCTTTGTTAGGCATTTGCATGATCATATCATGTAAATTAAGCCCTAACCGGTCTTAGGATTTCCGAGGTAGTCGTCTGATGCGACATAAACCCTCACATCTTCGAGGCTATTTGTATGATTTTATCATACAAATATAAGTCCTAACTAATTAAAATTGGCAAGATCAAAATATTAAATAAACATTAGGACCTTCCTAAATTCAAACCAAACAATAGGATAGTCGGGAAATTACCGAAGTTAGCTTCGAATATGTGATTTCTCCTACCTTTCTTCCTTTGAATTCCCAAAACAAAATGTTCCAAACTTGATCCATTCCCTTTTGAAATTCTAAAACTCAATCCATTGAAAACTTAAACCTTGAAATTCTTGAGAGCAGAACTACTGATTATTATCGAGAGTTTTCTTATGTGATTCCCGTCACTTAAGATGTAATTAACTATAGGGGCTTGCCCTTATAGGGAATTTTAAGAACCCAGGTAATATAAACCCTGTTTAATGTTTTCATATTAAACAGGGAATTTGTCGGCTTATAAAATTGGTTCGCGGACCAAACGGATGTCACAAATCTTCTAGTTTATTTAATCGAGCCCCATCATCAAGCAATGTGTCTATTCTTCGGGATAGATACATGGTTTGTGATGCGGTGCTCGTTTATATAAACTATTCGGGATGTGAGATCAGTTTGATTTCATATCTTAAAATTTTCAAATTTAAAATTATTTTCAAAATCAAATATTACTTTTCAAATTATTTATTTAAATTAAATTAAAATTCGCCGACAATTTCTGTAGGCGACCCCCTTTTCCAAATAAAACACCAAAACCTAAAAATAAGCCGCACACCCCTCATACTTATGTGTGAAGTATTATCAAATTTCAATCAGACATAATTTTAATTTTCAGAACTTCAACAGATAAGAATAACAGGTTAAGCATAGAAACAGAGATAGAATGACAGCAATAGAATTCCAATCCTCGGTTAAAGATCCATGAATTAAATCCGGACGAAGCTTAAGTATAGAAACGGAGAAAATCTCATGCCCTTACTCATGCCATTTCACTTAAGCTTAAACAAACAAGATCCGTAAAAATCGGATCCGGACGAAGCTTAAGCTTAAACAAACCGGATACAGACGAAGCTTAAGCAAAGGCCAACACTCAGATACCAATCAGATCTAGAAAAATCTCATGCCATTTCACAGAAAAACGCAAAGGCCAAGACTCATCTCATGCCATTTCACAGATACAGACGAAGTAGAAACAGAGAAAATATGTCGAGAAAGCGGGAGGTCTAGAGAAGGGAGATCAGCAAAAATTGCTCATAATACTCAAAATACCTCAGCTCTGCAAGTAGATCGGCAAAAGTTGCTCAAATTTTACCTGAAATCGGCCGATTCGAGTAGATAGGGAAGAAGAAAGGCAACGGAGAAGCAGGAGATATCAGCAGGCAGGCGAGGGGTAGGGATGAGAAACAGCGCGTGAGGAAGCTGCGAACGGGGGTTTATTGCCGCTACCCGCGTCGTACCCGCTTCGTCTCCGCTTCCGCCGCGCCGCTCTATCCAAACGAACGAAATTCGGCTGAAGCCCCCGCGACGCCCCGTGATGCCCCGCGACGCCCTAAACAAACGGGGCCTAATATGGACATTGCCCAAAGTAGACCAATTCCAGTTTTGGAGGTGCTTAGTTGTCAACTTATGTAGATTCCAAAGGTTACTCCAAGGAAAGCTCCCAATAGTTGGTTTCCAACATTTCTCCAACTCAGGCATAAATTCAGGATGTAGCAGCCACATGTTCTAAAATCTGAACTGTCCCCCTCCACCACGTTCAGCATTTCTGATTGAACATAGCAAGGGTCTATGGTCAGACGCAGCCATAGATAGGTGAGTGATAATAGTGTAAGGAAAATTTTGGAGCCATAATGAATTCAACAACATTCTATAAAGTATTTAAGTGTTTCCTCTTCTCCAGGTAAATGAAGGACAATGAAATCCCAGATCAAATAATGCAGCATATGTAATGAATTGGTTAAAGTAGGCCATTGAAGAGATTGAAGGTGGATTGCCTCCTTTTTTTCAGAAATAGAAGAGAGACAATTAAAGTCTCCCCCCAAAATCTAGAAAGTGTTCACATGCTGGCCAATATGCAGTAGATCCTTCCACAGGAGTTTTTGTTGAATAGCGTTGCTGCTGGCATAAATAAATGTTACAAAACCTTGCTACTCCACTAAAGAAAATTGCAGATGGATGAATTGATTATGGTCAAGAATCACTGAACACTGCAGTTCATTTCTAGCAAACACCCAAATCTTGTTATTTAGATTGACAAAATGAGAAAAATTTGGAAAAGGCTTTACAATGAGATTGGTATTCTTTTTAACCATGGGTTCAAGAAGAGCAAAACACCATAGTTTGTGGATTTTAACAAGTTGTTTGATTCTACTGAGGGAGGAGGGATGAGCAACCCTCTTATATTCCAGCACATAAAATTAATCATTGGGAAATGTTTTTACCCTTCCCAATGGTTTTGGGGTGAAAAGCAAAAGGAGGACTATCTGGGGGGTCACCAGAAGGCTGAGATTCCAATAATCCTTGTAATTCAGTCTTGCTCTTTTTTCTTTTACTATTTTTCTGTACTTGCCATTCAGTTTGTAAACCATTAGCCATTATATTGATATTTTCCACTGAGAACTCCTAAACAAGTTCAGTAGCTTGAATTCCCTTATCTTAAACACTGGGCCAGTAATTGCTGGATGTTGAGTAGGCTCAGGAGGATCAGCTAGAGCCTCATGCACTTCCACCAAATGGCTTAGCTCCACAACTAGCATAGCAGATGCAGGTATAGGGGGTTCCAGAGTACTGACATCCCTAGGTTGCTCCTCAATATGAGAATAAGCCTGCTCATTTTCTGGAAGTATAATTTGGGTAGCAATAGCCACCCTACTAGATCCAACAGCTTTCCTACTATGTAGCCGCTGTCTTGTACTGGTCTAAACATTCTGCAATGTTGGCAGTACAGTGTTCTAAACTCCACCTCAATATCTTGCCAAAAACCCTCCTCAGGAGAGTCCTCATCAGTTCTGATCCAAACCCTCTTTAAGTCAGGGAGGGTTATGTCCCTCTCCACCAAGACTCTAGCTACTGCTGGTCTAGCCATGTCAAATGTGTGAGTATCAATTTTCAAAGGAGTACGCAAGGCTTGACTAATATTGTAAAGGGCATTTTGATGATAGATATGTATAGGTAAGTTGGGGAATTTAAACCACATTGGGATAATTAGAGGTTCCTTCAAAGGGTCAAACTCTGGTGTCCATTTTAACACTTTCATATAGGTGTCAGCTATCGAAATTGATTGTTTGGCAAAAATTCTGGCATATTCCTCCTCATTGGATAACCTAATGAGTAAATGCCTTCCATCTAACAAAGCAAGTTTCCAAGTACAACCAAGGTTTAGCTCATCAAAAAAATTCCTAACACACTCCATCTTGGGGTGACCCATCTGGAATTTGCCAATTAAGCTAAACTTTAGAGCATCAAAAAGGCATTTCATATCCTGTTTGGAGAAAAGAACAACTGGCTATACCTCATTAACACCCAATGACTTAATAGATGGGCAGACCCCCTTCCCTGCTGCATCATCATGCAATTTCTGTGGGAAGATAAGATGATCAAATGATTTGTGGGAGGTCTGTCCCTTACCCACCACACCTGCATAAGTGGCCTTAGCCCACATAACATTGGTGTTGCAATCAATGGGGAAAGTCTTGGCCATATCCAGCCAAAGACAAACTCCACCCAGAAGGTAAAAAATAAAATAGCTGCAATCCCCTACCACAAGGTCCAATAGAACAGTAACCTCCAAAGAACCCTGGGAGAAATCAGCATCAACACACCAAAGGAAACCAGAGAAGTAACCAAGAAATTACTCACCACAACACAGAGAGGCAATGTAACAGTAGCTCCCAAAAATTCAAAAAAGGTAAAGTCCTGAAAGGCCAAAACCAACAGGAGAACTTCAAGCACTGCACACAGCTAGGAACCAGGGTGAACCAGGGTGCAAAAGCAAACCTTCCTCCGACTAGCACCACCCAGAGTTACTGCCGCCACCAGTGATCCCATGAAAACCCTAGCAGAGCTCCTCTCACCTCAGCCGCCACCATGATGAAAAAAATAAGTTACAAATATATATATATATATATATATATATATATATATATATATAAATTTATATTATGTTGGCGACAAGAGGTCACTGGGCTCTGCTAGGGTTTCCATGGAGGTGGTGACCATTCTAACGACGGCAGCAACTCAAGGTTGGTGTGGAAAAGGTGTTTCTTTCACCGGTGTGGTTTTTCCTGACTTGGGAAGGGTGTTTGGGCCTTCTCGGGTCTTGTGCTTTTTAAATTTTCATGTGTTCTTATTGTTCCATTGGTATTATGGCCTACGATTTAACCAATGCTGACCCTAACTTTGTGTGTAGAGGCACTTTCACGGAGGTTACAGTTAGAAAGGAAGGTGGGGCTACTTTGGGAGATAAATTAGTTTCCCCCCAGTTGTATCATGATGCTATTGAAGGCAAAGTGGAATGCAAGTTTATTAAACCTTACACAAAGAAGGAAGGCAATCTAGTTTTGATCTTTACTGAAGAGGAGTTAGCTAAGTTATCCAAGCCTTACAGGTTCACATTGCTTGGGAAATTTCAATTTGGTCACCCTAAACTGGATATCTTGAGAAAAGCTGCGGATGAATTTAAGCTAATGGGGAGTTGGAAAATTGGAGTTTTTGACAGCTGACATATAATGCTTCAATTATCAAGAGAGGAAGACTATGCTCAAGTTTTCTCTAAGAAGTTTATTATGATTGATGGGAAACCCATGAAACTACTGAAATGGACTATAGAATTTGATCCATCCAAAGAACTACCTATCATTCCAGTGTGGTTTAGTCTACCCAACTTGAAGCTCCCTTATATTCATCACAAGATTATTTATGATATTGCTGACTCTATGGGCAGGCCTTTAAAGCTTAATTTTTTTCTGCTAATGTTACTAGAATCTCCAAAGCACATTTTTTAGTGGAAAGGGATATTACCCTCCCACATCTTGATGGTGTTTGGTTAGGGACTGCCAATAGTGGTTATTGGTAGCCTATAGTGATGGAGTACCAACCCTTATATTGTAAGCATTGTCACATTTTTGGCCATACTATGGAATAGTGCCTCAAAATGCACCCTGAACTTAGACCTTATAATTTAGCTAACAAGAGTAACAATTCCAAACCTTCTGCTCAGCCTGATCAGCATAACCCTTCTGTTCCTCCACAAGCTCCAGGTCCTGATCAGGTTGCTCCAAGAACTATCTCCCACCAAATATCACCTCTTACTGCACCTCCTCATGAAGCTCCACATTTACCTCAGATAGATAGTTTACAAATTTCAGTAAACCCCACATCTGCTATTGGGACTTTTGCTGGCACTATGATTGAAATCAGAGACCCTCTAGGTGAGGAAGAACTGATAGAACAACCAACATTAAATCTTAGAGATCCCCCAGATGTGGAAGGCTTGCCTTACAGTTCTGAAACTGGTGATACCTTCATTACTCCACAAGAACCCACTGAAAGAGCTTCAGATTAACTATTATTGGAAGATTTGACACATACAATGGAGGAAGAATGGTCTCTAAAAAAAGCAGAAGAAGGAGACAAGATGCTCTTGAACTCAAATATCTTTCTCAATCCAACATACTTGGTGCTGATAACTCAAAGGCACCTCCCCCTAGGTTAACTAGGGCTGGTAAGGCTATCCACCATGATTAATTTACTGTGTTAGAATGTTAGGGGTGTGGCTAGTCCTGGCACCATTAACAGACTCCAAAATTTAAACAGGACTCATAAACTTTGGTTATTTACTTTATTGGAGCCCATGGTGCACCAGAATATCTCTAAAGTCACTAGGAAATTTCCTGGATTTCAATTTCAATCTAACTGTAATAATAAGATTTGGGTTCTTAGTTGGAAGGAGCTAAGTTGCAACATTTTAATTGATAATTATTAGTTTCTGCGTCTACATTTTGGTATTGAGCATTTTACTGGTTTTGATACTTTTATATATGCTGGCTGCACTGACATTGATAGAACAACTTTATGGGAAGAACTTCACAACATCAGTTCACATATCTAAACCAACTGGCTAGTTGGAGGAGATTTTATTTGCATCAGGGACCCTAGTGAGAAATTGGGAGGTAAAACTCCAAATTTGCAAACTATGTACCAATATTCACATAATATCACAAATTCAGGTTTATTTGATATGGGTTACATTGGTACACCTTTCACTTGGCAAAGAGGTAAACTTTTGGAGAGAATTGATAGATTTCTTGCTAATGGTTTCTGGATGAATAGTTTTCCAATTACTCAAATTCATCATCTTCATCGAACTACATCTGATCACTCTCCTCTTTTAATTAAAATCTCTTTTTTTTCCCTAGTGCATGCTCCTCCTCTTTTAGATTCTTAAATGTTTGGACAGAGCATCCTACTTTTTTAGATGACGTGAAAAAAGGTTGGACTGCTACAACCTTTGCTGAAATGAATCCACTTGTTAAATTGTGGAGATTACCAAAATATGGCCCTTCAGTTAAAGCAGTGGAACAAAACTAGCTTTGGTAATGTTTTTCAACAGGTGAAAGATGCTGACCTCCAAGTACAAACTCTAGAAGCAGATCAGGATCTGGGAGGGTCTAACACTCAGGAATTAGTTACTCCTCAGACCCATCTTTTACAAGCTTTGGACTAGGAAGAACTTTTCTGAAGCAAAAAGCATCTATCAACAAAGATTTTTTTGGTGATAGGAATACAAACTTTTTTCATGCTGTTGTCAAATACAGGAGGCAATTTAAGGCTATTCTCAATATCAAACAACCTGGTGGAATTTGGATTTCGGAACCCCACCTAATCTCTTAAAGTGCAGTGCAACATTTTCAATCCCAACTAGCAGCTCAACCTATTTCCCCTTCTGCTTTTCTTCCTGAAGTTTTTAATGCTGAGTATGATTAAGTCCAACAGCTAAATTTAACTCTTCTACCAGATGAAACTGAAATTCTCCAAGCTTTGAAGTTCATAGATGGGAACAAAACTGCAGGACCTGATGGTTTTACTGCAATTTTTTACTCTAAAACATGAGACATTATTGGAAATGATCTCATTGCTAATGTTCAATCCTTTTTCTCTAGGAATAATCTACCAAAGTACTTTGCTTCCACCAGTATTGCTCTTATCCCCAAGGAAAATCAAAAGTCCAATTGGTCAGATTTCAGACCAATTAGCCTTATCGACACGCTAACCAAAATCATCAGCAAGATAATTGTTGGGAGATTACAACCTCATCTACATAAACTTATTAGTACTAACCAATCCACTTTTGTGCAGGGCAGAAACATTACTGATAATAGCCTATTAGCTCAAAAACTGCTTCTAGATATTGATAAAACTTGTAGAGGACAGAACATCATGTTCAAATTAGATCTAATGAAAGCTTATGATTCAATTAGCTGGAAATTTATAAAGTTGGTACTGAATACTAGAGGGTCCAACCCTTCTTTTTTTCACTTAATTAAGAGATGGATGTCGAGTACCTATTATAGTGTTATAGTGAATGGTGCAAGCCATGGTTTTTCCACTATTAGATGGGGTATCAAGCAGGGAGACCCTTTGTCTCCAACCATTTTTATCCTGGCCTTTGACTATTTTTCTGGCTTATGCAGATGATGTGATTATTTTTACCAATAGCAGTAAACATGCTATCAAGAAAACCATGCAGATCTTAGACCATCTCTGTCAAGTGACAGCACTTGAGCTCAATAAAAAGAAGTGCCAATTTTTGGCTGGGACACACTACAAAAATCACAATTGGCTGAAAGATTTCACAGGCTTTGCAGCTGCAGATTTGCCTTTAAAGTACTTGGGAGTTCAATTACTTAAAGGAAGAAAAAAGCAAACTCAATATGATGATGTGGTAAATAAGATCTCCTCCTCCATCAACTGCTGGACTGACGATTTTTTATCTAGTTGTGGTAGATTGACTTTACCGAAAAGCATTTTATCAACTTTTCCTTTTTACATAATGCAAATGGTGAGAATGAAAAGGAGCACTCAAAAGCTGTTAGAAACTATTTTTAACAAATTCCTTTGGGAAGGCCAATACAAACAACCCCATTGGACTGTTTGGAATAAACTCTGCAAGCCTGCCATAGCAGGGGGACTGGGATTCAAAAGCTTCTGACAAATGAGCCATCTTTTTTTACTATAAACAGTGGATTAAATTTTGGCAGAAAGATAATATATGTGCCAAATTTTTAAAAGAAAAATATTGTAAAAAATTACATCCTTATTTAGTGCAATCCATATTAGGCGATTCTAGACATTGGAAAAGTCTGTTGAAGATTAGGGAGGCTGCTAATCAACTCTTCTGTTGGGAGGTGGGAGCTGGCAGAGTTAATTTTTGGTTGGATGACTGGCTACCTGATGGCTCCCTCTCCCCACTTTCTCTGCATTGTTACAACCCTCAACTTACTTTCTCTCATTTCTGGAATCAGAATCAATGGGATGTGGACTCCCTTAAAGCTGTAGTGAATGAAGATGTAGTGCAACAAATTCTATCCTTACCTATTGAGCCTACCAGACCTGATAAAGTACTGATAAAGCATCTTGCTAATCAGTCTGTTAATAGTTTTATTCATCAATCTTTTAATCAATGGCCTGCTACCAATTGGGGTGAACACATCTGGGATACTAAATTATCTTCTTCAATGTCTTTTTTTAACTGGAGGCTGTTTCACCAGTTTCTTCCTTTGGATGATATTCTGAAACTGAAAGGTTTGAGAACTGCTTCAAGATGTTGGATGTGCCATTCCAGTGAGGAAACATACTCACATCTATTCCTGCACTGCCTTATCACTTAACAGGTTTGGACTTTTATTTCACATCAGTTACAACTATCTCAATGTAGACATAATTGACTATCCTTTGATGATTACTGGGAAGACTAAAAAGAGTAGAAACAGTTTTATATCCCTTTGATAATCAGCTGGTTCATCTGGATGGCCAGAAATCAGACCAAATATGAGAGTAAACCTTGTAAGGCCAGGACAGTTGTTGTTAATTGCTGCAGCTATATCAACAAACTTCTGCTTTGGCTGTTCCCACTAGAAGGAAAGTATTATTGTTGCATTGACTACTATCTACTCAGCCCTGGGTTAAAATCAATATTGATGGTAGTTTCACTTCCTCTTCTGCTGGTATTGGAGGTGTCTTTAGGGATCATTGAGGTCAGTTAATGTGGTGCTTTAGGCACCTATCATCTGTTCCACTGCACTAGAATCTGAACTTACTGCTGTACTTTGGGCTTTGAAAACTGCTGTGGCTTTTAATTTTTAGCAAATTTGGATTGAATCTGATTCTCAGTAGGTAATCAAGATTATGTAGGGTCTCTCATATCCTCCTTGGAATTTGTTTTATCAATATAGAAAGATTTTATCATTGACTTTGCACTTCCAACTTCAATGGTCTCATATTCACAGGCAAGGTAACCGACACGCTAACCTGGTTAGCTAAAAGCTACGCTTCAATGTTAATGTAATATTCTCACTTTTACCTTTTAGGACTTTAAGACTTTTACTTTTGGGGGACTCTTTAAACCTCACCTTCATTAAATGTATCTAACTTTTGGGCATTAATTTATCCTTTCCTTTTTGCAATATATATATATATATATATATATATATATATATATATATATATATATATATATATATATATATATATATATATATATATATTTGAAAGAAAGGAGCTACATTAGGCTCCCTACATGTTGATTCAAAAGAGTGGAGTTACAAAATATCCCAAATGGGAACAAACATGACTCAGTACAACTCCACACCAAAAGAAAAAGTAGCTAAACTAAGTGTAAAGTAAGCCTATCCAAAAAAAAAATGTGCCCAATAACCACTTAATCCAAAGAAAAGAAAAAAGAGATGTCACCAACACTGCCTACTGGTAAGACACTCCCTAAGCAGTAAGGGGCAGATTGTAGGAGATGCGAAGTTGCCAACATCCGACCGGATAGAAAACGCTTCCTGGGAGGATAAGCCGAAGGTCAAAATGCCAACCATTCTGAAGTTATTTCCTTCCCAGTCTAAGATGGGGGAGGCTCAGCTTGTCCCCAGCAATGATCAAGTTTAACTCATAAGTGGGGGTAGTGGATACCCTCACCTGCTGAGAAGATGCACCCTTACTTGCCAGCCAGTGGGCAACTTTATTTCCTTCCCTAAAAATTGAAGAGAAGGTAGTCTGAGGGGATGAGAGCTGTTGAATCTGGTAGATCCAGTGGTTGTGCCTCCAAGAGGAGCCACACTCCAGATGTAAGCTGTGAACAACAGCAGTGGAGTCAACTTCAATCCAGAGGTTAGACCACTGAACAGACTGTGCAAGCTGCAAGGCATAAAGTACTGCAATGTATTCAACTTCCAGAGCATCCAGAGCTAGTACAAGAGCATATAAATAAAGAAGATAGTGACCATGGTGGTTTCTGAAAATGCCCCCAACACCAGCTCTCCCATTTGAGAAGCTGCCATCAGTGTTAATTTTAAGTGTAGGTCTAATGGGGGGAAGCCATCTTACCAATAAGATCTTGGGGGCAGGGAGTAGAGGTAGTAGGTAAATCAATGTTTAACGGAGTTGGTGAAGCCTTTGTGACTAATGATTTTGTGTAGATAGACTTTGCAGTTTTTGGCCACTTTGGTAGAAGAGGCAACAATACCATTAAACTTGGCATTGTTCCTGGCCATCCACAGAAACCAGATGACAATGAGATGGATGGTTTGGATTTGCTGGCTGTTCCCCTCTAACCAGAGATTACTAAAATCTTCCCAGTGACAGTTCTTAATTTGCCTGCTGTCAGATAACTGCTGCCAAACAGAACTGGAGAAAGGGCAGTTGAAGTACAGGTGGGGGATGGATTCCTCCTGAGAGTAGCATAAAACACACTTGGAAGGGCCTCTAAGCCCTTTTAGCTTCAGGATGTCATCAGTGGGAATTAATCTGTGGAGTGTTCTCCAACAAAGGAAGGCCATAGAGGGGGACAAAAATTGATTC
This sequence comes from Papilionanthe hookeriana x Papilionanthe teres, assembly GCA_022702705.1. NCBI lineage: Eukaryota > Viridiplantae > Streptophyta > Magnoliopsida > Asparagales > Orchidaceae > Papilionanthe > Papilionanthe hookeriana x Papilionanthe teres. Next base: position 42,933,937 of record CM040436.1, on the reverse strand, counting down.
CATACAGCAAGATGCCAAGGCACAGGAGTCCACTGGTATAGGGTGTTATAGAAGACTTTAGAGATGCTCTGATGTTGATGATTGGGCCTGCAGATGGAGTCTGGAACTGTTCTAGTAAATTTGATAGTGGAGATCAGTGAGGCTGACTGGTCTTGAAGAATGGCTTTGAGGTGGGGGAGAGACCGGTTGTGCCCATCCCAGAAATCAGAGACTTTAGAAGAATGTTCAAGGTGAGGACTTCTAGCAACCAACCATTCTTTGGGACACCAATTATCAAGCCAGAAGTTGATTTCTCCCCTTCCCAAATTCCAGATATATAAGTCCTCAACTGTCTTTCTAACACTAAGAAGTTTGACCCAGGTTCTGGAATCCCCCAATTTTCTTTCCACCTGGGAAGGGTGTGAAGACCTGCAGTATTTCCCCATCATAAACCTTGTCCATAAAGATGTTTGGGCCTTGAAATGTACCCAGAGTTTGTAGAAGTTAACTTGTTGGATGTGTGGGAGACCTTTTAGTCCCAGGCCACCTGCAGCAGTTGGTTTAGCAACAGTTTGCCAGGAGGTCCAGTGTGGTTGCTTAGTCTGGCCAGACCAAAGAAACATGTTAAATGCCCTCTCCATCTGTAATTGTGTACTTTTCTTCATAGTGACCATTTGGAGTAAGTATGAAGGAAAAGTGGTCAGGATGCTCTTGAGGAGAGTGATCCTACCTTTATTAGATAAAAAGGAGATGGTCCAGCTGCTAAGTTGTGAGTTAATCTTGGCTATGATATCATCAAATTGTATCTGTTTGGTTCTGCCCATGGTGAGGAAAGCCCCAAGGTATTTCAGAGGAGGAGAAACACATTTGAAGCCAGTGTAGTTCAAGATCCAGTGCTTGATTGGACTAGTTGTCAAGTTTAAGAAAATCAACTGACATTTATCAGTATTGAACACAATGCCTGATTGTTGTTGAAAGGAATCCAAACATATTTTAACCTTCTTAACAGCTGATTTGTGAGCACTGGAAAACAGCATTATATCATCAGCATACATCAGGTGGGTAATGGAGATGTTGGATCTGTGGTGGAACCTTGCATAAGGTTTGTTCAGCAACTCATGGTCAACCATCTTGGAGAAATAGTCCACTGCAAGGATGAAGATAGTGGGAGATAATGGGTCTTCTTGCTGTAAACCTCTAGTTGCTTTGAACTTACCTTTAACAGAACCATTAATTAAGATGGAATGTTCATTGGAGTGGAGCCACCTTTAGATAAAGTTGCAGAAGTGATGATTGAATCCTCTAGCAATCAATACTTCTATGATAAAATCCCAATTTATGGTATCATATGCTTTTTGTATATCAGGTTTATAAATCAGGTTGCCCCCCTATGGGCTTTGTTTAAATCCAATATGAGTTCTTGTGCCAGCAAAACATTATCAGTAATTAATTTGCCTTTGACAAAGGCTGATTGATTCAAACTGATAATGTTATCCAAATGAGGTTGGAGTCTTCCCACCATGACTTTGCTGATTATTTTGCTAATCACAGATGTAAGGCTAATGGGTCTAAAATGTTCCCATCTTTGCAAGGTAGAGCTTTTGGAATCGGTACCATGCTGGAAGCACGAAATAGCTAGGCGGGGATTGACCTTGGAAGAAGCTTTGACCGCAAAGAACAACATCAACCCCCACTGCGATTCCACTCCTTCTTGTAGAAGTCAGCAGTATAACCATCTGGGCCTGCAGTTTTAGATGGGTCAATTGAATTTAAAGCCATCCAGATCTCCTGAGCTGAAGGTATGGCAGTGAGATGTAGATTGCTGGTATATTGGTAATTCTCCTGGAACAAAAAACCATCAATGGGTTTCCTGCACAAGGGGTTGTGATTGAGGAGCTTTTCAAAGTAAGAGACGAGCATCCGACCCAATTTCATTGTCATCAATGAGCTTTCTTCCATCGGAGGATAAAATGGAGTGAATATTGTTGCATTTTCTTCTATATTTGATACAGTGCATGATAGAATCGAGTATTTCTGTCCCCATGAAGTAAATGATTTAATGCAGCTTTCTGTTTAAGGTACTGATCCAGCTTTTCGATAGCAGTAAGGAGATTCAGTTGTGCAGAATAGAACAGATCTTCATGTTCAAGTCCAGCTTCAATAGCAGCCTTCCACTGTAGTCAAATTTCTCTCATCTTCTTTAACAGCAGCAGAAAAGTCCCCAATAGATGTCCAGCTCCATTTTCTAAGGGCTTTGCTTAAATTTTTCTGCAGTATACCTAGCTTAGTAAAGGGATCAGACTGGTCCTCACAGAGCCAATGATCCTTCACCACATTATGAAGCCCCTCATAGGTGGACCAAACATTTAAGTATGTTTTATATATATATGAAGGCGGAGGGTAACTTTTCCAGAGCTCTGCTAAGGTTTTTATGGCGGCAGTGACCTCTTGGACGGTGGCTGAAGTTCAAAGGTGGCTGCTGTTTCCACCACAGGGGATGGTTTTGACTTGGGGAAGGTGTTTAATCCTTCCCGGGTCATTTGTTTTTTGAATTTCTGAAGGATTCTTACTGTTCCATTGGGATGGCTTGCAAGTTAACTAAAGCCGATCCTAACTTTATAGGCAAAGGGACTTTTCCTGAAGGCACAGTTCAAAGAGAGGGTGGAACTACATTGGGAGATAAACTGGTGTTTCCCCAATTATACCATGATGCTATTGAAGGGAAGATTGAGTGTGAGTTCATCAGGCGCTGCACCAAGAAGGCAAGGAAACTGGAATTAATCTTTACTGAAGAGGAGCTAGCTAAATTATCTGAGCCATACAAGTTCACTTTAGTGGGAAAGTTCCAGTTTGGCCACCCTAAGCTTGATGTTTTAAGAAAGGCTGTGGATGACTTTAAGCTTGTGGGAAGCTGGAAGATTGGAGTCTTTGACAGCAGGCACGTAATGCTACAGCTCTCAAGAGAAGAAGACTACGCACAAATCTTCTCCAAAAAGGTTATCATGATAGATGGGTGACCCACAATTTTATATTATGATATTTTTAATTTAATTGCAACGACGCCAAAAACTTGACCCCACTATATTATATGTATAGAATTGTAATTGTTTATGTTGTGGATGCTACGCAAGTATACGTATCGTATCAAGTAATACAGGGCTCTAGTGGAGTCCTCAGCTATCGATCCCACAGGGAAATAGAAAATTAAATAACAACTAATTTTATAATAATAATAATAATAATTTTAAAATAAGTATACGAAAATTTTGGAATTCTAAATTTAAGCGCAATAAAGTAAACTAAGTGTTTTAATTAGGTAACTTAACTAAGTAGAAAATTAATACGTATTGAAAGTGCAGGAAATTAAACTAATTGCTAAATAAGTCTTAACTATTCAGAAAAAGTATCTTTCCCTTGTTTAGAAATTTAAGTGATCGATGAATTTAAATAGATAATTTTAGGGTATTGTGACAAATAGGAGCATTCCTATTCTTTACCCTTTGGTCCAGGTGTAAAGAATATCGACTAATCCTATGTTTGATTACCGAATCTCGCGGCTAGCCGGGAGGATACCGACCGCCACTTCGTAGCTCCCACGTTCCCCTCGCACGAGGGCTAACATCTACACTTCAGCTCTCAAACAATAGGACCGAATCGAATATTTTAGTCCGTCACACTAAATGCTCAATTCTACGCCCAATGATATTATTTCCCTATTTATTCGCACCTTCCTTCCAAGGCTTTTGAATTCCCCGAATATCCGATGTAATTTTTACTATAGTTGATATTCAACATATTTTAACAAATCAAATGGCCAGTTTGAAAGTAAATTATGTTTTAAGTAAAAATTATCACAATTTATTAATATATATAAAAGTACTTCTGTTTTAAGTTCATCAAGTCACTTAATTTTATAACAGGGAGAAAAACTAATAAACTACTCAGAATGCATAGGAACTAAACTAAGCATGGATTTCATTTAAAGTTAAAAACAATAAATACAAATACTTATCTCGATTTATCCCCTGCGTACTCCTCGCAGCTTCTTTCGACTCTTCCTTCCAAGATGCAACAAGACTCACTAAAAACTCACTAACTCACTAAAGACTCACTAATTACACTAATTAAGACTCTAAAGACTGCTCACACACATAAATAAAAGACTCTTAAGACACAAATTGACACACACACCAAATAACACACCATTATAACATACATTGACACACACACACAAAATAACACACCCTTATAACATACACTTATAAGCTGAATTTCGCCCTCTATATATAGAGGTGAGCAAAGGACCAAGAGGTGTGTAAGCATCCCTTCAAAAAGTGTCCAGGTTCAATGTATCTGCGCCATTTGAACTAGCTCGCCGTCGGCAACAAACTACCTCGCTGTATGCGAGGCTTCTAGAAGGTCTTCGAACCGCGCTATCTCGCTGTCGGCGGGCTCGGGCTCGTTGTCGGCCGAGACAGATTATAAATCCTTCTGAATTTTCTTCCTCTTACCCTCGCCGTCGGCGGCTCAATCTCGCCGTCGGCGACTTCAAAGCACAAATTGCATTATTTTCTTCCTTTTTGCTCCAAATCCGCTCCTTTTTATGATTTTTGCTTTTATCACCTAAATTCTCCATTCCCGCAATAAAATAAAGAAAATACTTTTCTTTAAAGTGCAATTTCATCAAAAATAAGTATGAATTTCTTAATAAATTTTTCGATGATCAAAATCCCCAAACTTACTTATTACTCGTCCTCAAGTAATTTTAGTACTACATCAAAATAATGAGTTCTATAATTAGAATTTTCAATTTAAATAAACTATGAATTAGATTAATTAATATCATAATAAAGTTAAATAAAAATAATTCGTGTAATTTAATTAATCTTATAGAAATAAATTATTTAGTTATCGTGTCTAAGATTTCTAGCTTACTATTCATTTCGGAATGACTATATTTAAAAGAATAACTACTTAAGATATTCATATGATAAGAAATTCAAGAAAACACTATTAGGTAAAATTCTAATCCATAAACATAAGTTTGGAAATATCTAAGTTTTTCCCTTTAGGTTAATTCAAATGAAGCCAATTTTTGATAAGGCATCTCCTCAAGCTTCTCCTCAATTTTCTTTTTCTTTTTCTTTTTCTTTTTTTTTTCTTTTTCTTTTTTTTTTTAAATGAGGATTACTGTATCTTGAGAGCTCGTTAATAATTTTGAACTTCATTTTCATCTTCCTAAATTTGAAACTTAGAAATATTTCTTAGCTTATATATACTTCATAGTTTTTACTTCATTGATTTTCAATCTTTTCTTTTTCACTTGAATACTTAAGAATTTTAATTTTAGAATATAGTTTTCCTTACTAAAAATAGTTTACTATATTCTTATTCCCTTTAACCAAATATTTTATTCTATTTAATTAATTAAAGCACTAGAAATATTTCATTTAACCTTTTATAATAATTAAATAAAATAATTCATATTAATTAAATTGAAAAATTTGCTATAAAAATCATTTTATAATAATTTGAAAATAGAAATTAAGAACAAGTTAATAACTAAATTTGTATTTTACTCCCCCCCAAACTTAAATTTTTATATCTACTCTAAATAATGAAAAAAAGGGAAAGTAAATAAATCATACATTTGAAGTTTAGGTATTTCTTTTTTCTTTGAAATTTTTGCAGGCTTTTTCATTTTTCATTAAACCTCGTACTCGTTAGTATTCTCCATATATATATAACAATTTAAAGAAAATTCAGGGATAAAATCCGAGATAAGTATTAAATACAACAATTAAAATTAACTCTACACTACACATATGAATTACTAACATATTAAAAACATCGAACTAACAGATTAACAATTTTAAAAACTTAAAACAATACAAAATAAAATAATAACATACTAAATAAAACTAACATCCTATTTAACATAAAAAAAATGCAATTAACTAAAAAAAAAAAAAACTAAACTACTATAACAATTCAAGCAAATAATCTAACAAACATCCAATGTCTCACAACATAAAGTACTGAATATTACAAACATATAAAAGTTTCCAAAATAACTTAACATCAAACAAACAAAACAAATAAAGTCCTAATCTTCTATATCGAAGTCCCAAACTATATTGTCATCCCCTCCTTGATCTCGCAGGCCGAGAAGATCGAGCGAGATGATACCGAGTATACCCGGGGCATTCTGGAAAGATGACATCTAAATCTCCACTCCCGTAGCGACGTTCAGCCTTCATGATATGCTATCTCATACTCCGAATGTCTCTGCAGTACTCACTATCATAATCATGTCTCTTCTCCGGATTATCAATCCTTTGATCAAAATGATCAAATCTTCTCCCCATCGTCTCTCCAAACCGCTCAAAACTCCTCCTATGCGAATGTCGCCTCATTCATCGGATCTTGTAGGGTAGGGGGTGGTAGGCTCGAGAGGTTCATAGCTAGTAGAGGGTATATCTCTACTCGACCGAGTGAAATAACTTCTCACTCCCGATCTCCACCCTTCATGAGACTCATATTTCTTAATATTGGCAGCCGTGAGTGGGTTCATGGGTTCTATCCACTCCTCATCATTTGCCGCCTCAACTCCGGAGAGTTGGCAGCATTGCATAAATCAACCCGGGATGTCCCAATCCCCCTCCACTTTCATTTCCAACGAGTGGCTAAGATATTTCTATAGATGACACTTCCAATGTTTATACTTCTATTGTTCCGAATACGTAAATTCGAATCGCTTTATCCCTTGTTACCTCACCGTGGTGGTATGTAGGTAACAAAGTAGAACAAATAAAATAGTGCCATGCTTTAGAATTTGCATTTAACTTAGAAAGAGGAAAATTCACTCTTTCCCGCTCGCTTTATCTTCCAAACTCCAGATTCCGTCAAGTAAGAAAATTTATCACATCTTCTAGAGGTTCCGGCATAGTTCCAAATGTTTCGTACTCATTTGGACCGTCCCGAACTTCATAGAAGGCGTTAATTCTAGCAACGACTGAAGTCAACCATAAATCCACGTACCTTTGCTCGGTGCATCCTCTACAAGCAATCGAGTTAGAATAAAATTCCTTTACTACTTCCACAACGATTTACTGGTGATGTAGCAGAGATTCTCCCAACCTCGTTCTTTAATGATCCGCTCAACTTCGCCTCCCGGATTCTTAAAAACTCGATTCACAATGCACTTTCTTGCTTGAATGTTTTGAAAATACCGATTTTGTGCTCGTGCATCGACAAATCGGTCGATATCGTAATCTACTCCTCTTTCTCGTCGCGGAGCCATTTTTCGATCGATCTATGAAATTCACAAAAATCATCACTAAACTTCCTAATATTACTAAGGAGGCTTCCTACAACATCTAAGATCAAATTAAAACAAATTTTATGGATTTCTACCGAGTAATTCTTCCACATTTAGGAATTTTCAAACTTTTTCAATGTGGAGAAAATACATGGTGAAAATAAAAAATTTTTGCATAGGAGTGAAGCACTTACCAAGAGAAGATGAAATCCGGTGTTTTTGAGTGATGAAATCGCCTCTAAATCCCAAATTTCGTGAGCCCTAGTGGTAGTTTTTGCGAAAAATGAGAGTTTGGGATGATGAATAGTGTTTTTGACCGGTCAATTAAAGTGTTTTTCGCGACCTCGCCGTCAGCCGAGATTTTTCGCCGTCGGCGAGCTAATATTTTTCGGAACCAAAAACTCTCGGTAAAAATCCGCTGTCGGCGAGAAATTTTTGCTCTAACCTTCGTTGTCAGCGAGATCGATCTCGCTGTCGGCGGGATTTCCAAAAAATTTAATTTCCGAAATTCGTCACTCATTTTCTTCCTTGATTTGCCTTATATTATATTTCCGATCACATCATTATTAATTTAATATGAAGATTAGCTACTTATACACAAACAAATTCACACAACACAACAAATTAACTTTAATGTTGAAATCCATGAGATGTACAAACTAACATAATTTTAAACTCTATAATCAAACTTCAATTCTCCAATCCTTACTACTAATCAAGCATCGCAAACCAATCCACGACACACTAAATGCCGATACAAAACTATGACGCATATCTCAATTAAGTTTCGAGATATTCAAATCATCACTCCACACATAATAAAATCTAAATTAAATAAAATAACATAAATACAAACATACTATGGAAATCTTTACTACTACTCTTCAATGTCGAATCTTCATCTTCTCCGATATTTCGATATGACGATGATGCACAAATAAGTTATGTAAAGGCCTCGAAGGAAACTCGGCTGCATTCTTCGATGATCCAACCCTTCTGTCTCGCAAATGAAGAAAGCTAGCTCTGTGTGTCCAGTAATGATCAAAGTGTTCCTTCATCCTCCAAATCAATGTGATCAAATAAATCGGATATATTGTCGATCGAATCTCTCACTTTCTGCAGCTTCTTTCTCCATTCCTTTAATTTTCTTCATAAGTAACTCCATTTTATCTGAAATAGGCCTTGCTATAGGATTATTCTGTGAAGCTCTATCAGAGATAAATGTAATTTCATCATTATTGTCCAAAGTAGGGAACATATCTGTAGGATCAAGCGGCTTCCAAGGTAACGTAACCTTTTCCCAAGCTTCATAAGAAACTCTGGTACTGACTGCATAATGCAAAAATAGTAGATGGGTGTCCTAGTCCGTGAACTGACCCATGCACAATTAAACCCAATGCAGACTTAACAATTATTGATCCAACATCAATAGGCAATCCATTTTGAATACAATAATTCAATATAACGCATTCCTTCGAAACCTTGTTTACCCTCATAAGTAGGTAACAATTTAGATGAGATGAAAAACTGCCGGTGCTTTCGAGACAGGATTCAAAAGTGATGCGAGAAACTAACATACCCGTCTTCACGCATTTCCCAATCTTCCGGTTCATCGCTCGATATCGAAATATCTCATTCATATTATATCGAGACGACACAAAATTTGAATAGTGACATACCGGGGTGTTTTCTATAGAGAATAATTCATTTACTCTTGATGGAGTAAACGTCACCCATCTTCCTCGGACGTAGACATTCCCATTGTTGATCGCATGTAAGTTAGAGTAGAACTCTTTCACAACTGGAATAACAACAACATAAGTAGTGTAACAAAATACCTCCCAGCAGCGTCGCGCGATCGTTTCTTCTATCTTCGTAAGTGGAATTCTCTAATCCTCGATCGACAAATCCCCGTTCCTTGATAACTCTTTTCTTTACCAAAACCTTGTCGAAGATTCGTCGCGCTTCCGCACTCACAAATTTCCTCCGGTTAAACACTCCGTAATTAGAGGAATCTAAGAATTTGGAGGCCATTATGGTGAATGGAATGAATTCTAGTGAAGAAAGCAGATCTAGAATGATTTAAGAATGGGTTTTCACAAAGGAATTGGTGTTGAAACCGTCCAAATCGGCATTCAAATTATAAATAACTCATCTTTATAACTTCCTCGCTGTCGGCGAGAAGTTTCTCGCCGTCGGCGACTCAGTTATAAAAACTGAATTTAATTTAGGCATGAACCTCGCTGTCGGCGAGTATCGACCTCGCCGTCGGCGAGATTCCAAAATAATGTCCAATTTCGCTCTAAATCGAATAATTTCTTTTCTCATAATAATGGTTCGAATATGTGATGATTCTTAATAATAATTGAGTAGTAAAGTTTCAATAATATAGATTAACTATTAAGATACAATAAAAATAGATAACTAATATGGGTTGCCTCCCATAAAGCGCTTGGTTTAACGTCGTCAGCCCGAACTAATTTCAATTATTAATCGTGTCGACTAAGCATTAAAACCTCTTTATAGTTAGGTCTTATACCTTCGAAATATGGTTTTAATCTATGTCCATTAACTTTAAATTTATGTCCAGCTTTTGGATCTTCGATTTCTATAGTTCCGTATGAAAATATTTGAGTTATGGTGAAAGGTCCTAACCATCGAGACTTCAATTTTCCAGAAATAATTTCAATCTAGTATTATATAGCAAAACTTCCCGTCCCGGTTCAAAATTTCTCTCGATTAATCTTCCGATCATGCCATAATTTCATCTTTTCTTTATAAATCCGATCATTATCATATGATTCATTTCTTAATTCTTCCAATTCATTTAATTGCAGCAATCTTTTCTCACCAACCTTCCTTCATATTATAATTAAATTCTTTAATCGCCCAATATGCTTTATGTTCTAATTCAACTCGGTAAGTGGCATGTTTTTCCATATATAAGCTCCGTAAGGAGTCATTCCAATCGGAGTTTTATAAGCAATCCTATAAGCCCATAATGCAAGTTGTCTAATCTAATAGACCAATCTAATCTATTCGGGTTTACTGATTTTTCTAAAATACGTTTAATCTCACGATTAGATACTTCGACCTAATCCGCTAGTCTCGTGGATGATAAGCAAGTGGATATCTTATGAGTAATATTGTATTTTTCTACTAGTTCGTGAATGTATTTATTTCTAAAATGAGTTCCTCCGTCGCTGATAATCACTCTCGGCATTCCAAATCTAGTAAAAATATTTTTCATCGAAATTTCGAAACACTCTTAAGCATCACACCTAGGTAAAGCTTGTGCCTCAATCCATTTGGAAACATAATCAACGACTACTAATATATATGAGTTTCCAAACGAAGGAATAAAAGGTCCCATAAAATCTAATCCCCAAACATCAAAAATTTCAACTTCTAATATAAAATTCGGAGGTATTTCGTTTCTTCTAGATATATTTCCTACTCTTCGACATTTATCGCAAGTTTTAATATATCTCGTATACATCTCTAAATAGAGTAGGCCAAGAAATCTAGATCGTAGAATCTTATAAGAAGTTTTATCGTCCCAAAATGTCCTCCAAAATCGAATCATGACATTTTTGAATAATTGGTTCAGTTTCTTCATAAGGTACACATCTTCTAATAATTAAATCCTTACATTGCTTATATAAATATGGTTCATCCCAAAAATAGGTTTTCGTATCATGGATGAATTTTTTCTGTTTTTGTAAAGTTAGCATATGTGGTAAAATATTACTAACTATATAGTTTACTATATTAGCATACCATGGATTTTCCACTCATTGATATTATATAGTTGTTCATCAGGAAAACTGTCTATAATTTCATTTTCAATATCGTATAATTCATGATTTTCTAATCTCGATAAATGGTCCGCAATTCGATTATCAGCTCCTTTCTTATTAACGATCTCAAAATCGAATTCTTGCATTAATAGCATCCATCTAATTAATCTTGGTTCGAAATCTTTCTTTTGCATTAAATATTTGATAGCAGTAATGATCAGTATGCACGATACATTTTGTTCCAATCAGATAAGGTCTAAATTTGTTAAAACCATATACTACCGCTAATAATTCTCTTTTCAGTAACTCGTATAATTTATTTCAAGCATTATTTAGAGTTTTACTAAGCATAAGTATATAACTTTAAAAATCTTTTCATATCTTCGCCCAAGAATCGCTCCTACAAGATAATCACTAGCATCACACATAAACTCAAATGGTTTCTCCTAGTTAGGTGAAACTATTATAAATGCCGTAATTAATTTTTCTTTTAAGAGTTCAAAAGCATTCGAGCATTCGATCAGTAAATTCAAATTTCTTGTCCTTTTCGAGAAGTTGGCATAGAGGTTTAGTAATTTTTGAAAAATCTTTTATATAGCGTCCGTAGAATCCAAGCATGTCCAAGAAAACTTCTTACCCCTTTTACCGTAGTTGGAGGTGGTAATTTAGCTATAACTTGAATTTTTGCAGGGTCCACTTCCATGCCTTTTTCCGAAATTTTATGCCCTAATACAATGCCGCCCGCAACCATAAATCGACATTTCTCCCAATTTAGAACTAAATTTGTTTTCTCACATATTTCTAATACTTTTTCAAGATGAGTTAAGCATGTGTCAAATGATGTTCCAAATACGGAGAAATCATCCATAAATACTTCTATTCCATTGTCAATTAACTTACTAAATATAGTACATCATATATCTCCGGAATGTTGCTTGTGCATTACATAATCCAAAAGGCATTCTTCGAAAAGCGAAAGTTCCATAAGGACTAGTAAATGTAGTTTTCTCTCGATCCTCGAGAGCAATTTGTATTTGATGATAACCGGTGTATCCATCTAGAAAACAAAAATACTTATGTCCGAGCTAATCTATCTAACATCCGGTCTAGAAATGGTAAAGGGAAGTGATCTTTCCCGGTGGCGGTATTTAATTTCCTATAATCAATACATATACGCCAACCAAGTAACTTGTCTTATAGGAATAAGATCGTTATTTTCATTGCAAGTGATCGGTCACTCCTCCCTTCTTAGAACACAAGTGAATCGGGCTTACCCAAGCATTGTCGTAAATAGGATATATAATACCATTATCTAACCATTTTAAAATTTCTTTCTTAACTACTTCTTTCATTATCGAGTTTAATCTCCTTTGGGGATCCGCTTTAGGTTTATGTTCATCATCTAAAATAATTCTATGCATACGGATCGAAGGACTAATTCCTTTAATATCCGCTAAAATCCAACCAAAAGTTTTCTTATATTTTTTTAAAGTTTCTAAAAGTTTTTGTTCTTGAGATTCGTTTAATGCGGATGAAATAATAACTCGGTAAAGTTGAAGAATTACCTAAATAAGCATATTTCAAATGATCGTGTAATATTTTTAGCTCAAGTTCGGGAGGTTTAATAATTGATGGAACTATATTCTTGTCGTATTTTCGCATTATCCAAAAATTCAAATCTTTCCCGAATATAATCTAGTTCTTCATTATTATCTTCAATTAATTCAGTTGTTTTCTTTTTCTAATTTATCTTCGTAATATTCCTTAAAATGTTCTTGTTGTAAATGTTCAAGTATTTCCATTCGAAAACATTCATCATCTTTTTCTAAGCGCAGGATATTTCATTGATTTTGCAATATTAAATGTAACTTTTTGGTCATTTACTCTCATAGTTAATTCTCCTTTCGAACATCAATCATAGCTTTTCCAAGTAGCTAAAAATGGTCTTCCTAAAATGATAGGAATTTCTTTATCTTCCTCCATATCTAAAACAATAAAATCAATCGGGAAGATAAATTTATCCACTTTTACTAACACATCTTCAATAACTCCCTTAGGATAGGTGTCGGCATATTTTTAGGTTATGTGTTTTATTTTGAAAAGGGAGTCGCCTACGGAAATTGTCGGCGAATTTTTAATTTAATTTAAATAAATAATTTGAAAAGTAGTATTTTATTTTGAAAATAATTTTAAATTTGAAAATTTTAAAATATGAAATCAAACCGATCTCACATCCCGAATAGCTTATATAAACGAGCGCCGCACCACAAACCGTGTATCTATCCCGAAGAATAGACACACTCGCTCGATAATGGGGCTCGATTAAATAAACTAGAAAGGTTTATGACATCCGTTTGGTCCGCGAACCAATTTTATAAGCCGACAAGTTCCCTCGCTTAATATAAATGAATTAAGCGAGGTTTATATTACTCGGGTTCTTAAAGTTCCCTATAAGGGCAAGCCCCTATAGTTAATTACATCTTAAGTGACGGGAATCACCTAAGAAAACTCTCGATAATAATCAATAATTCTACTCTCAAGAATTTCAAAGTTTAAGTTTTCAAAGGATTGAATTTTTGAAATTTCAAAAGGGATTAGCTCGAATTTGGAACATTTTATTTTTGGAAATTCAAAGGAAGAAAAGTAGGAGAAATTACGGATCCGAAGCGGACTTCGATAATTTCCCGACTATCCTATTATTTCGCTTCGGATTTAGGAAAGTCCTAATGTTTATTTAATGTTTTAATCTTGCCAATTTTAGTTAATTAGGGCTTATATTTATATGATATAATCATACAAATTGCCTAGAAGATATGAGGGTTTATGTCGTATCGGACGACTACCTCGGAATCCTAAGACCGGTTAGGGCTTAATTTGCAATGCAAATGCCTAACGAAGAGTCGAGGATTTATGTTGCACTAAGCAAACTACCTCGAAGTCCTATGGCTTTGTTATTTAATTCTAAGAAAGTTTTGTTGATGTGGGCTCAAGTTTTGCCGACGACGATGGCCGTGCCGCCCACCATGCTCCGAGCTCCTTGTCGTCGCAGAGGTTTAGTTTTAGAAATCATAAATTAAGAGATGAGAGAAGTGTTCTGGTTTAGAGAAGTCTTAATTTCCAAGTGTTTTTTGTGTTTTAATTAAAACAAATCTTAAAGTTGATTATAACGACACCGGTTAAGATCCCACTGTTCCATCCTTCCGCATCATTATTTTTATCGGATTCACTTAGTCCGGATGAATTTGCTAAACTCAATCGAATGAGTTCCACACTTTCATTTAGACCGTGGAAATCCCGTTAGCAACACGTAGGTTACATCATCCGAGTATTCCCGATCATCCAACAAGACGTTTTAATTTAGTTGTAATTGTAGTTTTGTGTTCTGTTTGTGATTAAATTTTGAGTTGTCTTATATTTTGAAATGTCGTGGAGGTGAATTTTATCTTCGTAGTGTCTTTTATTTTAATTTTGGGTTTCAGTTTTGGTTTCTGTCCTAAAGGTGTAGGTTTTCATGCAACTGTTGTTTATCTTGCAAGAAAAATAAAGTGCTTTTGCAATAAAATAAACTGCAATAAAATAAAAGCGTACCTGGAGGGTCTTCCCGTCATCCCAAGCTGCACTTAAAACACAGTTAGAATATTTAAGCAAGTTCCTGGTAAAGCTAAAGGAAAGGTTTATGGTTTTCTACCAAATTCCTAATCCTATAGCTAGTCATTTCCTATGACGTCTAGTGTTCTTTGCGTTTTAGTTTGAAGACGATTTTCTTCATCAAAGAACAATTAAGTTCAATTGTTCTTATCAACATCCTATCATATCGAGGATGTGCTTAGAGAGATCCCAAACATCTTTTCAATATTTCTAGTGATTGTTTTAAGTCCAAATGAATTTAATTGTGTAAATGAATCGATCGTCCGAGGTTTTCAAGTTTTGTTAACTTGCTTGCATGAACTAGGACATTCGAATGTCCTATAAGTGAAGTAACATTTCATTTTAATGTTCTATTTAGGAGTTATGATAACTAATGCTCCTAAGGGTAAAATGATATTTAATGATTTGTGATTCAAATTTAAGTTCAAATTAATGATTTAAGTTCTGGAATAGTGTTCAAGTTATTTTAGATTTATTTCTTCATGTCTTAAGTGAGGTTATTTAATTCGACTTAATTTAATTTAATCTAATTTAATTTAATTTGTTTCAGTTTAATTTAGTTTCGATTTGATTTAATTTAATTCAATTCAATTTATTTGATTTAATTTCTTAATCTAATTTAATTTAATTTTAATTTAATTTAATTTAATTTAATTTAATTTAATTTAATTTATTTATTTAATTTAATTTAATTTAATTTAATTTAATTTTATTTATTTAATTTAATGTATTTAATTCATTTAATTTAATTTAATTTGTTTATTTAATTTAATTTAATTTTAATTTAATTTAATTCAACTTTTAATCTTAATTTAATTTAATTTAATTGAAAATTTTTGAAAGAGTTTAATGATTTAATTTTAGTTTAATGATTAAGTCTTTTAATATTTTAAATTTGAGTTATCATTTTAATTAAGAGTTGAGTATTAATGAGATGATTAATTTAGGGATTTTTAAATTAAAGAATAAATCTCTTCCTAATAATATCCCTATTTTAATAATTCCAAATTTATTATTCTTCCAAATTCAATTAATTATTTAATTAAAGTTTAATCATTTTAAATTGCTTAATGGGTTTCTACCCTTTAATTATTTAATTTCAATCATCCAAATCAGATTAGGATCAAATATTTTACTTGTTAATTTTTATTAAACCTAAAGTTTTAATTAAGGGTTAAAATTTTAATTACCATTTTGCCCGTTAAGCCTAATAATTTCATAACTCACTAAATCGAACTCAAATGAACTTGAAATTTTTATGTGACTTCATTTATGTGTCAATAAAGACATGAGAGGAGAAAATGTGATTTTCCTGTATTTAATCTATTTATATAATTATTTTTAGTAGAAAATAGAAATTTCCAAGGAAAATTCAATAATATGACCAAGGGAAAGTTTCTGTCCTTAAGAAAATTAGGGGACATTCCTAATGACCAGAGGACCACTTGGACCAAATTTTGTAATTTTTTGAATTATACTTTATTTATTAGAATTATTCTAAGTTTTGGAGTATTAATTAATTTAAAAATAAAATAAATGTTGAAAAATAAATTTTATAATTTTTAAAATTCTCTCTGATATCAAGGATTCCAGAGAACCAAACTTTATAATTTTCTGATTTTTCTTTGATTTATTATAATTATTTTGGTGAAAATGCTAGAAAATACATTTTTTTTTAATTTTAAAATTACTCTAGAGCTTTAAAAATTAATATCTCACTAAATGTAGACCTAGGAAAAATATGGGACTTGTTCTAAGTGATTGAATTCAAAATATGACATTTTGGTGAATTTTATTATTTTTGTGATTTTTATTATTTTTTAATTATTAAAAATATTAAAATAATATTAAAAATCAACTTTTTTATAAAATTGAAATTTTAATTTTCTTAAACTCCCCGATATCGAGAGACTCCAAAACCAATTTGGTGAATTTTTGAAAGATATTTTGAAAGTTATGAATTTTTAAAATTTAAAATGACTAAGTGGTTTAATTAACCCAATTAGTGGGCTAACTCAAGTCCAATCGACCTCAAATTTTTATGATGGGTTCCTCCGATCCTAAAGGTCAGTGGAGAATTGATTTCAAGTCAATTTGATCTATGGTTAACTCTAATTAATTAGAAACCTATTTTGGGTGTTTAAGCCAATTAGGGTTAATCTAAGTGAATTAACTCAAATCCTATTTTTCCTAAGGGTTCTCTCGGTCATAAGGAACATCACCAAATTTTCCTAGAATTTATTTCACAACATGCTAATTTTTGAAATTAAAATACTTAAATCAAGCAACATGCATTTGAAAAATCAATAACTTTTCACAGAGATGGCCTCCGACCTTGGAAAATTCAGGGAATGTCCCTAAGTTCGTAGGCTTCAAAAGCCCTATAGTCTCATGCCATGGTGAATCGTATACATGCATGGAGAATTAAAACAATGCAGGGAGTAAATAATTAATTAAAAATAAAATACTCGGACAAAATTAATTAATTTCTTTTCCACATTATTCTCCTCTCGTTCACCGAGCAAGAGGGTATTTTTATTTTATTTTTATGATTTTCCTACACAAAGATATGAATTTTCAAAGTTTAGTGGAATTTAAATAAATAGGAAAATACCCTATTTTTCTATTTATCCACGCGGCGCCGCGTCAACCTCGGCAGCCTCCGAGGGCCGCGTGGCGCGCTCCTATTCGACGCCGCCGCTCGAGTCGCCGCTCCCGGGACCCGCTGTATCGCTCCGTCTTCTGGTCCAACGCGATCCTGGCCGTCCGTCCGCGCGTGTATTAAATGGACGGCATCCGTTCATCGTCCCCAAATGTCCTCACCCGAGAGCCGTCCACACTAAATCCTTAATATCTCACTCGATACTCAATGGATTTTCATGTTCTTATACTCTATGGATTCGTCTTGAAGAGACGAACACATCTATACTAGTTATCATGCATCGAAATTAAAGCATTTGAAATGGAGAATCTCCGTAAGCTCGGGATGAAGAATTAACTCATACCTTAGCTCGAGAGGTGAAGCCTCGATCGGAGATGCTCGGCACGTTCGTTGGAGATGCAGGAGGCTAGTGGATGAAGCCCTGGGGATGTGGTGAATTGCTCTAGGTGTGATTTCCACCAAAGCCGATCACAACCTTTGAGTCCGGAACAACCGGGTGACCCGGAGATGGGGCTTTTGCCGGCGGACACCTTCCCTCGGTCCGGTGGTGTAGGACCAATCAATTTGGGGATTGGTCCACCGCGGAGAAGTGTCCCGGTTTGGGTGAAATTTCAACTCGAAATCGAGCTCACAGAGAAGAAATGGCAGGGGGATCTCACCTGGGATCAAGTGCTCGTGTGTGGGGAGGAGTCCGGAACAATTTTGGCAGAGTTTCGCAAGGTTCGGGTTCAAGCACCTCTCATGGCCGAGAAGGTGAGGGGTTTAAATAGAGATGTCGGAGGGCCTCCTGCGGGGAGTCGAGGGTCGGGATCGACCGCTCTCGGCATGTGAAGAACAGCCATGGTGGCCATTTGGAGTGGGGCGCCTCAGCAGGATGGAATTTCAAAGCTTCGGCTTCTCCCAAGGTTTCGGGCATGGTGTTTTCCCGGCGACCGGGTGGCCGGCCGGCCGTGCATGGGTCACCCTCAAGGTCAGGTGGGTCGTGGCCGGACTTGGTGCAATCAATCGGCAAATGCCATGTGTAAAAGGCTTGGATTAGAATGGAATGGGAGAGAGCTTATTTTGGCTCAAATTGGTCAACCCCTCCACTTGGGCTAGGTGCACCACCCAAGGCTTGGTTTTGGCCGAGGGAAAAGTGATTTGGCTCAAGCATAATCGTAGGGTCAAGTCACCATCCAAGCACAATTAGGCATAAGCATGGTTAAGGGGAATCATGGGAGTGGTTAATCACCTTTAGAATTAAGGAAAGAGCCTCCTCCTTTTGCCCAAAATGGCATGGTGACATGTAAAGAGGCTCTCATGGCTTGCATATGGCTTCGTGCATGGCTCCATGGCTCCATTTGGCTTGGGAAAAGGTCAGGTCAATTTCATAAAAATGGGTTTTAAGAATTTTGGATATTTTGGTGTGAATTTGTATGGGGCTTGATTTGGAATTGTTTGATGATGGAATTATAACTTAGTGGAATGGCTTTGATTAAATGGATGGCAAATGGAAATGTCATGTGGGCTTTAGTGGCCAAATTTGGGCTTTTATATTTGGTGGAAATGGCTTTTAGGGAGGTTTAGGGAAGTGGGCTTTTAAATTTAAAATGGATTTTGGGATGAGATTTTGGTAAAGGCTTGGGCCAAATAATTGTCGAGTTTGGTTTAGGGATGCTTCATGAGTGGTTTGAAACAAGTTTGAGGTGATTTGGGTTTGAATTGGTTCGAATTCGGGTTTAATTGGTAAGTGGGCTAAGGTGGGTCAAATCGGGCTAACTTGGGCCAATGTTGGGCTAGAGTTGAAATCGATGTAAAATTAATGTCGGAAATGTTTATGGGAGTGTTTCAAAGAGGTTTTGGCTTTGGTTAGGTTTTGATTTTGGGGATTTGGGCTCATTTGGGCTAGGTTCGGGTTTAGGTCAAAAATGGGCCTTTTAGCTTTGGGTTAAATTCTGAGTGGGTTCGACCAAAGTTTCGGGCAAATCATGTTAGTGTTTTGTTTATGGGGATGTCAAGGAAGGTTTAGAAAAGATTTGGGGTTAATTGGAGTTGAATCGGGTGAGTTTGGGTTAGGCTCGGGTCATAGGTCCAAATCGGGCTTTAAGGCCAAAAGTGAAATCGATCCCAATGTCAATCAAATTGGGCTCGTATTTGGTCTAGATTGGTGTCGGGATGTTGAATTGAAGTTTAGAATTGAATTGGACCAAAATTGGGGTCAATTGGGTAGATTTGGTTCGACATCGGGTTTACTTTGGGTTAAAATGAGTCAAATCGGGGTTTTGATAAAAGTGGGTAAATCGACAAAATTGGCCCATGGTGTAGTTGAACAAAATGAAATTGGGAATATTTGGGATTTTCTGGAATTTTCTGGGAATTTTCTGAATTTTTGGATTTTTGGGTCAAAAGGGGTATTTTGGGTATTTGGAAGGTATCGGGGGTATTTTTGGAATTTTTTGGCATTTTTGGGCATGGATGACCAATTTGAGTGATGTGGAAATGTTTGGGATTGATTTTGGAGAATTTTGGGTGATTTGGAAATTTTCGAGAAATTCGGGCTATTCAGTGCTTGGGTAGGTTCACGGTGTCGGGTCCCGGGTCAAAAATCGAAAATTTGGAAAATCAAGATCGGGTGGATATAAGTGAAATGAAATCATTTTTGTTGAGCCATGAAGCCATATCAAGCCCACATGAGTCATGAAGGGACTCATTCGAGGCACTCACTATGTTGTTCCTAACCCTCTTACCAAGGGCTTAGGGGTTAAGGACCATCCATGTGAATCACCTACACGAGTCGTGAAGTCAGTTAGGTATAGGTGTGGTTTAGGAGGTGTGTGAAAGTGTAGTGTGTGTGCAAGTCAACCCTTCACTGCACCGTGCCACCTGTGGCGATCCTAAGGCCAAAGAGTCCCATAGAACTCATCCTTTAAACTTCCACATTCGATTTCAACCCTCTAGGTGATTAGGGGTCTATAGTCAAGTTTGTGGAGTTTGCAGGGAGTTTAGAAGGGTTTGAATTTCTAAAAGGTGGGTCCCAATTCTAGTCCTCTAAGATAGTCAAAGGAAAAGCCTAAGGCTAGATCCTAAGTACTAAAGAGAAGAGGAGAAGACCTCATCAAAAATGAGGTCAACAACAGGTAACCGAACGATCAGCTAATTGAAGGGTTACTGAAGTAGGTGTAATTTTTCCTAATCCTAATCTCTTAAAAATCGATGAGGCATTAGATTGATGCTTGCTCCTAAGTCACACAAAGCTTTTCCATAAAATTTTTCTCCTATAGCCGCAGGTATAGTGAAACTACCGAGATCTTTCAATTTTTCGTAAAGCTTCTTCGAATAATAAGACTACACTCTTCACTAAGTGCGATCGTTTCATTATCGTTGAATTTTCTTTTCTTATTTAGAATATCTTTCATAAATTTTACATAATTTGGCATCTGATCTAAAGCTTCGACAAAAGGTATATCGATTGTTAATTTCTTTAATATTTCAAGGAATTTAGCAAATTGTTTATCTTTTTTATGTCGAGCTAGTCGTCGAGGAAATGGTGGTGGAGGTTTTTCAACGTAAATTTTCATAGGTATTAAAGGATGTTCTAAGTTTGAATCTTGTCAAGTGTTTCCTTTTCAATTTCCACTTCCTCTTTTCGCTTTCAAGTTCTTTTTGAATTCGAGGTTCTAATTCTTTTCCACTCCTTAGTTGTATTACTTTAATTTGTTCTTTTCCTTGATCTTTAGGATTTATTTCCACATTACTAGGAAAAGTTCCGGTATTCTATTATTTAGCGCAAAGAAGTAATATGTCCAAGTTGAGTTTCGATATTTTTAATAGATGTTCCTTGAATTTGTAATTGATTTCCTGAATTTGTAGTTGATTTCTCGATTTTGTAGTTGATGACCCATATTCAAAATTAATTCATCCATAGATAATTTCTTATCTTTGAATCGAGGGTTATTGTTATTAAATCCAGGTGGGTAATTAGGTTTATAGTTCGGATTTGCTTCGATTAGGTCGATTCATCCATTGTTGATTAGATGTGTTATTCCAATTAAAATTTGGATGAGTTTTCCAACCAGGATTATAATAGTTTGAATAAGGGTTATTAGTTCTATTATTAATAAGCATTTAAAGTTTCATAATTAGATTGAGATTCTATGATTTGTCCAGTATGAGTTTTCTTCTAAAGTAGGAGAGTAGTTCATTCCAAAATGATCTAATTTCTTAGATATAACAAGCAATTGAGAAGCTAACATAGATATTGCATCGTTTTCATGAATGCCGGCTATCTTTTCTGGATTTACTCTATCAGCAGGCTATCGGAAATTATTTGTTGCCATTTCTTCGATTAGTGCATAGGCTTCATCAAATGGTTTAGACATTAATGAACCTCCAAGCAAGAAGCATCGATGATCGATCTTAAAGATCCTACTAATCCATTATAAAAGGTTTGAATAATCGACCAACTGTAGCGCATGATGTGGGCATTTCCTAAGAAGTTCCTTAAATCTCTCCCAAGCTTCATATATCGATTCTCCATCTAACTCGACAAAAAGAAGTTATATCATTTCTAAACTTAGCAGCTTTTAGATGGTGGAAAATATTTGGATAGAAATTTTTGTGATAATTCTCCCCAAGTTTTAATAGATCCGAGTGCTAACGAATTCAACCACATTTTAGCCTTATCCCTTAATGAAAAAGGAAAAAGTTTAAGTCTTATAAGATCGTCGATACTCCTCGATATTTAAAAGTAAGCACAAAGTTCTAGAAAACTAGCAAGATGTAAGTTAGGATCTTCGTAGGTGAACCACTAAATTGATTGTTTTGTACCATTTGGATAATCGCAGGTTTAAGTTCAAATGAATTAAGCACTACATCGTGGTTTTGAATAGTTAAATGAATTTCATCTGATGTAGAGTTGGCATAATCTCTTAATGGTCTTTGTTGGTTGATATTTTGAATTTCAGGAATATTCGCCATTTGTGTTAAATTTATAATTTGTTTCTTTTATTTTCTAATTCTTTTAATTGTACGCTCTAATTCAAAATCGTAAGGTATTAAATTTTCGTTTCCAAATTTGCGTATACAATTTTAGAATAGATATTAATTTATTATGATTATTTTAAAATAGCCCGTTACTCTAGTAAATTTTTCTTACTTTCCCCGGCAACGGCGCCAAAAACTTGACCCACAATTTTATATTATGATATTTTTAATTTAATCGCAACGACGCCAAAAACTCGACCCCGCTATATTATATGTATAGAATTGTAATTGTTTATGTTGTGGATGCTACGCAAGTATACGTATCGTATCAAGTAATACAGGGCTCTAATGGAGTCCTGGTTATCGATCCCACAGGGAAATAGAAAATTAAATAACAACTAATTTTAAAATAATAATAATAATAATTTTAAACTAGTATACGAAAATTTGGAATTCTAAATTTAAGCGCAATAAAGTAAACTAAGTGTTTTAATTAGGTAACTTAACTAAGTAGAAAATTAATACGTATTGAAAGTGCAGAAATTAAACTAATTGCTAAATAAGTCTTAACTATTCGTAAAAAGTATCTTTCCCCTTGTTTAGAAATTTAAGTGATCGATGAATTTAAATGGATAATTTTAAGGTATTGTGACAAATAGGAGCATTCCTATTCTTTACCCTTTGGTCCGAGTGTAAAGAATATCGACTAATCCTATGTTTGACTATCGAATCCGCGGCCAGCCGGGAGGATACCGACCGCCACTTCGTAGCTCCCACGTTCCCCTCGCCCGAGGGCTAACATCTACACTTCACTCTCAAACAATAGGACCGAATTGAATATTTTAGTCTGTCACACTAAAATGCTCAATTCTACACCCAGTGATATTATTTCCCTATTTATTTTCACCTTCCTTCCAAGGCTATTGAATTCCCCGAATATCCGATGTAATTTTTACTATAGTTGATATTCAACATATTTTAACAAATCAAATGGCCAGCTTGAAAGTAAATTAAGTTTTAAGTAAAAATTATCACAATTTATTAATATATATAAAAGTACTTCTGTTTTAAGTTCATCAAGTCACTTAATTTCATAACAGGGAGAAAGACTAATAAACTACTCAGAATGCATAGGAACTAAACTAAGCATGGATTTCATTTAAAGTTAAAAACAATAAATACAAATATTTATCTCGATTTATCCCCATGCGTACTCCTCGTAGCCTTTTCGACTCTTCCTTCCAAGACAACGAAGACTCACTAAAAACTCACTAACTCACTAAAGACTCACTAATTACACTAATTAAGACTCTAAAGACTGCTCACACACATAAATAAAAGACTTTTAAGACATAAATTGACACACACATCAAATAACACACCCTTATAACATACATTGACACACACACACAAAATAACACACCCTTATAACATACATTGACACACACACACAAAATAACACACCCTTATAACATACACTTATAAGCTGAATTTCGGCCTCTATATATAGAGGTGAGCAAAGGACCAAGAGGTGTGTAAGAATCCCTTCAAAAGTGTCCAGTGTTCAATGTATCCGCGCCATTCGAACCAGCTCGCCGTCGGCGACAAACTACCTCGCCGTCGGCGAGGCTTCTAGAAGGTCTTCGAACCACGCTATCTCGCCGTCGGCGGGCTCGGGCTCGTTGTCGCTGAGACAGCTTATAAATCCTTCGAATTTTCTTCCTCGTACCCTCGCCGTCGGCGGGCTCGATCTCACCGTCGGTGACTTCAGCACAAATTGCATTATTTTCTTCCTTTTTGCTCCAAATCCGCTCCTTTTTATGATTTTTGCTTTTATCACCTAAATTCTCCATTCCTGCAACAAAATAAAGAAAATAACTTTCTTTAAAGTGCAATTTCATCAAAAATAGGTATGAATTTCTTAATAAATTTTTCAGTGATCAATGGGAAACCAATGAAATTACTGAAATGAACTTTAGATTTTGATCCATCCAAAGAACCACCTATTGTACCTGTGTGGTTTAGTTTGCCCAACCTGAAACTCCCATAAATTAATCAAAAGATTATCTATGACATAGCTGACTCCATGGGCAGACCTCTAAAGCTGGATATACCATCTGCTAATGTTACCAGAATTTCTAATACTAGATTCTTAGTGGAAAGGGATATTACTCTCCCCTACATTAATGGAGTTTGGTTAGGGACAGCCAATAGTGGTTATTGGCAATCTATAGTGCTGGAATATCAACCTTTATATTGTAAGCATTGCCATATTTTTAGGCACACCATGGAGAAATGTTTCAAAATTCACCCTGAACTAAGACCTTACAATGTTGCCAATAAAAGTGATAAGCCTCCTGCCCAGGTTAATCCACCAATCCTGTCATCTGCTCCCAGAACTTCTCAAGATGTTCCAAGTAATGCCCCACCACAAATATGTCCACATAATGAACCAAGACAGGATGCTATGATTTTACCTCAGCCCAATCAGAATGTGCATTTCCAAAGTATAGATTCTCTAATTCCTATTGTCAAGAATCTAGCTGACTAGGTGATTGAAATTAGAGACTCCCAGGGAGAAGGAGAACAGATACAACAGCTACCCCTGCAATATGATACTAGATCTTCTCAGGTTGTTCCAAGTAATGCCCCCATGAATTTACCTCAGCCAGTCAGAACGTGCATTCCCAAAATACAGATTCTCCAATTCATGTTACTAGGAAGTTGAATGATCAGATGATTAAAATTAGAGACTTCCATGGAGTAGGAGAACAGGTCCAACAGCCACCTTTACTTAACAGGGATACATCAGAAGGAGAAGGCTTACATCATAGTTCAGAGATTGGGCCTTTATTATCCCACCAGATATAGCTACTGGAAAGAACTCAACACAACTGAGGGATTCATCAGAAGGAGAAGGCTTACATTACAGTTCAGACATTGGGGGTACTTTTATTACTCCACCAGACACAGCTCCTGAAAATAACTCTGTACATCTAATACTGTTAGAATTAGCACAACAAAAAGAGGAGTGGTTTCAGCAAAAAAGTAGAAGAAAAAGAAAAGATGTACTGGAACTTAGAAAGTTATCTCAATCTAATGCCATTGGTTTGGAAAGCTCTTCTGCCACCCCCTAGGCTAACTAGGGCTGGTAAGGCATTACACCATGATTAACCTTCTGTGTTAGAATGCTAGGGGAATTGCTAGTCCTGGCACCCTTAACAGGCTTAAACACTTAATTAGGACCAACATAATATGGATTTTTGCTTTATTAGAACCTTTGGTGCATCAAAATATATCCAAATATATTAAATAATTTCTTGGCTTTCACTGCCAGATCAACTGCAACAATAAGATTTGGGTTTTCACTAGAAAGGATTTAAAATGCAATGTTATTAGTGACAACTATCAATTTTTACATCTGCATTTTCATGTTGAACATTTTTCTGGTTTTGCTACATTTGTCTATGCTGGTTGCACTCATCAAGATAGAACTGCTCTTTGGGATGTTCTTCACAACTTTAGTCACTCTGTCCACACTAGTTGGATTGTGGCGGGGGGGGGGATTTCCATTGTATTCGAGATCCTAGTGAGAAGCTGGGGGGCAGAACTCTAGATCTTCAAACCATGCTGAACTTTTCCCAGAACATTACTAAGGTTGGACTCTTTGATATGGGCTTCATTGGCACTCCTTTTACTTGGCAAAGGGGTAATTTGCTTGAGAGAATTGATAGAATCCTTGCTAATGATTGCTGGTTAAACTCCTTCCCTATTACCCAAGTTCATCATTTGCACATAACTGCTTCAGATCACTCTCCTCTTTTAATTAAACTCTCTTTTTTCCCTAGCATTAGATCCTCCGCTTTTAGATTCTTAAATGTCTGGATTGAACATTATAATTTTTTGGATGTGGTAAAGCAAGGCTAGACCAGCTTAATAATTACTGATCCTAATCCACTTGTTAAATTCTGGAGATTACATAAAAATGTGGCTTATCACTTAAGGCAATGGAACAAGCACTATTTTGGTAATATTTTTCAACAGGTTAAAGATGCTGACAGTAAAGTCCAACTTCTTGAAGCTGCTCCAGATCTGGGAGGAAATGATGCTCAAGAATTAATTAATGCTCAAACTCAGTTGACTCAAGCTTTGGAAAGAGAGGAGTTGTTTTTGACAAAAAAAACTTCCATCAATAAACAACTGTTTGGGGATAGAAATACTAAATTTTTTCATGCAATTATTAAATACAGGAGGCACATTAAAGCTATTCTTAGCATCAAAGAACCTGATGGTAGATGGATTACTGAACCACATCTCATTTCCCAAAGTGCTGTGAATTATTTTCAATCTCAACTTGCTGCTCACTCTATTACCCATTATTTGTTCCTCTCTGAAGTGTTTACTACAGAAGCTGATTATGTTTATCATCTTAATCTAACTCTTTTACCTGATGCAAATGAAATTTTGACGGCCTTAAAATGTACTGATGGGAACAAGACTGCAGAACCAGATGGATTCACTGCAACTTTTTACATTAAGGCTTGGGACATTGTTGGGACTGATCTCATTAATTTTGTCCGAGCCTTCTATTTTGGAACTGATCTGCCCAAATATTTTCCTGCATCTAGCATTGTTCTAATCCCAAAGGAGCATAAAAAATTCAGTTGGACTGATTTCAGGCCAATTTGTCTCACTAACAGTCTTACTAAGATCATTAGTAAGATCATGGTTGGTAGACTTCAACCACATTTAGATAAATTAATCAGCTCTAAGCATTCTGCTTTTGTGTAGGGAAGAAACATATCTTACAATTTCTTATTAGCTCAGGAATTATTACTTGACTTGGATAAACCCTGCAGAGGACATAATATTATCATGAAACTAGATCTCAGGAAAGCTTATGATTCCATCGGTTGGCATTTCATTGATTTGGTTCTCAAAGCCAGGGGTTTCAACCCCTCCTTTTGCAACTTCATACAAAGATGGCTCTCCATCTTCTTTTATAGTGTGTTGGTGAATGGTGAAAGCCATGATTCTTCCCTACTGGGAGGGGCATCAAACAAGGAGACTGATCCAAGAAAAAAATACCTATTTTTATGCCTTAATTTTTATTAAATTTTAAGGATATTATGCTTTAATGAAAGGTATTTTTGTGTTTTTTGATGTGGGTGATACAAAAATGTTCAAGAAGGAGAAAAATATGAAAAATGAGCAAAAATGAGAAAAAAGGAGCAAAAATAGAGCCAAAATGCAAAATTGTTGAAATTACTGGCCTGACACCTAGGCGCCAGAGTCTGGCGCCTAAGCGCCAGCTCGATATAGAAAACTGTTAAGTTCTTGACGACTTTTGGGCGGTTATTTTGACGGTGTGAGCGGTTATTGGACCTTCTAGAAGACTGGCAGTTGTTCCTGGTTTATAGGACATGTGATACAATGTATTTGGACGCTTCAAAACGGTTTTAATCACGAAGAGGTGCTATCCAAAGTGAAGAGGTGCGAAGAACCGGACGCGGTGTCCGGCGCCAGGCGCTGCATTCCAGCGCCAGCGCCGACGTACCTTCTAGAAGATTCATTGAATGTGGACACATTTTGAAGAGGTGCCTTAAGGCAACACTTGAAGCCTATAAATAGGAGGGTATTCCTTTAGAGAAAAACGCCTCATCTACCCCTCCCTATCTAGAGTCCAATCTAGAGAGAGAATTAGAGAGATCATATTAAGGCCACCTTTTTACTTTCCTTCATAAATTAATGAGTTTATTTTAGAGTTTGTATTTAGAGTTTGAAAGAGTTGGTGCATCTGTAGTTCATTACGCTGTGGACTCAGTAGGAATTAGAAGTTCAGTAGGAGAAACATCTAAGATAAGTATTTTTTATTTTGATTCCAAGTTTATTTATTATGTTTTGTTAATTAATTTCAATGTGTTCTGAGTAGTTACTTTACTTTCTCCTTTCAATTATGAAAAGATAAATAAGATAATACAAAATTCATCGGAGAATTAAAAATCATATATTTTCAAAACATTGTGATGATATTAATACCTGTTCTTAATTTACTATTTAAATTGGCCATTTAAATTGTTAGAACCTGTTGAAGAGTTTTGAGACCTAGAAGGAGATGAATTCTTAACTTGTAGACATCACATGAATTCTTGGGTAGTCAAAGGCCTCGTGCAGGTTATTCAAGGTGAAGTGCAAATAAATAGGAAAATGTTATATATTGGGCGTAGAATTGATATTATTTTAGAGTGACAGACTAAATTCTTGTGATTTGGATTATAGAAAAGGAAAAGGTCACTAGTAGGGCCGACCATAGCCACCCTTGGACATCTAAGTAATGTGAGCCTAGATTAACCCATTCTACTAACAATACATCCGGACTCGATCTATAAATTAGCCAATGTTCTTTGCACCTGGATCAAAGGTTAAAGAATATGAATGCTTCTATTTGGCACAATACAATAAATTTATATTCTCCACGAATATTATCATTATCTTAGAAAATCTTGGATTAATTGAAAGGGAAAAAGTTGCTTTCTTATTGCTATTTACATCAATTATTTTATTTCTGCTTTATTATTGCATCTAGTAAATTAAAGATATTCTATTTTTAATTATAAAAGAAATACTTTAAAATAAAAATATTTAAAGATCTATAACTCTCTCCTCGTAGGAATGATATTGGGATCTTTGTTTCAAAGCCCTATATTACTTGAAACGATACATATACTTGCGTAGAACCCCTAGTGTGTAAAATATTTTCCATAAAATTATATTTATATACACTAGTCGCTATTATTATTTATAACATATATTTTTGAAAGCATTAATTAGTATGTTGATCTTCAGAGGACATCGGGTCAAGTTTTTGGCACCGTTGCCGGGGAAGAAGATTTTAGTACACATATATTTATATCGGGTCAAGTTTTTGGCGCCGTTGCCGGGGAGAGCAGAGGCAAACTTTTAGATTTTAAGTATTTTTATTTTATTCATTTTTATTTATTATAAAAAAAACATATATATTATAATAATATTTATTTTAATTCTTGCTAATTGACTTTTTATGCGTAGTTCTGGATCTGAAGGATTATTACCTTTAGATTTTGAATTAGAAGGAACTGTTAGAAAAATTAAAAAAGGAAAACAAATTCAAAAGTTTCAATAAATGACTAATTTACATAACAATTTACAAAATCCAATCGAAATTAATGATCAAAATGTTTATAAACCATTAAGGGATTATGCTAACCCTACAGATTGATGAACTTCATAGTAGTATTCAAATACCCACTGTAGATGCTAATTCTTTTGAGCTTAAACTGTCTATTATTCAAATGGTTCAAAACAATCAATTTGGTGGAACACCAAATGAAGATCCAAATTTACACCTTGCTAGTCTTTTAGAACTTTGTGCTACCTTTAAATATAACAATATTTCTGATGATGCTATTAGGCTTAGACTCTTTCCTTTTTCTTTAAGAGATAAAGTAAATATGTGGCTAAACTCATTAGCAACAGGTTCTATTAAAACATGGGCTGAAATGGCACAAAAATTCCTTGATAAATATTTTCCTCCTTCTAAATTGCTAAATTAAGAAATGATATTACTTCATTTAGTCAATTTGACGGGGAGACAATTTATGAAACTTGGGAAAGATTTAAATAACTATAAGAAAATGTCCTCATCATCCTTTACCTGATTGGTTAATTATTCAAACATTTTATAATGGATTAATTGGATATTTAATATTAATTATTGATGCTGCTGCTAGAGGTTTTTTAATGTCTAAATCATTTGAAGAAGCTTACACTTTAATTGAAGAAATGACTAACAATAATTTTCAATGGCCTTCTGAAAGGATAAATCCTAAAAGAATGGCAAGTATTCATGATAATGAAGCCTTTTCTATTTTAGCTTCACAAGTAGCAGCAATGTCTAAGAAATTAGATAGTTTTGCTATTAATGTATCACATAATAACTCTGCTAATATTGAAGATTCTCAAACTATTGAAACTATACAAGCTATTGCTATTAAAAATAATCCTTATTCAAATTATTATAATCATAGATAGCAAAATCATCCTAATTTTAACTGGAATAATTCACAACAATGGGGTAATAATCAATCTCATCCCACTAGAAATTGGAATAATCAAGTTAATTCAAACTATAAACCACCTAGATTTAACAATCAACGGAAAAAGTTATCTATATAAGAACTAATTTTACAACTAAGTAATCAATTACAAAATCAAAACACTGCTATTCGTAATATTGAGAATCAAATGGGACAAATCGCTAATTTAATTAATTATAGACCCCCGGGAACACTTCCTAGTAATGTTGAAATCAATCCAAAAGAAACTGGAAAGGAACATGAACATGCTAAAGCTGTACAACTTAGAAGTGGAATGGAATTAAAAGAAAGAATGCATAATGAAATTTAAAATGAGATCGAGGTCAAGAGATCGAAAAATCTAAAGAAACTCCTTCTCCTAATAAAGATCAAACTGATATTTCTATTAATATGGAAGTTGAAAACCACCACCACCTTTTCCTCAAAGACTTAAACAATGCGAAGCTTGATCATCAATTTTCTAAGTTCTATGAAATTTTTAAGAAACTTACTATAAACATACATTTTGTTGAAGCTTTGGAACAGATGCCAACATATGCAAAATTTATGAAAGATATTTTAAGTAAGAAACGAAGATTTGAAGCTTTTGAAACTGTTACATTAAGTGAAGAATGTAGTGTAATAATTCAAAAGAAATTACCTCAAAAACTTAAAGATTCTGAAAGTTTTACTATACCTTGTGCTATTGGAGAAAAGTTTTGTAGAAAAGCTTTATGCGATTTAGGAGCAAGTATTAATCTCATGCCATTTTCTATTTTTCGAAGGTTGAATATAGGAGAGATTGCTCCCACCACCGTAACCCTTCAGTTAGCTGATAGATCTATCACTTACCCTAAAGGAGTTATAGAGGATATTCTTGTTAAAGTAGATAAATTTATCATCCCTGTAGATTTCATTGTACTTGATATGGAAGAAGATAAAGAAATACTTATTATTTTAGGGAGACCTTTTCTGGCTACCGGACGAGCTATGATTAATGTGCAAAAAGGAAATTAACTATGAGAGTTAATGATCAAGAGATTAAATTTAATGTCCTTAAATCAATGAAGTACCCTGACAAAGAAAAATGTTATCGAATGGATATAATTGATTATTTAATTGAGAGAGATTATCAAGAAAAATGTAAAGTATTTCTGAAGAAAAATTTGAATTATTAACTGATGAAGATGAAGAACTAAAAGAAGAAGAAACTGATTATATTAAAGATAATTGGAAAACTTTGGACATAACTCAAAATGATATGCTTTTACCCTCAATTAAAAAGGCCCCTAAATTGGAATTAAAAAATGTTACTTTCACATTTAAAGTATGCATTTCTGGGAAATTCATTAACTTTACCTGTTATTATTTTTTTTGTGCTAAGTTAAGATCAAGAAGAAAAATTGATAGGAGTGTTAAAGAATTATAAGAAAGCATTTGGTTGGACAATTACTGACATAAAAGGAATAAGCCCGTCCATTTGTATGCATTGAATTTTAATGGAAGAAAATTTTAAACCTACTATTGAACCGCTAAGAAGATTAAATCCTATCATGAAAGAGGTTGTTAAAAAAGAAATTGTTAAATGGTTAGAAGCTGGTATTATTTATCCTATTTAGATAACAAATGGGTAAGTCCTATTCATTGTGTTCCAAAGAAAGGAAGAGTAACTGTCATTGTCAATGATAAAAATGAACTAATTCCTACAAGACAAGTTACTGGATGGCGAATTTGCATTGATTATTGGAAATTAAATGACGCCACTAGAAAGAATCATTTTCCTTTACCTTTCTTGAATCAAATGCTTGATAAATTAGCTGGGCACTCATATTTTGGTTTTCTGGATGGATATTCTGGTTATCATCAATTACCTGTCGCTCCTGAGGACCAAGAGAAAATAACATTTACAAGTTCTTATGGAACATTTGCCTTTAGAAGAATGCCTTTTGGTTTATGTAATGCACCTGCAACTTTTCAAAGATGTATGATGTCAATATTTTGTGATTTGATTGACAAAGGAATTGAAATATTCATGGATGATTTTTCAATTTTTGGAACTTCTTTTGACTCTTGTTTGGAAAATATTTCCAAAATTCTGAAAAGATGTGAAGAAACAAATTTAGTTCTTAACTGGGAAAAATGTCAATTCATGGTCACAGAAGACATTGTACTTGGTCACAAGATTTCACAAAAAGGGATGGAAGTAGATAAAGCAAAAGTGAAAATTATTGTCGAATTACAACCACCTACTACCGTTATCGATGCGAGAAGTTTTCTAGGTCATGTCGGATTTTATAAAAGATATATAAAGGATTTTTCTAAAATTGCTAAACCACTTTGTCATTTATTGGAAAAAGATGCTAAATTTGAATTTAACAAAGACTGTGTTAATGCTTTTAATATTTTAAAAGAAAAATTAATAACTGCACCTATCATTGTTGCACATAATTGGAATAAATTTTTTGAATTAATGTGTGATGCAAATTATTTTGCAATTGGAGCTGTATTAGGACAAAAATATGAGAAAATTTTCAAAGTTATATATTATGCTAGTAAAACTCTTACTGAAACTCAAAGAAATTACACTACTACTGAGAAAGAGCTTCTAGCTATAGTATATGCCTTTGATAAATTTAGACCTTATCTTCTTGGTACTAAATGCATAATTCATACTAATCATTCCGCTATTAAATACCTAATGTCAAAAAAGGATGCTAAACCTAGACTAATAAGATGGGTTTTACTTCTACAAGAATTTGATTTTAAAATAATGGATAGAAAAGGAACGGACAACCAAATTGCTGATCATTTATCTAGAATTAAGAATGATGCAATTACTGAAAAAAATATAAATGAGAAATTTCCTGATGAACATTTATATGTTATTCAAGGATACCAAACACCTTGGTATGCAGATATAGTTAACTATTTAGTTAGCAATATTCTACCTTATGGATTGGATGAAAAATTTATTAAGAAAATTTAAAAATGATGCTAAATATTATATTTGGAAAGATCCTCATTTATTTAAATTAGGAAGAGATTCTATAATTCGAAGATGCGTACCTTATGAAGAAACTTTTGTTATTATTCAAAAATGTCATGATTCCGATTTTGGAGGACACTTTGGAGTAGATAAAACTGCATTTAAAATTTTAAATTCAGAATTTTATTCGCCTACTTTATTCAAAGATGTGAGACATTATGTTAAAACATGTGATCGATGTCAAAGAATGAGAAATATATCCAAGAAAGATGAAATTCCTTTAAACTATATATTGGAAGTTGAAATTTTCGATATATGGGGTTTAGACTTTATGGGACCACTTGTACCATCATCTGGAAAAATTTATATTTTATTAGCAGTTGATTATGTTTCAAAGTGGATTGAAGCTGTAGCTTTGCCTAACTGTGACTCCAAAAGTATATCTAAATTTTTAAAGAAGATGATTTTTTTAAGATTTGGAATGCCTAAGGTAATTATCAGAGATGGTGGAAGTCATTTTAAAAATATAAGAATTTAATCATTACTGCAAATGTGGAATCAAACATAAAATTGCAACTGCATATCACCCACAAACAAGTGGAATGGCTGAAGTATCAAACAAAGAAATTAAAAGAATTTTAGAGAAGACTGTTAATCCTAAAAGAACTGATTGGGTTGATAGACTTTATTCTGCATTATGGGCTTATAGAACAACTTATAAGACATCAATCGGAATGTCACCTTACTGGTTAGTTTTTGGAAAACACTGTTACTTACCTGTTGAACTTGAACATAAAGTTTATTGGGTGATAAAGGAGTTTAATTTCGATTCGAATACTGCAAGAGAAAAATGATTATTGCAATTAAATGAGATGGATGAATTAAGAAATGAATCATATGATAATGCAAAAAATTATAAAGAGAAAATGAAGGTATTACATGATAAAAAGATTTCAGGAAAAATATTTGAGCCTGGACAAGAGGTATTACTATTTAATACTCGTTTAAGACTTTTTTTTGGGAAAATTGAGATCAAAATGGATAGGATCGTATATATATGAAAAAGTATACCAATATGGAGCTGTGGATATTAAAGACCCCAAAATGGGAAAATTTTTTAAAGTTAATGGATTAAGATTAAAGCCTTATTCTGGGAGACATTAAAAAGATTTATAAAGAGGCTTATGAATTAAGTCAACTCGATTAAAGAATTACTTAGTGTCGAGCCGACGACGTTAAACCAAGCGCTTAATGGGAGGCAACCCATGGATTTTATTTTTAGTGTGTTTTTACATTTTTGATGTATGGTTATGCCTGGGTCTTGACTAATTTTATATAAATTTAGAAAATTAAAAATTATCTTGAAGTATATAAAGTTTGGACTTTAGATCACTCAATTTCATATGTGAGTAAAAAGGAGATCAAGTTAACCTTCATTGAAATTATGTAGAATTGTGTTATCGAGATTGTTCCGATCTTATCATTATAATTTACCTATTTTTTTAGAACAAAATCTTGAAATTTGACGTTAGGCGAAACGGAGTCGAACATGGTTTCGACGCCTAGGCGCCATAATTCGGTGCCTAAGCGCCAGAATAAGCTGTGTGTCGATGAGTCCGGCGCCTAGGCACCTAAGCACCACGGTTACTAGGTCATGTAAAAACCAAAAACTTTCAGTTTTTCACACAATTTTCACCTTTAAATTAACCCATCTTCATCCCCAATCCCTATGCAATCATAATTTCGACCCATACACTTCATTCTTGAGAGATTAGAGAGGATTTTTGAAGAAATGGAGAGGAGAAATCTTGGAGAAGAGGCTAGAGACAAAGGTCCAAAAGATCCTCAAACTTACTTCAATGGTTTCATCACTGTAAGTTTGGAGAAAATTTCTAGTCGTCTTGATAAATTTGAAGCGGATTTCAAAAGAATTGAAATCGCCTCCATGAGATGTGTCCTTAGATTGAACATCTGGAATGGCAATCGAAACTCCAATTTGACCATTTAGCGGCTTATCAAGATGCTCAAGTGGAGATGTATGCGAAGAACAATTGGATCGACGAGAAAACGGCTACGGATTTTCCAAGAGCATTAGTGTTCTTCCTAAGTGGGCTGAATAGTTTTCCTTGCCAAGATAATGGAAATTAGATAGTGATTTGGTGAGATCGTGATTTATCTAGTGAGTCGTTATCGATTTAGTGAATCGATTGTGTTTGTTTATGTATTTGCTTTCATGTTCAATGTGTGTTGTATTTGTTTTCAAATTGTGTTGTTTGATTGTGTGTTCGAACTTGAATCATTATATTATACTTATCTGAAGTGTATTGAGCTAATATTGATGATTATAAATGGAAATTAGAGGAGTTTGATTTAAACCTTGTGTTTGATTGGTGGATTTAATATTTTTTTTTAATTTTTGGAAAATGTTTTGGAAGTTAGAAACTAAAGCCCTACTGTAATATGAGTAATTGGAAGTTGAATTTATGAGTTTTGGTGGAAAATAAAGTTTTTAGAGTGATTTTTGTGAAAGGCAAGTCTGGCGCCTAGGCGCCAGAATTCGGCGCCTAAGTGCCGGTTCGGCCTGCTTATCCGAAAAACACCATATAAACCCCATTAGCCATGGATGACGCCTAGGCTTCATCTCCTTCCTCATTTTCGCGAAAATACACCACTTAGATCCATTTTGAGGTCAAAAGTTTAAGTATTTGGGCGCGAAATCACTTGATTTCCTCGTCTCGAGGTCAGATCTACACTCTAATCCATTTATTTTCGATTTTCACCATAGTTTTTCCTATGTTTTGCTAAAAACCAAAATTTTGAGAAAAATTTTGATTTTTAGGTATTTTATTTGGATTTTTAAACTTATTTTAAGTTTATTAAACTTAAAAAGTGTTTAAATATTTGATTACTAAATTTGTTCTTGTTTTCTTTCACGTTTAGATGACACCGAAATCTAAGCGAGGGAAGGGACGAGACAATTTTGACAATAGCAAGTTCGCGACTGCGGCAGCGCATTTTTCGATATCACAAATTTGCGAAGTTGAGAAAGTTTATCTCGGAGCGAAGCTTTTACAATCCGGGTGAAATGATCGAGAACACAATCGTTGCGCACAACTGACAACGATTATGTTATTTCACTGCTGTTGCTGTTATTCCAGTCATTCATGAATTTTATGCTAACTTTTTAGATGCGGAAGATTACGAAGTCTTCGTCAGAGGTATTGGAATAGGATTTACTCCGGAGAGGATCAAAGTGTTTTATGGCTGCCACCTACCATCGAGTGCCACTATTCTGGATTATCTCTATCTGAGGGAGATCTTGAGATGATTATTGCTTATTTGACTAACGACATTGGAGCCTGGAAGATCCAGAATGACAAACGGGTAAATTTCAAATCTTCTAAGCTAAATGGTGTTTCAAAGGCTTGGTATTATTTTATTTCTGCTAGACTTCTACCTTCCAACCACCTGAGTGCAGTCACCAGAGATCGAGCTATCTTAAACTACTGCATTCAAGAGAGGAAGCCGATAGATGTTGGCAGTATCATTTATGATTCTGTGGAGTCTACTGCTAGATCCAGCACTTCTGTGGGACTGGGATTCCAATCTTTGATCTATTCTTTAGTCACTACTGATATTTCTGAGGAGAAGCTGAAGTCTACCAAGCCAATTGGGCAGGAGAGTGTTAGTATATATGATGGTCTTCGAGGGAAGAGATCAACCGCTCCTGTTACTTCTGCACACACTTCAGGTAGACCTTCCACTTCCAGACCTCCTACTTCTACTGCTGAGCGACCATCTAGTTTTTGGGAATCGATGCATGATTAGTTTATAGAGTAGCAGCATGAGTTATTTCAAACTCACTGCAGAGTTGATTCTATTGATAAGAAAATTGATCATTTATCTGAGTATACCCAGAGGAAGAGTAGTTATGATGCTGAGTATGATGAAGCTCTCATTAGATTCCTGAAGGGAGAGCATGATGTTCAGTTTCCTACCATTCCTAGTTTCTCACTATATGTTGCTCCTAAGGATGTTGAGTTTTCTTTTGGTGATGATGACGATGTTGAGCCTACAGACAGTGATTAGTGGCCTGATTTACCTCTTAATTGTGCTAAGACTGTTATTAGATTAGTTTGTTTGCTAGTATTGATTGTTGTTTGTTGTTTGCTAGTTTAGATTTGTTTATGTACTTTGTGTGGATTGTTGGGTGTTATGACTGTTGTTAGAGTATTTTTAATGTATTGTGTTTAAGATTGAAATTTGGATAAATTTATGTTTATTTTTGTTTCAGCCTACTGTTTAGTAGTTAGTATTGTTGTTCTGTTTCTATTATTATAAGTAGTACAGTCATTTAATTTAATTACTAATGAGCCTGCTTACTTTTATACCTGCTTTATTATTTCAGTATTATTCATAAAAGCATGTGTAGAAGTAATTTTTTCTTTCTAGAATTTTTTTTTCATACTTATAAAAATTCCTTTTTTATTATATTTTTCTTTCTCTCATACTTTAAAATTTTTTTTTATGATAGACCAAAACTTAAGTTTGGGGGAAATGGAAAATACATTCAAATTTAAATTTTATTTGTCCTTAAAGAACTAATATTTTCTTAAAATAAAAATTTTTAACATAACATGAGGAATGAAGAATCTATTTAAGATCACTTAAATTTTTGAAATTATAAATAATTTAGTGGACTTAATAAAAAATTTTAATAACTTTGATTGATTTTAAGAATAGAATTATTCAACTTAAAGAAGAATAAGATTAAGAAATTTTTCTATTCTTAGTAGAGATAATTGAATTTTAGAAGTATTAAGAAATCAAAAATTATAACTCGAAAAAGAATAGATTGAAATTCTTTTTGAAATCTATTTATGTTATAATAATTAAGTGAAAATGTATAAGTTTGAAAATATAAGTTAAGGATAGTGAAGTTCAAAACCATTAACAGGCTATCCAGATACAATAATCCTCTCTTAAAAAAAAGGGGATATAAAAAAAAGAAAAAAAGAAAAAGAGAGGAGAAGCTTGAGGAAATGCCTAATCAAAAATTGGCTTCACTTGAATTAACTTATAAAAGGAAAACTGATTATATTTATTACTTAATTTTTATGCATGTATTTTTATTATAAAAGAATTTCATGAAGATCTTTTTCTTGTGAATAATTTATGTGGTCTTAATATAATAAATTACAATTATTTTCGAAGTGAATGAAAATTTTTTGAAGTCTTATGATTTGGTAGTTAGAATATTCTTTAAATTCTTAAAATTTAACTTAGTTAGTGAAATTTGGTTAATGATTTACTAAAGCCTTTATAAAATCAAAAATCTTAAGGAGTCTTAAATATTTACCTTTTTATTCCAAATGTTATACATTTATATAGTAAAAAGGGTTACTTGAGGACGAGTAACGTTTAAGTTTGGGGGATTTTGATCCAAGAAAAAAATACCTATTTTTATGCCTTGATTTTTATTAATTTTTAAGGATATTATGCTTTAATGAAAGGTATTTTTGTGTTTTTCGATGTAGGTAATACAAAAATGTTCAAGAAGGAGAAAAATATGAAAAAGGAGCAAAAAGGAGAAAAATAGAGCCAAAATGTAAAATTGTCGAAATTACTGGCCTGGCGCTTAGGCGCCAGAGTCCGGTGCCTAAGCGCTAGCTCGATATAGAAAAATGTTAAGTTTTTGACGACTTTTGGGCTGTTATTTTGATGGTGTGAGCGGTTATTGGACCTTCTAGAAGACTGGCAGATGTTCCTAGTTTATAGGACATGTGATACAATGTATTTGGACGCTTCAAAATGGTTTTAATCGCGAAGAGGTGCGATCCAAAGTGAAGAGGTGCGAAGAACCGGACGCGGTGTCCGTCGCCAGCGCTGCATTCCAGCGCCAGCGCCGACACACCTTCGAAGATTCATCGAATGTTGACACATTTTGAAAAGGTGCCTTGAGGCAACACTTGAAGCCTATAAATACGAGGGTATTCCTTCAGAGAAAAAACCCCATCTACCCCTCCCTATCTAGAGTCCAATCTAGAGAGAGAATTAGAGATATCATATTAGGGCCACCTTTTTACTTTCCTTCATAAATTGGTGAGTTTATTTTAGATTTTGTATTTAGAGTTTGAAAGAGTTGGTGCATCTGTAGTTCATTACGCTGTGGAGTCAGTAGGAATCAGAATTTCAGTAGGAGAAACATCTAAGATAGGTATTTTTATTTTAATTCAAAGTTTATTTATTATGTTTTGTTATTTAATTTCAATGTGTTCTGAGTAGTTAATTTACTTTCTCCTTTGAATTATGAAAAGATAAATAAGATAATACAAAATTCATCGGAGAATTAAAAATCATATATTTTCAAAACATTGTGATGATATTAATACCGGTTCTTAATTTACTATTTAAATTGGCTATTTAAATTGTTAAAACCTATCAAGAGTTTTGAGACCTAGAAGGAAATGAATTTTTAACTTGTAGATATCACATGAATCCTTGGGTAGTCGAAGGCCTCAGTGCGGGTTATTCAAGGTGAAGTGCAAATAAATAGGAAGATGTTATATATCGGGCGTAGAATGGATAAGTTTTTAGAGTGACGGACTAAATTCTCGTGATTTGGATTATAGTAAAAGGAAAGGGTCACTAGTAGGGCCGACCATAGCCACCCTCGGACATCAAGTAGTGTGAGCCTAGATTAACCCATTCTCGCTAACAATACATCCGGACCTTATCTATAGATGCAACAATGTTCTTTGCCCTTGGATCAAAGGATAAAGAATATGAATGCTTCTATTTGGCACAATACAATAAATTTCTATTCTCCACGAATATTATCATTATCTTAGAAAAACTTAGATTAATTGAAAGGGAGAAAGTTGCTTTCTTATTGCTATTTACATCAATTATTTTATTTCTGATTTATTATTGCATCTAGTAAATTAAAGATATTCTATTTTTAATTATAAAAGAAATACTTGAAAATAAAAATATTTAAAGATCTATAACTCTCTCATCGTGGGAACAATACTGGGGTATTTGTTTCAAAGCCCTATATTACTGGAAACGATACATATACTTGCGTAGAACCCGTAGTGTGTAAAATATTTTGCATAAAATTATATTTATATACACTAGTCGCTATTATTATTTATAACATATATTTTTGAAAGCATTAATTAGTACGTTTATCTTCAGAGGACTTCGGGTCAAGTTTTTGGCACTGTTGCCGGGGAAGAAGATTTTAGTATGCATATATTTATATCGGGTCAGAGACCCATTATCTCCTACCATTTTTATACTGGCTTTTGATTATCTATCCAGAGTTCTTAACATAGCCTAGGGTAATGCTCACCATCTGTGTTATAAGCATAGCTCTTCCCAGATTATCAGTCATCTGGCTTATGCTGATGATGTTATTCTTTTCAGTAATGGAAGTAAACATGCCATAAGGAAAACTATGTAGATTTTAGACCAATTTTCCCAAGTGTCTGGCCTAGAACTTAATAAGTAGAAATGCCAATTTTTGGCTGGGAAGCATTATAAACACCATAATTGGCTTAAGGAAACCACTGGCTTTGCCTCAGCTGTTTTGCCTCTCAAATATTTGGGTGTGCAACTACTTAAGGGAAGGAAAAATCAAACTCAGTATAATGATGTGGTTAACAAAATTTCTTTCTCTATAAATTACTGGACTAATAGCTTCCTCTCCAATGGGGGCAGACTGACCTTATTAAAAAGTATTCTCTCAACTTTTCCTCTCTACACAATGCAAATTGTGAGAATGAAGAAGAGCACTCAAAAGATGTTATAAACCATGTTTAACAAAATCCTTTGGGAAGGCCAATATAAACACACCACTGGACTGTGTGGAACAAGCTATGTAAACTCGCCATCGCTGGGGATCAGGCTTCAAGAGCTTTCAACAAATGAGCTATCATTTCTATTGTAAGCAATGGTTTAAATTCAGGCAACAAGATACCATGTGGGCTAAGTTCCTTAAAGAAAAATATTGCAAAAAATTGCATCCTGATGCTGTCCAACCTAAAATAGGTGACTCCAAACAATGGAAAAACTTGTTAAAAATCAGGGAAGCTGCTAATCAATTGTGTTGCTGGAGAGTTGGAGCAGGCAAAATTAGCTTCTGGATGGACACCTGGTTATCGATGGTCCCCATTCCTCCCAACCTGATTTCAATTCTAGCTTTACTGTTTCAGATTTCTGGCTGCAGAATCAATGGAATGTGGATGCTCTTAAATAGGTGGTTGATGAGGACACTGTGTAGCAAATACTATCTATCCCTATTGAACCTGCAAAACCTGATAAACTCTTGATTAAACACCCTCCCTCTCAATCTGTGAATAACTTCATTCATGACTCCTTCACTCATTGGTCTTCTACTAGCTGGGGTACACTTATCTGGTCTACCAAATTATCCCCTTCCATGTCTTTCTTTAATTGGAGACTATTCCATAGATTTCTTCCCTTGGATGATATCCTGAAATTAAAAGGTTTAAGATCTGCTTCAAGATGCTCGGTCGTGTCATTCGAGGAGGAAACCTATCCACATCTGTTTCTACACTGTCCTTTCACTACACAGGTTTGGGATGATGTTCTACAACAGATAAATCTCTCACATTACAGACATAATTGGGTTACTTTTGAAGCTTGTTGGGATGATTAGAAAGATCAGAAATGGTGTCGTATCCCCCTAATTATTAACTGGTTTGTGTGGATGGCTAGGAATCAGGCAAAGTATGAGGATAAACCTTGCTCCCCCAGAACAGTTGTGATTAACTGCTACAACTATATTAACAAATCATATGCTGCTTCTCATATTCCTACAAAGAAGGTCTCTTTAGTGCACTAGATGTTTCCTACCCAGCCCTGGATTAAAATCAATGTTGATGGGAGTTTTACCTCTTCTGCTACTAGTATGGGTGTTGTATGCAGAAATCATGTGGGACATTTACTATGGTTATTTCAGTCTCCTCTCATTACCTCTTCTGCTTTGGAATCTGAGATGACAGCTGTCCTTTGAGCCTTAAAAACTGCAAGAGCCTTTAACTTTCAAGATGTCTGGATTGAATTTGATTCACAACAGGTTATCAAAATGATGCAGGGTACCTTCACTCCTCCATGGAATTTAGTCTACTTATACAAAAAAATTCTATTTTTCTCCTTACACCTTACTCTACAATGGTCTCAAATCCGTCGAGAAGGGAATCAATAAGCCAACTGGTTGGCAAAGACCTATGCCTCCAACAAAAATGTAACCTTTTCCTTTTTGCCTTTTGAGCCTTTAAGGCACATACTTTTGGGGGACTCTCTTCACCCTCCCTTCATTAGATGTACTTAACTTTCTCATATTAATGATATTTTCCTTTTGCTAATATATATATATATATATATATATATATATATATATATATATATATATATATATATATATATATAAATAGGATACTAGTGCCTTCGTGGTTTGCTCCGCTGTGGTTTTTGCTTTGATAGGGTCATTGGCGGCGCAAGGTGGTTATGCAACGGTGGACCTTTTTTGAAGGATTGTAACATTTTTGGGTGGTGTTATGGTGCTCCTTTGTTCAATCCCTGCTTCCTAGGTTCTTTGTTTTGAATTCGGGTACTGTTACATTGGCGCAAGGAAGGTAGAGTGACTTTTTTGCCTACTTTTCGGGATTTCCTGTCATAAGGGTTAGATTGGAGGCTACTTCAGTAACTTTGATATGTTTCTAATTATTTTACGGTGCTCCTAGTTTCATTGGGTTTTTGCCTCTTTCATGGCAAAGGCATTCCCGATTGACACTGACACCAATGTCCAATGGGCTAAAGCAACATATGATGGTGTAGTAGGGAAAGGTCAAACTCACCACAAATCATTTGATCATCTTGTGTTCCCACAAGCCTTGCATAATGCAGCTACTGGGAAATGTGCTTGCCCTTATATCCGGCCCATGGCTCTAAGAACGGACAGCCCGCGACAATATTTACTTTTCAGGAGATGCTTACATTCACTGAGGCAGTCAAATTAACTTGATTTAAAAATTCCAATAGAGACATCCCAAAATTATTTATGTAAGAAAATACTTTAAAGGCTTAGCTCTGATTGGCTCTTGGAAGCTTAGACTGTTGGATGGCATACACCTTTCATTAAGGTTGTCTAATGAGGAGGACTATGCCAGAATATTTACCATATAGGCTCTTGTGATAGCAGGCACTACAATGAAGATTTGAAAATGGACCCCAGATTTTGATCCCACTAAGGAGCCTCCCATTGTCCTTATGTAGTTTAAATTCTCAAATCTGCCAATACAATTATATCACCTCAATGCCATTTTTAACACCAGCTAAGCACTTGGAACCCCTTTAAAAGTGAACTCACCCACCTATGATATGGCAAACCATCAGCTGCAAGAGTGTTAGTAGAAAGAGACATCACTCTACCAGACTTAGAAGGCATTTGGATCAAAACTAATGAGGATGAATTCTGGCAAGCTATTGAAGTGGAGCAGAGACCATCTTACTGTCAACAGTGTAGAATGTTTGGTCATGTTAAGGAATCTTGCTATAGACTCCACCATCCTATACGACCTCCCAAGTTGGTCAATTCTGCTACTACTACCAAAGAAGTCCTGGACATTATTCTGTAGGTGGGAAAGATTACTAAAAATGTAGCTCCTTCTGATAGGCAGGGGGAACTGAGAGCTGATCATTTGATGACAACACAAATCATTCCACTTGTTGATCCAGGTAGTGCTCCTAGACCTCAGAATAGGGAGAAGGGGGTGCAGGGATCTTTTCCAGGTCAGAGGGACACACATGAAAAAAATGATCAAAGTTTAACACAACTAGATGAAGAAATGAAAGGAGAATGACAAGTACAATCGAGCAGTAAAAGGAAGAAGAGTAGATCAGATGTTCACCTCTCAAGAGATATCCAGCCCGGCTGACCCTCTAGACTCCACATCTCTTGCCCCTTACCCCACTACTAGAGGGAAAGGGGAAAACATTCTCTCTATGATTAAATTTAGGTGTTGGAATATAAGGGGAGTGGCAAAATCCTCTTCGCTTAGTAGACTCAAATAATTAGTTAAAGCACACGAGCTTTGGAGCTTTGCTCTTTTTGAACCAATGGTTACAAAGACCATTCATCACATCATCAAGAAATTCCCTCAATTTACTCATTTTACTAATTTGTATAACAATATTTGGTTTTTTGCAAGGTCAGAACTGCAACGAACACTTATTCATGATCATACCCAATTCTTTCATATTCAATTTTAATAGGGGAGCAACAGGGTTTTGCAACTTTTATTTAAGCTAGTTGCAATGTGATACAACAACAAGGCCTTTGGCAAGATATATTGCAGATTGGCAACAATATTGACTCTTTCTGGTTTTTGGGTGGGGATTTCAATTTCTTGATATCTTCTATTGAGAAGAAGGGTGGCAACCCTCCTATTCCTGCTTCTATGACTA
Organism: Papilionanthe hookeriana x Papilionanthe teres; assembly: GCA_022702705.1. NCBI lineage: Eukaryota > Viridiplantae > Streptophyta > Magnoliopsida > Asparagales > Orchidaceae > Papilionanthe > Papilionanthe hookeriana x Papilionanthe teres. Next base: position 42,888,969 of record CM040436.1, on the reverse strand, counting down.
GATTCAACCAATTCATCTTGGATACTGTTCTCTTTGACCTGGGTTTCCAGGGTCCTAGATTTACCTGGAGAAGAGGGAATACCTGGGAAAGGCTTGACAGAATTCTGGTAAACTCAAAGTGGCTCCATAATTTTCCTTTTACTTTTAATACTCACCTTTCCATGACAGCTTCTGATCATAGACCCCTATTGTGTTCTATCAACAACACTAGGAGTGGGGGTGGGGGGTGGGCCTTTTAGATTTTAGAATATGTGTCTTCAGCACCCAGACTTCCTTTCTGAACTAGCAAAGATATGGAAGGCTGAGGATGGGGAAATCCATGGGTCAACCTCTGACAATTGCAGAAGAAGACTGCTATTCATTTTAGAGCTTGGAATTGGGCAACTTTTGGTAATTTTTAGGAAAATGTTAAACAGGTCGAAGAGACTGTTAATAATGTGGAGGCTGGATATCAATTGGGCAACTTCTCTGAAGCTGAACTTCATCTAGCACATGAAAAGTTAATGACCTAAATTCAATACTAAGAAAATTTCCTAAAACTATAGGCTGCTACTACTAAATTCATGGATGGGGACAGGAATTCTAGATTCTACCATGCTTGTATCAGCTATAGAACGAAATGTAATATAATTCTTACCATTAAAACTTCTGCTGGATCCAAACTCACTACTCCTAAGGAAATTGCTGAAGATGCTGTTAAGCACGTCAAACATCTGTTTACTAACAGATATCCTCACAAACCTCATATCCAACACCCCATATTTCAGGATTGTTAAAATTATGTTCAGAATTTGATTTTAACTCAGCTTCCTTTGTAGGATGAAATTAAGGCTATTTTGGACTCTATTTATAGGAACAAAGTAGCTGGGCCTAATGGATTCACCACTTCATTCTATAAAGCCAAGTGGTCCTTAATTAACAAGGATGTTGTCAAAGCAGTCCAATGTTATTTTCAAGGTGTGGATCCCGCCAAATACTTTACTGCCTCTACTATCATTTTGATCCCAAAAAACAACACCAGATCAATCAGGGGAGATTTCAGACCCATTAACCTTACCACAGTCATCTCTAAATTAATAAAAAATGTCATTGTGTCCAGACTTCAACCCCATTTGCATAAGATTATTAAAGCTTATCAGGCTGCTTTTGTGAAAGGTAGATCAATATCTGATAACATCCTATTAGCCCAAGAATTACTATTAGACCTAGACAGAAAGTGTAGAGGTCATAATGTGATCTTCAAACTTGAAATCAAGAAGGCATATGATACCATCAGCTGAGATTTCATCCTGGATACTCTTGTTGCTAGGAGCTTCCAAAGTGAATTTGTCAAGCTGATTGGAAGGTGGCTGAAATGCAATCCTTACTCTATTATGGTGAATGGCAGATTCCATGGTTTCTTCAGTGCAACCAAGGGCATTAAAAAAGGAGATAAACTTTCTCCAACTATATTCATTCTTTCCTTTGATTACATATCTAGATTGCTGGATGATTTGTTCATTATCTCTCCTCAGCTGGCTTACCATCATAGGTCTAATATGATCATCAGTGATTTGTCTTATGCTGATGACCTTATCATCTTATCTAAGGCTACTAGACATGCTGTGAAAGCTGTGAGCCAAGTTCTTAAACACTTTCAGCTTACTTCTGGGATTGAGCTAAATTTACAGAAATGTCATTTCTTTGCTAGCACCAAAGTCAGTTCTCACATCCAGCATTGGATCTATGATTATATAGGTTTTAGTCAAGCTGCTCTTCCCATTAACTACATTGGTGTTCAGTTACTTAAAGGAAGAGCCAAACAGACTCAATTCCATGAGGCCATTGAGAAAATTAAAGACAAATTACATTGCTGGACAAACTCTTTAATGTCTAATGGTGGAAGCCTTTCTTTATTAAAAGATATTCTCTTATCTATCCCTTCTTATGCTCTACAGATGCTTACTATGAAGAAGAGCACTTAAAAATTATTGGACAGGATGTTCAACAGATTTTTGTGGGCTAGACAACAAAAGCAATTTCATTGGTCATCTTGGCGGAAGCTTTGAAAACCCGCACAACTAGTGAAATGGGGATCAAAAACTTTTCACATATGAGTTTTATTAATTTATGTAAATTATGGATCAGGATCAGAGCACAAGAATGTCTGTGGGCCATCTACATGAATGGGAAGTACTGTAAAAGTGTGCACCCAACTGTGGTGACCCCAAAGCAGGGAGACTCCACGCTGTGGACTAAGCTGCTATCCATTAGAAACCAAGCTGAAGATCTGTTTATCTGGGAGCTAGATGAAGGACAAAATAGTTTCTGGTTAGATCAGTGGATTTGGAATGGGGATAAACATCCTTGCACTCAATCTCATTACCAACAACAAACAAAAGTAAGAGATTACTGGTCTGAAAATCAATGGAACAACAGAATTCTCAGCACCTTTCTTACTAATGATAAAATACAACTGGTCTAGCAAACTCCCTTCTATCCTGGGAAAAAAGATAAATTAGTTACTAGAAATGGTCACTCTCAAAAGCTCACTAGCTTTATCTATCAAAAGTTTTTTCATTGGAATCAAGTAGATTGGGGTCCCCTTGCTTTAGACCTCTAGTAGCAATAAAAGGACCCCAGCTGGAACCATTAATTAGAATGGAATGAGAATTATTTTTTAGCCATCTCTGCATCAGATTGCAGAATGAATCAGTGAACCCCCTAGCAGATAACACCTGAAGAAGGAAATCCCAGTTTATGGTATCATATGCCTTTCTGATATCCAACTTGTAAATAATGTTGCCACCTCTGCACTGTTTATCAAGATCCAGCAGCAATTCCTGGGCTAGGAGGACATTATCTGCAATAGATCTCCCCTTAACAAAAGCAGATTGGTTCAAACTGATCAGCTTACATAAGTGAGGTTGAAGTCTAGCTGTAATAATCTTACTTATGATTTTCGTGATTTCAGAAGTTAAGCTGATAGGACAATGTAATCCTGTAGCTAGGAAAGGTCTCCCCAAAATAATAGATATCTCTTTATCGTCCTCCATATCAAGCATAATGAAATCAACAAAAAAGATAAATTGATCCACTTTTACTAAAACATCCTCTATAACTCATTTAGGATATGTTATCGAACGATCTGCTAACTACAGAGTAACAGTAGTCATGGTTATTTCGCCTAATCCCAGTCTTTTAAATATAGATAATAGCATAAAGTCAATGTTTGCACCTAAATCAAATAAAGCATTCCCATAAAATCTATCTCTGATTATACATTGAATTGTGAAACTACCAGGATTTTTAAATTTTTTAGGAAGTTTCTTCTGAATTATTGCACTGCATTCTTCATTAAGTGCAACAGTCTCGTTATCTTTAAACTTCATTTTCCTGTTTAGAATATCCTTCATAAAATTCACATAGCTTAGTATTTTTTCTAAGGCTCTTATAGTAAGTTTCTTAAAAATGTCCAAAAACATTGAAAATTGCTTATCCAAGTTTTGTTGTCGAAGTCTCTGAAGAAATGGTGGGTTGGCTTTTCTAAATCAATTTTAGGTGGAGAAATAGGTCTTTCCAAACCTTTCAGAGCGTCCTCTTTGGTTCTTCAATCTCTTCTTTCTCTACTTCAGTCTTTTTAAACTCTTCCTTCCAACTCTCTACCACTTCTTAATTGAATAGCTTTTAATTGCTCTTTATTTTTGTCACTTGGATTTATCTCTGTAATACTAGGAAGCGTTCTTCTAGATCTATTACTTAATGAATTGACTATTTGTTCCAATCGATTCTCAATATTTCTAATTGTAGCTCCTTGACTTCGCAATTGATTTCCCATTTGTAACACCACTTCTTCTATAAACAACTTCTTCTCTTTAAATTATGAAGCATTGTTAAAACCTGGAGGAAAAGTAGGTCCATATTTATTATTCCCTTGGTTGGTCCAATTACCCAATGGGTTTACTTGATTTTTCCATCATTGTTGATTACTACCACCCTGATTGTTGTTATTCTAGTTAAAGTTTGGATGGTTCTTCCAAAATGCGTTATAATAATTGGAATATGGGTTATTAGGCTTGTTTATGACATTCAAAGTTTCTAAGGATATTTGAGAATCTATCATTTGACCTAATAAATTTCCTTCAATAATTGAAATTGTGGATCATTATTCTTGGGAATCAGCACAATGCTAGATGAACTGAAGTAGTGAGGGAAGTCCTTCCCAGAGAAGAAGCTGGAAATAGCCTCAATAACATCTGCTTTAATAACAGTCCAAGTCTTCTTGTAGAAATCTGCAGTGAAACCATCAGGGCCTGCTGATTTATTGTTGTCAATAGAATTCAAGGCCAACCAGATTTCCTGTTCAGTACGGGGAATTGGTGAGAGGAAAGTTGGTTAATGTAACTATAATGTTGTTGGAGAATGGAGGTGTTAATAGAAGGTCTTTCAGAATGTGGCTGCTGGAAAAGTTTCTGAAAATAAGTATGAGCACTTTTGCCAATTTCCCCACTGGTATGAAGCCAGGCACCATCAACATTCTTGATGCTATGAATGGTATTACACTTTCTCCTGTATTTGATGTAAGCATGAAAAAATTTTGCGTTTCTATCACCTTCAGTGAATCCTTGGAGTGAGGCTTTCTGTTTTAAGAAAAAATCATGTATTTCAATAGAGTTCAGGAGCTTGGTTTGGGCATCTAAGAGTTGAAGTTTAGTAGCACTCCCAGATTGCACCAAATCTTCCAGCTGATGAACCTCCTGCTCAGCCTCATGCACAGCAGTGTAAACATTCCCAAACTCCTTCCATCCCCATCTCCTGAGAAGATTACTAACTTTGATGTGCAACCTGCCCAGCTTGATCCAAGGATCATGATGAGCAGTTCCCTGCCATATGGAATGGATGAACTGAACAAAATTTTGGTGAGTGGACCAGAAATTTTGGTATCTGAAAGGGGGTCTAAAGGTATTGAGTGGGGGAGCAGATATAGACAGCAGAAGGGGTCTGTGGTCAGAGCAGCTGAGAGGGAGATGGGAGACAACTGTGTGTAAAAAATGAGAGTACCAGGATTCATTCACCAAGAACCTATCCAATCTTTCCCAAGCCTTGCTTCTTTTCCAAGTGAAGTGGGGTCCTTTATACCCAAGATCAAATAAGCCAGCTTTATGGATATTATCACTGAAATAGTTCATACTGCTAAGAGTGGGAGTTCTACCCCCCATTTTCTTTGCAGAAGTGGCAATGCAATTGAAATCCCCTCCCACCACCCAAGGGAGGGTCAAAGAGCTGCTAATCTGGTGGATTTGGTCCCAAAGTAGAATTCTGTCTTGTTTTCTACAGTCAGCATACAGAAAGGTTACAAAAATATTGTGGCCAGCAAAATTGAGAGAAAGATGAATCAGTTAGGGATGATTAATGAGGACATTACAGTTGACCTCCTTCCTACATAATATTCAAATTTTATTGTTGGAATTAGTGTAGTAAGTAAAGCCAACTAACTTTTTTAGGATTTTGTTTGGGGCTTGTTGAACCAAAGGTTCCAATATAGCAATACACCAAGGGGTGTACTTTTTATTAAGATAAAAAAGTCTTTTGAGAGAGGGAGGATTAGACACCCCCCTAATGTTCCAACAAAGTAGATTTATCATTGGTAGGGGGAGGGGGAGAAATGGAGTGGTGGGGTTTGGATTTAGTTCTTCCTCTGGTTAATGGGGGGGGGGAACCTCCCTACCTTTGGATGAAGAGATTTCAGCTAGCTTTTGACTGTCAGTTAAATTTTTCTTTTTCTTTCTAGCTGTATGAATGACCCATTCCTCCTCCATGGAGTCATGAGCTTTCACTACCAAGACAGGATGGGGGTTGCACAGTTCAGAGGGGGGGTGGATTAAGAGGTGGACTTGGATCTGAGGGGGGTTGGGGGGGTGGGGGGTCTAGGGTTGTCTGGCAGTAAAAGGTAGTGAATTTTGAGAACTGGATTTGGTGGGTTCCCTGGTATCATTTAACAGCCTTTTGGACTGAGTAGCCTCCTGCATACACACCAGAGGCCCTAGAGGAGCAGCAGTAGGGGCAGTAGGATTAGGATCTTTGTGCTGAGACACTGGTTTCTTGGGGGGAGGATGAAACCTATAACATCTGTCATTGGTATGCCCAAACATTCTACAATGAGAGCAGAAGTATGGTTTTTGCTGCATCACTACTTCTTGCTATTGTCCATCAGTCCTTGAACCAATCAAAATTTTCTTGACTTCAGGAAGGGAAATATCTCTTTCAATCTGTATTCTTGCTGCCTCTGGTTTGGCCTTATTAGTGGTAGCAGCATAATGCTTAAGTGGAGTACCCAGAGACCTCCCAATTTCGAAAAGAGCTGTTTGGTTAAAATATCTATAGGGGAGGATTGGAAACTTGAACCAAATAGGCACTATTTGGGGTTCTTAGCTAGGATCAAACTCTGGAGTCCATTTAATGATTTTCATCTCCATACCAGCTATGGTGACTTGCTGTTTGTCAAAAAGTTTGGCGTAATCCTCTTTAGCAGAAAGATTAATAAGCATGTGCCTATCATCCAACAACCCAATTCTCCAATTTCCTATGAATTGTAGGGATTCAAAAAAGCTTCTCACTAGTTCCATTTTTGGGTGTCCCAAATCAAATTTTCCAATTAATGTTAGCTTAACCTCATTATTAAGTTCTTCCAGCTCCTGATCAGTAAAGTAGACTGCAGGACAACCATCCTTTTCAGTAATTAGTCTGATAAATGGAATGGTACTCCTCCCTATAGCTGCATCATGCAATCTTTAGGGAAAAACTAAAGCAGCTGGGTCAATAGTAGAGGGAGCCCTCCCCACCACACCAGCATAAGAAGGTTTTGCCCAATCAATGTGAGTGTCCAGGTCTATAGGGCTGGCCATTAAGCCAGGAGAATCCCACAGCAGATGGAGACAAAACAATACAAAGACAAAAAGCTGGAACTAGATGTAGCAAAACCAGATGCTACAAGAGTACACCAAACCATCCACTGCAGAGAGAATCTGTGAACAAGAATGCAGAGGAAAGAACTCCCCAACCAGTGGGAAAGCCAATTTAACAGTAAATATTTGAAAAGAATCCAACCGGGAAAGGACAAAACCACCAATGCAAAAGCCAACAGCTTACCCACCTTACCACCAGACCAACAGAGCTCCACCACCCACCTAAAAGCCGCCAGAGCAAAATTCTCCACCAGAGCTTATACTCGAGAACCCTATATATATATATATATATATATATATATATATATATATATATATATGTCTCTTCGGAGACATCCGATAAAATTGGAACGATACAGAGAAGATTAGCATGGCCCCTGCGCAAGGATGACACACATAAATTGAGAAATTGTCCAAAATATTTGAAAAGAATCCAATCGGGAAAGGCCAAAACCACCAATGCAAAAGCCAACGGCCTTACCCACCTTACCACTGCACCAACGTAGCTCCACCACCCACCTAAAAGCCGCCGTAGCAAAATCCGCCACCGGGCTTATCCCGAGAACCCTATATATATATATATATATATATATATATATATATATATATATATATATATATATATATATATATATATATATATATATATATATATATATATATATATATGTCTCTTCGGAGACATCCGATAAAATTGGAACGATACAGAGAAGATTAGCATGGCCCCTGCGCAAGGATGACACGCATAAATCGAGAAATGGTCCAAATTTTTATATATAGAAGAGGAGATGGGGATGAGAGAGAAGTTCCAGAATTTTAGGGATGTTTCTTGATGTGATTTCAAATTTCCTTAGGTATTCTGATTGGTTTTTCTGTTGCTTGATCCTGGTTTCCTTTGATTTCCTTTGGTTTGAAGTTCTCTGTTGTTGTTGATTGTCTCTTGCTGTGGTTTTCTGCTTCCTGAGTATTTGTTTTTCAAATTCTGGGTTCTGGTAGTTCCTTTCTTTCAGAATTCTGGGTTCTTGATTTCTATATTTCCTGGGTTTCTTCTTTGGTTCTACTGTTCCAGTTCTTTTTTTTTTGTTCTTGCTTATCTTATGGCTGAAATGAATACTGGTAAGGCTTCTTTTCTTGAATTCGCTGGTATGGGCATTATTGAACAGGATGACAAACTAACTTTCCCTCAATCTTATCATGACACGACTGCTGGAAAGGGAGGTTGTCAATTTTTTAAGCAAGTGGTCAAGAAGGGTGCCAAACTTTCCCTTTTTTTCTCTGATTCTGAATTGTCTTCACTTGTGGATGTTCAAAAATTTACTTTAATTGGTAAATTTCAATATGGTCATCCAAAAATGGATAACATCAGAAAGATTTTTGAAGGACTCGAAATCGGTCGGGAATTGGAAGGTTGGCCTCTTTGATGGTAGGCACATTATGATCCATCTTTCAAAGGAAGAGGATTATGCAAATCTGTTTTCCAGGAAATTCATCATGACTGAAGGAAGATATATGAAGATCTTGAAATGGTCCCCTAATTTTGACCCTAATCAAGAAGCTCCTATTGTTCCTATTTGGTACAGGCTTCCCAATTTGAAACTTCATTTTTTCAATCATCAGGTTATTTATGCTATAGGGACTGCTATAGGAAGGCCTTTAAAATTGGATATGTCTACTTTTAACCTCTCTAGGCCATCCTTGGACAGAATTCTTGTTGAAAGAGACATTACTCTTCCAGAGATTGATGAAATTTGGCTTGGTTCTCCTCATAATGGCTATTGGCGACTTATAGTTCCGGAACATAAGCCTCGCTTATTACTATCACCGTAGAATGTTTGGACATTCTAAAGAAGGTCGTTATAGATTAAAGCCTGATCTTAAACCAGTTAATATTAAAAGTGTCAATTCTTCTTTATTGGCTAAAGATGGATCAGTACCTGAGGGGCCCTTAGCTGTTGAAAATCAGAATCTACAACCTGTTGGGACAAAAGATCCTGTTATGAATAATATTAATCCTATACAAAATCCTACTCAAATTCAAAATATTAATTCTGAGGCTGCTATTATGGTTGAAAATTCTATTATTAATGTCATTGATTCTAGGGCACTTTCTGATGTTATTCCTTCAGCTGTGTTACCTGATGTTATTCCTTCAGCTGTATGACCTGCTGTGTTACCTGCTGTTATTCAGAATGTTACTGAAGGGGATGTTCACATTCAAGCTGAATTTATAAATATTGATCCTCACTTTCATATCAACCGAGATAATACTTCTTGTACTCAGGGTTTGGAACCTGAATTAGTTGATAAAGTTATTTCAGATCCTTCTGATAATGTTGTTACTGATCATTATTTATCCAAGGAAGTGTTACCTCCAGCCATGCACTATCCAGTTTTTAACCTTAAACCACAGGAGAATACTGATATCAATAGTAATATGGCTATTGTTAATAGTGATCTTAATAAAGATTGGGTGTTGAAAAGAAGTAAGAAAAAGAATTTTGTTGATCATCTATCTGCCGAGAACATCATTCCATTTAGTCCTTCTGCATCTTCCTTCTCTAGATTGACTAGAGGAGGCAGATCTACCCATCATGATTAATTTTCTCTGTTGGAACATTAGGGGAGTGGCAAACCTTGGCTCCCTTAATAGATTATTAAGACTTAACAGGGTTTATAAATGTTGGGTGGTGGTTCTTCTTGAACCAATGGTTAAATCAAACTTGGACAGATTTATAAGAAAGTTCTCTGGTTACAATCTAGTTTTTAATTCTTCCAATAAAAATTGGGTTTTCTATAGAAAAGAGATAAAGGTTGATATCCTGGTGGATCATTCTCAATTTTTACATATTCATTTTGAACTTGATCTCGTTTAAAGGATTTGCTTCTTTTGTTTATGCTTCATCTTCTAAAGCTGATAGAGAAGATCTTTGGTCTCATTTACATATGATTGGTCAAAATATCAATGAGGGATGGATGGTTGGAGGTGATTTTAATTGTATTACACATCCTAGTGAAAAGAAGGGGGGAAGAAATCCTAATGTCAATGATATGCTGGTTTTTACTTATCAAATTAAAAATGCTGGATTGTTTGATATTGGCTTTGAAGGTTCTCCCTTTACTTGGAATAGAGGATGCATCTATGAAAGATTGGATAGAATCCTTGTTAATAAGGCTTGGCTAGATCTGTTTCCTAGTTCCAAAGTCCAGCACGTTGCTAGATTGGGGTCTGATCATTCCCCTCTACTTATTAAAATTGTTGTTACCAATACTGTTCATAAAGCCTGCTTCAGATATTTGAATGTATGGTCTTCTCATCCTAATTACAGTAAGTTAATTGAGCTTAATTGGTGCATTCCACAGGATTTTTTAAATGCAAATCCTCTTATTCAATTATGGCAAATTCAGAAAAACTGGCTAAAACTTTGACTAGCTGGAATTGGAATGAGTTTGGTAATATTAATTCCAATATCAGATATGCTGAAGATTTGGTCTCTAAGCTTGAAAAAGATGTTGAAAATGGTACTTGTTCTGAACATGAGTTACTGCTGGCAAATGAAAGATTGAATTCAGCCATTCTTCAAGAGGAATTGTTTCTTCAACAACAAGCTTCAGCCAATCATTTTCCTTATGGAGATAAGAATTCTAAGTTCTTCCATGCTTTTATCAAATACAGGAGATCTCTCAACACTATTATGAAAATTAACTCCTCTACTAAAGGATGTTTATGATTCCCAAGAAATTTCTAATGATGTTGTTTTGTATTTCCAGAATCAGTTTTCCTTTCAGCCTGTTAATTCTTCATTATTTTCTACTTAGCTTCTGCAATATGGAATGTTTAAAGGAAATGCTGATCTGTTAACTAATTCACCCACTGAAGAGGAAGTTTTTTCTACCATTAATTCAATGGATAGTAACAAAACAGCTGGGCCAGATGGTTATTCTTCTGATTTCTAAAAAAAGTCTTGGAATATTATTAAGCAAAATGTGATTGCTGCTATTCATGCATTTTTCAAGGTTTTTATCTGCCTAAATATTTTGCATCCTCTTCTATTTTGAATCTCCACTAAATCTAAACCCTTAAAATCTTTAAAAATCTTCACAAATTCATGAAATTCTCCATTTTTCGCACAGGTTCCACAGATTGTACAACATCTTCATGAAATTACTTGAGTTCCTAACTTAAAGTTTTAAGAATCGGAAACTAAATTCTTATTTCCATCCTTTGAGATCAATATAAGACCACTTAAATGAAGCAAGTCATCTGATTCTCTTCTTAGAACTTTTGATGCCACTTAGGTTGGATGTGAGTCCCTAAGCTTTCCTTCCCAATGAAGCTTGTCACCTCTTAGGTTGGATCTGAGTCCCTGATATTTCCTTCCTAAGTTAACATTATTTGCACTTTGAGGCAAGTGTAAGACCCCCTTAAATGGATCAAGACATCCTAATTCTCATCTCTACACTTCGAGGCAGGTGTAAGACCCTCTTAAATGGAGCAAGGCATCCTATTACTTATATTTGCACTTCAAGATTGGTATAAGAACCCCTTAAATGAAGCAAGACATCTGATTCTCTTCTCAACTCTTTTGCTACTTTTTGGGTTATATGTGAGTCCTTGAGCATTCCTTCCTAATCTAGCTCGTCAATTGTTAGGATGGGTGTGAGTCCTTAAGCTTTCCTTCCTAATGTGACATTCTCAGCACTTTGAGGAAGGTGTAACACCCCCTTAAATGGAGCAAGGCATCCTAGTCCATCTCTACACTTAGAGGAAGGAGTAATACCCCTTCAGTGGAGCAAGAGATCCTAGTCCTCATCTCTGTACTTTGAGGTAGGAGTAAGACCCATTCAAGTCCTCATCTCTGCACTTCGAGGCAGAAGTAAGACCCCTTTAATGGAGCAAGGCATCCTAGACCTCATCTTTGCACTTTGAGATTAGTACAAGACCCCCTTAAATGGAGCAAGTCATCCGATTATCTTCTCAACACTTTTGCTTCTTCTTGGATTTGATGTGAATCCCTGAGCTTTCCTTCATAATGTAGCACATCACCTTATAGGATGGATGTGAGTCCCAAAACTTTCGTTCCTAATGTTACATTCTTAGAATTCAAGGAAGGTGTATAACCATGTTAAATGGATCAATGTATCTTAGTCCACATCTCTGCACTTCGAGATCGGTATATAACCCACTTAAATGGTGTTAAGACAATCAATTCTATTCTTAGCACTTTTACTACCTTTTGGGTTTGATGTGAGTCCTTAAGCTTTCCTTTTCAATGTAGCTTTTCATCTCTTAGGTTAGATGGGAGTCCCTAAGCTTTCCCCCTCTAATGTGACAGTCTTAGCAATTAGAGGCAGGTGTAAGACCCCCTTACATGGAGCAAGGAATTTTATTCCTCATCTCTACACTTCGAGATTTGTATAAGACCCCATTAAATGGAGCAAGGCAAATGATTCTCTTATAAACACTTTTGCCTCTTAGGTTGGAAGTGAGTTCCTAAGCTTTCCTTTGTTATGTGACATTATCTGTTCTTTAAGGTAGAAGTAAGAACCTCTTAAATGGAGCAATGCATCCTAGTCCTCATCTCTTCATTTCAAGGCACGTGTAACACACCCTTAAATGGAGCAAGCCATCCTAGTCCTCATCTCTGTACTTCGAGGTAGGTGTAAAACCACCTTAAATGAAGCAAGGCATCCTAGTCCTCTACTCTGCATTTTGAGGCAAGTGTAAGAACCCCAAAAATGGAGCAAGGTGTCCTAGTCCTCATCTCTGCACTTCGAGATCGTCACAAGACCTCATTAAATGGAGAAAGGCATCTGATTTTCTTCACAGCACTTCTACTATCTCTTGGATTGAATGTGAATCCCTGAGCTTTCCTTCCCAATGTAGCTCATCACCTCTTAGGATGGAAGTGAGTCTCTGAGCTTTCCTTCCTAATGTGACATTCTCGCACTTTGAGGCAGCTGTATGACCACCATAAATGAAGCAAGGCTTCCCAGTCCTTATCCCGACACTTTTGAGATCAGTATAAGACCCCTTTAAATGGAGTAAGCCATCTGATTCTATTCTTAGCACTTTTCCTACCTCCTAAGTTGAATGTGAGTCTTTAAGCTTTCCTTCCCAATGTAGCTCGTCACCTCGTAGGTTGGATGTGAGTCCCTGAGCTTTTTCCCCCCTAATGTGACATTCTCAGCACTTAGAGATGGGTGTAAGATCCCTTTAAATGGAGCAAGGCATCCTAGTCCTCATCTCTGTACTTCAAGCTCGGTATAAGATCCCCTTAAATGGAGCAAGGCATCTGATTTTCTTCTCAGCACTTTTGCTACCTCTTGGTTTGGATGTAAGTTTTTGAGCTTTCTTTCCCAATGTAGCTCGTCACCTTTTAAGTTGGATGTAAGTTCCCGAGCTTTCCTTCCTAATGTAACATTATCTACATCTTGAGGCAGGTGTAAGACCCCCTTAAATGGAGCAAGGCATCCTAGTCCTCATCTTTGCACTTCAAGCCAGGTGTAAGCCCCCCTTAAATGGATCAAGGCATCCTAGTCCTCACCTCTGCACTTTGAGATCAGTATAAGACCCCCTTGAATGGAGTAAGGCAACCAATTTTCTTCTCAACACTTTCGCTACCTCTTGGGCTGGATATGAGTCCCTGAGCTTTCCTTCCCAACGTAGCTCATCACCTCTTAGGTTGGATGTGGGTCCTTAAGCTTTCCTCCCTAATTTGACATTCTCATCACTTCAAGTTAGTATGAGACTTAGTATGAGACCCCCTTAAATTGAGCAAGGAATTCGAATAACTTTTCAGCACTTTTGTTACCTCATGGGTAGGATGTGAGTTCCAGAGCTTTCCTTCCCAATATAGCACTCTTTGCACATTTTTACATCTTAAACTTTGTAAAGTTATAAGAATTTAAATCAAAATTTAAAACATAAATTAATGATGGAATGGAATCGAAGTTCTCACAAATTGAGTTCATCCTAACCGTTAGGTTTTCGATAAGAAATCCAGATGGTCACCTCTGTGGATTCATGAGATACCCCGTCTTATAAATCTTGAGTGAGTGTAGTTTCATTCAAGTTGGGTGGCTTGAATTCACATCTACAATTTGAAGGTACACTTGCTTTTTCCCCAGCAGAAACAAGTTCTCACTTAACGTTGTGTTCTGCTCTGAGCATCAGCTTAGGCAATTATGTTAGTTTTGTTGATCTCATTGATCAACACCAATACGTGCAGTGTGCTTGTCCAGTACACCACACCTATTGGGGGTTAATCGCAACTATCTTAAATAAGTTTTTATAAATATTTTCAGTTCAGTCACAAAGTATAATCAATTCAACAAGAAAGCAGCCAATCTATACATAAGTATGTGTATTCCTCAAGTAATACAGAGCCCTAGTGAAGTCTTGGTCATCGATCTCACAAGGATGAAGCAAATCTTTAAAACATAACACATAAATACAATATTTAAATTACAATGCTCGTGAAGTAAATACTAAACTTACTAAAATTTAAAGATACTAAAGATTCTAAGATCACTAAAGTATTTTTTAAACTTCAAATTAAAGTTAACTATCATTACACTAAGATTTGTATTGAAATGTTCAAATTTGGAGAAAGTTTCCTTCCCCTACAATGATTTTATAGTGAGTGAATGATAAAGATTAGTGAAAATCTAGTATTGTGGCAAATAGAAGCATACAAATTCTTTACCCTCTTCTGAGTGCTATAAAGAACATTGACTAATCCTAGGTTTTATCCCTAAATCTGTGGTAAGGCTGGCAGGATACTGGCTCTCACTCTAATGCTCCTACTTCCCTTCGCTTGAAGGCTAACTCTCACTTTAGTTTCCAAACACTAAGACCAAATTGGGGATCTTAGTCTCTCACCTAAAATCTCTAATTCTACGCCCAATAAACCATATTTCCTATTTATTTGCGTACCAACTCCCATGAACTACATTACTCATTCATAGACATTGAATGTAATCTTCACTTTTGTTGTATAACACATAGTCCTTTTGGATCGTATGTTTCACAACATATTTTAACAATTCAATTGAGCAAATAAAAAAATTAAACGAAGTACGAAGTGAAAAATCATCACAATTTATTAACATTCATAATGTACATCCAATCTAATCATCATTCACCATTTATCATTATAAGGAGAAAGAAGAAGAAATCTACTCAGAATTCATGAGAAATATAAGATAAAACAAGGATTTTTTATATAAAAGCAAAGTCATATAAATAATAAGTAAACACAAATTATCTCAATTTCCTCCCCAAACAAATCCCTTGAAGTTTGAATCTCTTTCTCTCTTCACAACAACACAAAATTTTGTCTTAGAATAGTAAGGAACAAGCAACCTCTCACTTTACCTCTCCTTCTACAACTCTTTTAGAAGAATTACTTACAAAACAGCTGTTTTACACCAGACCATAGACTCTAAACTCTCTACAATTACAAAACTCTGACTTCTCCAAACTCAAACACCAATATCTTACACTCACACCCTCATTAACTCCTATTTTCTTGAGCCATATTCGCTTTGAAATAGCTTAGGGATGAATTTTCCAAGAGATGCCTCAAGAATCCCTTCAAAAGTCAGCCAAATATATTGAATTTGGTCTTTACCGATATTAGACACTGTCAGCTAAAAGTAGAGTTAAAAAAGAGATTGAAGTAGATAAAGAAGAGATTGAAGAACCAAAAGTGGGCTCGAAAAGGTTTGGAAATACCTAATTCTCCACCGAAAATTGATTTAGAAAAGCCACTACCACCATTTCCTCAGAGACATCTACATCAAAAGTTGGATAAGCAATTTTCAAAGTTCTTGGAAATTTTTAAGAAACTTACACATGATATTCGATTTGTTGAAGACTTAGAATAAATGCTAAGCTATATGAATTTTATGTAGGATATTCTTAACAGAAAAAGGAAGTTTGAATATAACGAGACTGTTGCACTTAGTGAAGAATGCAGTGCAATAATTCAAAAGAAGCTTTATGAAAAGCTTAAAGATCCTGGTAGCTTCACAATTCCATTTGCAATTAGAGACAGATTTTATGGGAAAGCTTTAAGTGATTTAGGTGCAAGCATGAACTTTATGCCATTATCTATATTTAAAATTATGAGATTAGGAGAAATAACTCGACTATTGTAACTCTACAGTTAGCAGAGCATTCAATAACATATCCTAAAGGAGTTATAGAAGATATTTTAATAAAAGTGTATCATTTTATCTTCCATGTTGATTTTATTGTGTTAGATATGGAGGAAGTAAAGAGATATCTATTATTTTTGTGGAGATCTTTCCTAGCTACAAGAAGAGCAATGATAGATGAGTAGAAAGGGGAATTAACTATGCATGTTAATGATCAAACTGTGATATTTAATATGTCAAAATAGATGAAATATCCTGCAAAATCTAATGATGATGAATGTTTCAGGATGGATGTAATGATATCCGAGTGAATACCATTTCAAAGCAACATGTGAAGAGAAATTTTAAAGTGAAAAGTTGGAACATAAGCAAGAAGAGGAAGCATAAAATTCTTATGATTTTAATGCGGATGATTTAAATTATGTTCAAGAAAGTTTTGAAGTTTTGGACATGAAAAAAAGATGAATCTTTTTGTCCTTCAATTGAAAATCCTCCTGAACTTGAATTAAAGTTACTTCCTGAATATTTAAAATATGTCTTTTTAGGTGATTCCTAAACTTTTTCTGTCATAATTTCCTTGAAATTAACAACTAAAGAAGAAGGGAGTTTGCTTGAAACTTTAAAGAAATATAAAAAAGCCTTTGGATGAACTATCACTGATATTAAAGCAATCAGTCCTTCTATTTGTATGCATAGAATTCTTATGGAAGAAAACTGCAAACCCAGAGCTGGTCCTCAAAGGAGATTAAATTCTATAATGAAAGAAGTTATTATGAAACAAACTTTTAAGTGGTTAGATGCTGGAATTATCTATCATATTTCAGATAGTGCATGGATTAGTCTTATTCAATGTGTTCATAAAAAAAGACTTATTGTAACTGTTAATGAAAAGAATGAACTCACACCAACAAGCCAAGTTAAAGGATGGCAAATATGAATTGATTATGGAAAGTTAAATCTTTCCACCAGGAAAGATCATTTTCCACTACCCTTTCTTGAGCAAATGTTGGATAGACTAGTTAGGCATAAATACTTTTGCTTTCTAGATAGATATACTGGTTATCGCCAAATACAAATTGCTTTTGAGGATTAAGAGAAAATAATATTTACTAGTCCTTATGGTACATTTGCTTTTAGAAGAATGCCCTTTTGTTTATGTAATATCCCTTTGGTTTAACAGTACATTTTTTAAAAATTTCTAAGAACTTTGAAAATTACTTATCCAATTTTTGTTATCAATGTCTCTTAGGAAACGGTGGTGGTGGCTTTTCTAAACCAATCTTTGGTGGAGAAATAGGTCTTTCTAAACCTTTTTTAGCATCCTCTTTTGGTTCTTCAATCTCTTCTTTCTCTGCATCAATATTTTCTTGAACTCTACCTTTCAACTCTCTTCCACTTCTTAATTAAACAAAATTTACTTACTCTTTATTTTTTTCTCTTGGATTTCTCTATGTATTGCTAGGAAGTGTTCCTTAGGATATATCACTTAATGAATTGGCTATTTGTCTCAATTGATTCTCAATATTTCGAATTGTAGCTCTTTGACTTTGCATTTGATATCTCATTTGTAACACCACTTCTTCTATAGACAACTTCTTCTCTTTAAATTGTGAAGCACTATTAAAACCTGGAAGATAAGTAGGTCTATAATTAATATTCCCTTAGATGTTCCAATTCTCTGATGGATTTACTTAATTGTTCCCCCATTGCAAAAGCATCAGATTCATGAATATTAGCTACATTTTTAGGATTTACCCTTTAGAAGGCTATTGAAAATTATTTGTAGTCATTTCTTCAATTAAAACATAAGCGTCATTAAACTGTTCAGACATCAATGAACCACCAGCAGCAGCATCGATATTAGATCTAAAAAATCCAACTAATCCATTATAAAATGTTTGAATTATTAACTAATTTGGTATCAAATGATCTTGACACTTTCTTAGGAGATTTTTAAAACGTTCCCATGTTTCATAAATGGATTCACTTCAAACTGAGAAAAATATAAACTTTGTAGTCTTTGATCGTGGAAAATATTTAGTAAGAAATTTTTGTGATAAATCACCCAAAGTTCTGATAGATCCAGATGCTAACGAATTTAACCACATCTTAACTTTATCCCTTAATGAGAAAAGAAAATGTCTAAGTCTAATATCATCATCCAAAACACTATCATATTTAAATGTAGCACACAATTCTAGAAAATTGGCACGATGTTAATTTGGATCCTCAGTTGATGGACCCCGAAACTAATTATTAGATACCATTTTGAAAATAACATGTTTAAGTTTAAATGAATTAGCAGCTACAACAGGATTTTGAACACTACCATGAAATTCATCTACTGTAGGGTTAGCATAATCTCTTGAAGGTCTAAATTCTTGATGGATTTCAGTATTTTGATTATTTTGATTTATCATTTCTTGAATATTTTTATCTTTTATGTATTTTTAATTTTTTTAGTTTTTTTATAGTTCTTTCTAATTCAGAATCGTAAATCACAAGTCCTTCAGAACCTGAACTACACATACACTATTATAAAACACAATAAAAAAATCACATAACAAAATAATAATTTCTTGAAATAAATCTAACAAGTTTAAATAAGACTTTAAAAAGTAAAAGTTAATTTTTCTTAAAATTTAGTTTCTTTTCTCTTCGGCAACGACACCAAAAACTTGATCTCGAGATATTTATGCTTATGTTTTATATATGAATTGATGCTTCTATTTCAAAATATTTTAATATGAGATTCCAAGCAAGTATGCGTATCATTATCAAGTAATATATAGTTTTTTGATTAAGCTCCGAGATATCAAACCCACAGGGAAAGTGTTAAACCATGAAACGCATAATTAACTTGCCTTTTTAGGAAAGATCTTTTTCTTTTTTATGAATCAGTAACAAGTCAAGAAAGTTATTTTTCTGGAAGTATCTAAAAATGTGTGGTGCCAAATAGGAGAAATTTAATTCTTTACCTTTACTAGTGATGTTATAAAGAATAAAGGTTAATATATTGTTTTATAAATCTTGAAGACGGGTTAGGCAAGAAAGATACTAGCTCTCACTCTAAAGGTTTATTGATTCCCTCCACCTGGGGGATATCATCTTGTATTAAAAACATAAAACATAAATCGAATTGGGGGCTTTAGCCTGTCACTCTAAAATCCTCTAATCCTACACCCATTAAAATATATCTCCCTATTTATTTACACTCAACCATATGAATTACATTCTCATCTATATAATATCATGTGATTTGTTCCAATTGTTGACCGAGACAAACCCATACCGGTTCTTACATGTTCTCACAACATATTTTAACATCTTAATTGGTCAAATCAAGAAGTTAATGAAGTGTAAGGTTTTGAATCATCACAATTTCTTCTAGCATTGAAATTCTATACTTCACACAACTTCCTTCCATAACTTTATTACTTCTTCATGTTAAGGAAAAAGATGAAAACAACTACTCAGAATTCATTGATAAAATAAAATCACAACTTGGTTTAAAATAAGAAATCATAGTGAAAACACAAGAAGTCTTAATTAAAAATCATATGTATAAACAAAGATAAAGAATTATCTGTAAATCCTCTCCACAACACTCTTGAAGCTC
Organism: Papilionanthe hookeriana x Papilionanthe teres; assembly: GCA_022702705.1. Lineage (NCBI taxonomy): Eukaryota > Viridiplantae > Streptophyta > Magnoliopsida > Asparagales > Orchidaceae > Papilionanthe > Papilionanthe hookeriana x Papilionanthe teres. Next base: position 42,869,244 of record CM040436.1, on the reverse strand, counting down.
GTTTGAAACTTTGCTTTTTCCTTACAATGCTCCTTAGAGGTTAGCCCAACTCTAAAGACTCCAAATCTCTAATATAATTCTAATACAAACTGATTTTTAAGTAGAAATTGTAAAGTGGAGTAGTAGTTAATGAAAGAACACTCTTCCACTAATTACACACTCTACAACAACCACACTAAAACACTCTAATTTACTTCTCACTAGTCTCTCTAACACCTCTAACCACACACACACTAACTGATCTTCAAGTCTTATTTTTAATACTTTTTCAATAGGTGTCTTCGTATCTCTTCAGATTGTGTCCAGATTCAACGTATCATCCAAAAGATGCATCCATTCAAGAGTATTTTGAATGGGATTTGGCGCCAGTTGGATGTTACCCATGTTTTTACCAAGAGATGCCTCAAAACCCTCTTAAAAATAGCGCAAAAAATTAAATAACATTTCATTTGTAACTACCACGCGTAAGCACGAGTTTCTGGCGCTTAGCCGGGGATTATCTGACATGTAATCTCTAACTCTGGGAACATAGCCGCGGAGCCTTAGCGTGTAAGCGCGGGTTTCCGACGCTTAGCCGCCACAGATCACTTCTTAAGTTTTCCTCATTTTTTCTCTATTTTTGATACTTTTTCTCTCCTTTCATCATAATCATCCATTTATACATACTTGCAAGAAAAATACACATAATACATTCCATTAAAGTGCAAAATCATAAAAAATAGGTATAAAAATGTGTATAAAATAACTACATATTTTAGCTGTATCAATATGCTCCACCCAATGGAGAATGAAATAAAGTTCATATGTTGTGTTAAGTGTTAGTGTTTAGTGTTTTATGTTTTGTTATGTGTTATAAAATTATTTGTGTTTTAAGTATTTGTTTAGTGTTTTGTCTAAGTGTTTTAAATGTGAGTAGAAAAGATGAGATCTTATTCAAGGATCTTGGATTAAAGTCTTGTGGTTTGTATTTGTAATTGTATTTATTTTATTTAGTAAAGATTTGGTGTTTGTGCTAAACTTGTGTTGAATCTATTTTTTATTTATAAAGGCGTAATTCGGGAAATAAGAAGATTATAAGGAGATGATATATTTATTAAAACAATTTAAGGTTGATTAAGTGAGAAAAAATGTGTATTTAACGAAAAAATCGAAAACAACAAATTAGTGTGTAAGCACTGATACCCTAAACTTACGCGCCAATGCTTCGCGGCTAATCGCCATACTTTCGCGCTTAGGCGCCGGTTCGCAAAATTCAATTATCAGGATTTAAAAACAAAAAAAAATCACAATTTTTCACCCCTATCTTCTTCTTCGTTCGGAGTTCACGACCAAGAAAGTTAGGGCATCACCAAAATGTATGATTTTTGAGTCAGTTCAAGTGCAATATGCTAGATCTGATCTTCTTGAGGTAAGAGCACTACTCCTATGTAAAGATTTTTTATTTTCACCATATAGTTTGAGTGCATTTTGGAGAAATTATGGAAAAAATTTAAGAAATAGCTTGAAACTACTTGAATTTAGTAGTTTAAGCCTTTAGAAATTGAGTTTAGTGATTTTAAGTTAAATGTGGAATTTATGGTAATTTTTATGCCAATTTTAGAAATGGCACCAAAGAGAAGAAAGACGAGATTAACTTCGATTCAAACAAGTTTGTAAGTTTAAAACCTCAGGATCAATACGTGCAAGATTTACAATCATGTAAACTGATTCAGGAGTGAGGTTTTGGTAAGCCTGATGGAGTGATAAAAGATATGATCGTTATACGCCTTTGGGACAGATTTTGCTACTTCTCGGCTGTAGCCATTAATTTTTTTTTGTTCGGGATTTTTATGCAAACCTCATGGAGACAAAAGAAAACTTTGTATTAACACGAGGACAGTTGGTTCATTTCACTTCTGAGGTAATAAAAGAATTTTATCTGTTGCCTCTGAATACATTTTGTTTCTATTTGAATTATACTACTATGAATGAAGAATTGGATGAAATCATTTCTGCTTTGACTGATGGAAGAAGATTATGGAAAATAACTAATGAGAGAAGAGTTAACTTCCCTGCTTCAAAGTTGAATGCCACCTCTAATGCCTGGCATTATTTTATATCATCCAGGTTGATTCCTACTAATCATTTAAGTGAGGTGACGAGAGAAAGAGCTACATTGAATTATTGTATTCAACGGGGAAAGGCGATCAATATTGGGAAGATTATTTATGATTGTATTTGGATGTCTTCCAGAGCTTCCATTACTATAGGTATGAGAAATGCTCCTCTTATACATTCATTGTGTGAGCGGGCTGATGTAAGATCTAAAAATTGAGAAGAGGTCCTTCAGCCTCTTAAGCCTTTTCTAGTGCGAATGTGAAGACATATGCTGAGCATTCAATTTTTGGTTGGAGAGGAGGATTCTCTAGAGCTTTAAGTGCATCTACTTCTGCTGCTTCTACATCTTGTGCTTCCACATCTCAGACATCATCAATTCAGTTCAGATTCACAAAATGAACTTTTAAATAAAACAAAAAATAATATCAATTATACTGAGGATCGAGTTCATGATATATAAGGTAAAGTAGATCATATTGGGGATTATCTTCAGAAACATAGGGAGAATGAGGCGAACTATCACAATTATATGGATAAATTAATCAGAGTTGACTATAGTGTTGTGTTACCCTCACCTCCACAATTTACCCCATTTGAGCCTACACGTACCTGGAATGAAGGAGATGTTGATGAGGAAGAAGATGAGGATTAGGATTGATGTTTGTGTTGTATTATGTTACATGATGTGTGGTAGGCTTTTTATTCTGTATGAGTTGTTTATTCACTATTTTGGTTGTTAAGTGGACTATCCTATTGTAATTGTGACTGATGTAATAGTTGATGAGCTACTTTAGTTTGTTTTATGCTATTTGTGGTTGTTGTTTGTTTGTATTATGTGATGTAATGTTTAGAGTTTTTTTTGTAGTAAATATGTCAGTGAATTTGTAGTGTACTTTGTTTGTTAGTGTAGAACATATTCCAGAAACTATTTAGGAAGGTTTAAAACACTATTAAAATCCACTATTTAAATTTCATGCTCGACTTTTCAATTTACAACCATATATGTTACAGTTGTGGATTTCTGTTTAAGTATGTGTGAATTTGCTTTCATTTCCTCCACAACTTTAGAAGTTTTTTAAATTTCTTTTATAAATAAGAAGTTAAAAATTTGATATAGTTGTTTTTACTCCTATTTATAATTATTATACAAGCATATTTAGGATATAAAAATTCCTACAAATATGATACTTATAGTTTTTAATTCCTACCCATGTATCTTTTGAATATACTTAAAATTTTTATCGTAATAAAAACTTTAAAGTTTGGTGGGGGGGGGATGAAAAACAAATTTAAAAAAAACTTCAATTTTATTTATTCTCAAATGTGCTAAAAATAAAATTTTGATTTTGATTGAAAAATAATTATGTGTATGAAGTTATATTAGGGAAGTAAAATTTTGAATATAGAAATGAGTAAGATAATTTTGTTAAAATCTATAATAATGATGAAAATCTTAAAGTTAAAAATTTCTTATTGAAGAAATGATGAATATTTTGTAATTATCTTTAATAAGAAAAATTGTATTTTTGGAAAAATAGAAGGATTAGAATTTTATTTGTAATACTTAAATTTTATTTAATGAAAATAATTTTCATAACTTTTATTATATTTCTAAGTAAAAGATATATATCTACCTTATGGTTTAGGAAACGAATATTGGAATTCAAAATTATTAAAGACATATTCAGATATAGTAATCCTTTCCTTATTGAAAAAAGAGAAGAAAAGAAAATAAAAGAAAAAGAAAAGAAAAAGTGATAAATAGTATGCGATAATGAAGGAGAAACTTGAAGATTTAAGGACCTAATCAAAAATTGGTTACACACTTTATCTTTTTACAGTGTAAGACTTAAGAAAATCTTGAAGCTTATGAATATAATATAGTTAGAATAATTATTTTTAGTAAAGATTTTTTAAGTAAAGAAAATAAAATGCCTAAACCCTATATTTTAAAAAATCTACGAGTATTTCTGAATAAGATAGGAACTCATATTTTCCATTAACCTTTACTTAAGAGATTTTTAAACATTAAATTGGTCTCATTTACTAAATTTTTTTCTAAATTGGATCACTATATTTCTAGAACAAAGTTTTTGAAACTCCTAAAGAAACTCATCCACAAAATTTGATTATTTGATTTTTATATGATTAAAGTGTCGCTTGAGGATAAGTAACATTTCATGTTTGGGGATTTTGATACATCTAAAATATATAGTGATTTTATACACATTTTTATACCTATTTTAGATCATATTGCACTTTAATGGAAGGTATTTTTTGTATTTTTCTTATAGGTATGATTAAATGGATGATTGTGATGAAAGGTGTAAAAAGGACAAAATTTGAAGAAAAATGAAGAAAGGTAAAAAATGATCTGTGGCGGCTAAGCACCTAAATGGCGCTTACACGCTAGAGCCAGGTGGCTATGCGCTCAGATATGGAGCTTACACGTTAGAAGACTAGCGGTTAAGTGCCGAGACCTCACGCTTACGCATGAAAGTTATAAAAGAGGAGTTACTTAATTTTTCGCGCCATTTTGAAGGGGTGTTTTAGGCATCTCTTGGTACAAACGTGCGTAACTTCCTATTAGCACCAAAATTAATTCAAATTATTCTTGAATTGATGCATCTCTTGGAGGATTCATTGAATCTGGACATAATTTGAAGAGATACGAAGGAATCTGTTGGAAAAGTATAAAAAGAGGGTTTGTAAATCAAAAAGGTCATTGTTGTTGGAGAGCGTTGTTTATGTATATTGTGTAGGAGAATTATTTTAGCAACACACTACTCCACTTCCCCATTTCTACTCACTTTAATATATGTTGTATTAGGATTAGAAGTAAGAATTGAAGTCCTTAGAGTTTGGCGCCAACCTTTAAGGGATATTGTAAGAAACAAAAAATTTTTCAAAGGAACTTCCAGAGTTTTATGGAGATGATCTACAGATAAGTCTTTAACTTTGTTATTACATTTAGTTTTTAATAAAGACTTCTTGTGTTTTCACTATGATTTCTGCTTTTAAACCAAGTTGTGATTGTATTTTCTCCATGAATTTTAAGTAGTTTTCTTTTTATTTTTCCTTAAAATGATGAAGTAATTAAGTAATGGAAAGACGTTGTGTGAAGTATAGAAAATCAAAATTGGAAGAAGTTGTGATGATTCAAAACCTTGCACTTCATTTACTTCTTGATTTGGCCAATTAAGATGTTAATATATGTTGTGAGAACATATAAGAACCGGTATGGTATTATCTCAATCAACAATCAGAAAGAATTCCATGAGATTATATGGGTGAGAATGCAATCCATATGGTTGAGTATAGATAAATAGGGAGATATGCTTTGATGGGTGTAGAATTAGAGGACTTTAGAGTGACAGGCTAAAGCCCCCAATTTGATTTATTGTTTTATATTTTGATATGAGATGTTAGCCCCCAGGTGAAGAGTGAAGAGGAAACTCTAGAGCTAAAGCTAAGTATTTCTTGCCTAACCCTTCTTGAAGATTTATAAAGCATTAGATTAACCTATGTTCTTTATAGCATCTCTAGTAAGGGTAAAGAATATAATTGTTCCTATTTGGCACAACACATTTTAGATACTTCCACAACATAACTCCATAACATTTTACTGATTCATAATAAGGAAAGAGATATTTTATTTGCATTTGCTTTCACCTGACAAAAACTTAGTTAAAGTAGTTGTTTACTTTCATTTCTAATTATAAAAAGTAACAAAATTAATCGAATTTTCTTTCCTAAAATAATATCTTTAGGTATGGAAATATACCCTGCAAAAATTCAACTGATTGCTAATTTGCCTTGCCCAACAAATGTGAGTGAAATTAGGAATTTTTTGGGACATGCTCGATTCTACTAGCATTATATTAAAGACTTTTCAAAAATTGCTAAGCATCTATGCCAATTAATGGAAAACGATTTCATTTTTAATTTTAATGTAGATTACTTAAATGCTTTTGAATTATAGAAAGAAAAATTAATCACTGCACCAATTATTGTTTCACCAGATTGGGAAAAAACTTTTGAATTAATGTGTGATACAAGCGATTATGCTATTGGAGTTGTTTTAGGATAGAGACATGAAAAAATTTTCAAGGTACTCTATTGCGCTAGCAAAACTCTTAATGAAACACAAATTAGTTATACCAGAACTGAAAAAGAGTTATTAGCTATAGTATTTGCTTTTAACAAATTCAGATTATATTTAATTGGAACTAAATGTATGGTGCAGATTGACCATTTTGTTATTAAATATTTAATGAAAAAGAAGGATGCAAAACAAAGATTGATAAAATGGATTCTTCTTTTACGAGAATATAACTTTGAGATAGTAGATAGGAAGGGTGCTGATAATCAAATTGTTGATCATCTGTCTAGGTTTGAAAATGAAAAATCTCTCTTCTGATGATGAAATTAATGAACATTTTCCTGATGAAAAATTATTCACTATTAATGAGTGGCATGTTCCATGTTTTATCGATATTGTAAACTTTATTGTTAGTGACATATTACCCTATGGTTTGACATACCAACAGAAGAAGAAATTTTTATCTGAAGCTATGACTTATTTTTGAGATGACCCATTCTTATATAAACAAGGAAATGATCTCAATATTAGAAGATGTGTACCATTAGAAGAAGCTTGTGAAATTTTTCAAAAAAGTCATGATTCTGATTTTGGGAAACATATTGGTGTTGATAAAACTGCATATAAAATTCAACAATTTGTATTTTATTGGCGTACAATTTTTAATAATGTTAATGATTATATTAAAAATTGTGATTGATGTTAGCGTGTAGGCAATATTTCTTTAAGAAAAGAGATGTCTCTCAATTATATGTTTGAAGTAAAAATATTTGACATTTGGGGATTAGATTTCATGGGACAATTTATATCATATTTCGGAAAATTATATATATTGTTAGCAGTGGACTATGTATCTAAATGGATAGAAACTGTTGCTTTACCTCATTGTGATGCTTGAAGTTTTGTAATGCTTTTGAGAAAGAACATATTTAGTAGATTTGGAATGTCGAGAGTAATCATAACTGATGGAGGAAATAATTTTAGGAATGCAATTATGGAGAAACTAGTAAAGAAATATCATATCATCAATAAAATTACTACTGCGTATTATTCTCAAACAAGTGGTTTGGTTGAATTATCCAATCATGACATTAAAAGAATTTTTCAAAAATTTGTTAATTCAAACAGAAAGGATTGGTCAATCAAATTGGACTTTACTTTGTAGAATTATAGGACTGCATACAGGACTCTTACAAAAATGTCTCCAGATAGGCTGATTTTTTAGAAAGCTTATCATTTACTAGTTGAACTTGAGCATAAAGCATATTAGAATTTTAAAAAGTTCAATTATAATTTAAAGGATGCTAGTGAGGAAAGAATATTGCAATTAAATGAGCTTGAAGAGATAAGTAATGAATCATATGAAAGTGTTATGATATATAAAGAAAAGATGAAGATATGTAATGATCATAAGATTTTGAATAAAAGTACTGAGCCAGGACAACAAGTTTTGTTATAAAATGCCAAATTAAGATTATATGCTGGAAAACTGAAGTGCAGGTGGACGGGCCCATTTATTGTAATAAAAGTTTATCCTTATGGAACTGTAGATTTTAACGATCATAAAACTGAGAAAATATTTAAAGTAAATGGTCATAGAATGAAAACTTATTTCTTAGTAGATCAACTCACTTAATGAAAATCTAATGTTGGGTCAACCAAATTAAGTATTGGGTATGTCGGCCTGATGACGTTAAACCAAGCGCTTTCTGGGAGGCAACCCATAGTTATTAATGTGATTTTTTTAAGTATATTTTATTTGGTTTGAAGTAAGAATTATATGGTGGTATTTTGATAATAGTATGTTAGTGGAGATTAATGAGACTTTAATTGATAACTTGGATGAGTTAAACAAAAATTCGAATGTTTAGCAAACCTGTGCTAAAATAGGTACTGGAGGCTATGCGCCAGCAGTTGGCACTTAGACGCCGCAGTTACAATAAATGTAAAAATGAGGTTCTAGAAGTTATTATCATGGAGAAGTTGCATGGCACGTTAATTAGTAGTTTATGAACGTGGGAGGATGGTTTTAGGCCATCTAAAGTCTATAAATAGGGACTAGATTAATGGAAATCCATCCCATTCCAAAATTTCTATCCTAAGAGCCTTACAAAAGAGTTTAAGCGTTGAAAATGTCTTTTTGGGAGAGTGAAATGAAGAAGAAGAAGAAGGATACAAACAAGATAATCTTCATTAGTGAGAGTGCGCAAGAGTTATATAACGGATTTCTGACTGTTAGTATTCATGGAATATCAGAGAAGATTACAAAGATCGAGGCTTATGTTGCATCAATTCAAGCAAAACTAAATAAAACTAATGCACATTTAGCACATATTGGATTGCAATTAACGATGCACTTTAGTCATACAAGTAATATTGAAGAAGCGGACAAGGCAATGTATTTAGCAAATAAGTGGATTGAAGAGAATTCTGTCAGATGTCTTCATCATCGTCCTTTTTATCAAATTTATATACCTAATGGTTCAGGTGAAACTAATGGAGGTACTTGATAAGTTTCACCTAATGGAGACTGAAATTAAGTTTTATAGTGTGTTAAGTGTTAATTATTTGTGTGTTGTGTTTAATTAATTGTGTTAAGTATTAGTGTTTAATGTTTATGTATGTTGTATGATATAAGTGTTTATGTTTTAAGTTTGTGTCTAGTATTTAGTTTAAGTGATTTATCATGAGTAGAAAAGATGAGATCTTATCAAAGTATCTTGGATTAAAGACTTATAATTTGTACTTGTAATTTGTATTTGTTTAATTAAGTAAAAGTTTGTGTTTGTGTAAAACTTGTGTTGAATCGTTTTTAATCAAAAGAAGTGTAATTCTGTAGATAAGAAGATTATAAGGTGATGATATAATTATTAAAATAATTTAGGGTTGATTAAATGAGCGAGAATAAGCATTTAATGAAAAAACAAAATAAGCAAGTTGGTGGCTATGCACCGAGACCTCGCGCTTATGCGCCAGAGCTCCGCGACTAAGCGCCATACTTTCGCGATTAGACACCGGTTCGCGAAAATAGACTTTCAGGTTTTAAAAACCCAAAAATTGCAAATTTTTTCTCACAATTATCTTCTTCTTTTGGCATTTCGCGATTTTGGAGGCTAAGGCATCACCACATTTGTAAATCTTGAATCGTTTCAAGTGAAATTTTTTAGACTTGATCTTCTTGAGGTAAGAGTACTTCTCTTAAGTAAAAATTTTTTATTTTCACAATATATTTTGAGTGTATTTTGGAGAAATCCGAAACCACTATTTGTAGTGAAAATTTGAGAAAAAGTTTGGGAAACTACTTGGATTTAGTAGTTTAAGCCTTTATGAGTTAAGTTTAGTAATTTTGAGTTAAACATGGAATTTATAGTGATTATTATGTAAATTTTAGAAATGACACCGAATAGAAGTAAAGCTAGTCACTTTCTATTCTGACAAGTTTGTCAGTTCTAAAGCTCAAGATCGTTATGTGCAAGCTTTACAGTCACGTAAACTGATCCAAGAGCCAAGATTTGATAAACCTGGCGGAGAAGTAGAAGACAAGATTGTAAGTCGCCACTGGGATATATTTTGTTGTTTTACAGTTGTAGATGTTACTTCTGTGGTTTGGGAGTTCTGTGCAAACCTCTAGGAGTCAAATGAGAACTTTTTTTTTAGTACGAGGATAGCTGGTACATTTTGCTCTTGAGGTAATTAACAGATTTTACCTACTGCCGCCTAGTATGCTTTGTTTTTATTCAAATTACAATCCTATTGAGGAAGAATTTGATGAGATTATTTCAACTTTGACTGATGGGAGAGGGTTATGGAAGATTACTAATGAGTGAAGAGTAAATTTCCCTGCATCAAAGTTGAATTCCACCTTCAATGCCTGACATTATTTAATATCATCCAAGTTGCTTCCTACAAATCATCTGTGTGAAGTGGCTAGAGAAAGAGCCACTTCGAACTATTGTATTCAGCAGAGGAAGGAGATAGACATTGTAAAGATTATTTATGATTGTAGCTGGAGTTCTGCCAGATCTGCCACCACTGCAGGTATGGGATTTTCTTCCCTTATACATTCATTGTGTGAGCAGGCTGGTGTTAGATTTGAAAATTGGGAAGAGGTTCTTCAACCTTTTAAGCCTATTACCAGTTCAAATTTGAATACTTTTACTGAGCATTAATGTTTTGCCTAGAGAGGAGGATTTTCTAGAGGTTCTAGTGCATCTGCTTCTGCTGCTTCCACATCTCATGCTTCCACATCTCAAGCATCTTCAGGTCAATTTTCTGATTTGCAGATTGAACTTTTGAATAAGATGAAAGATAATATACTGCAGATCAAGTGCACAATATAGAGAGAAAAGTAGACCATATTGGGGAATATCTTCAGAGACATGGTGAGTATGAGGGAAACTATTACAGTTACATGGATAGATTGATCAGAGGTGATTTTAGTGTTGTGTTACCCACTCATCCATAATATAGCCCATATGTGCGTACCCATACCAGGAACGAAGGGGGTGATGATGTAGAGGAGGAAGAAGATGATTAAGATTGATATTTCATATGAGTGATGTTATGTTATGTGATGTTTATGTGGACTTTTTATTTTTATTGTGTGGTTTATTTTTATTTGTGGATGTTAAAGTGGACTACCCTATGTCTTTCATTTTGTTGTAATAGTTACTGAGATGCTTTAGTTTGTGTTTATTTTAGTTATGGATGTTATATGATTATGATATGTGATGTGAATGTCTGTGGTAGTAAATGTGTTAGTGATTTATTAGTGTATTTTGTTTGTTAGTTTAGAACTAATTCCAGAAACTATTTAGGAAGGTTTTAAAATGCTATTAAAATCCACTAATTAAATTTCATACTTATCTTTTCAAGTTACTACCATATATATGTCTTAGTTATGGATTTTTGTTTAAGTGTATGAATATGTTTCTATGCCCTCCACTACTTTAGAAGTCTTTTGAATTTCTTTTATAAAATGAAAATTTTTTAAAATTTTGGATCAAGTCATTTTCATTCATGTTTTTAATACTTGCATATTTAGGATATAAAAATTCCTGCAAGTTTAATACTTATAGTTTTTTATTCCTACCCATGTATTTTGTTACTATGCTTAAATGTTTTATCATAATGAAAATTTTAAAGTTTGGGGGGAAGGAAGAACAATTTTCAAAAACTTCAAAATTTTCTTTGTTCTCAAATTTAATAAAATTTTAATTTTGATCAAAAATTAATTATGTGTATAAAGTTATATTAGGAAAATAAAATTTTGAATATAGAAATGAGTAAGAGAATTTAGTTAAAATCTATAGTAAGGATGAAAAATATAAAGCTAAAAATTTCTTAGTGAAGAAATGGAGAATACTCTGTAACTATCTTTAGTAAGCAAACTTGTATTTTTTGAAAAAATAGAATGATTAGACTTTTATTTTTAATACTTCAATTTCCTTTATTAAAAATAATTTTCAAAACTTTTATTATATTTCTATGTTTAAGATACATAGCTACCCTATGTTTTAGGAAAGGAAGGGTGAAATTCAAAATCATTAAAGGTCTATCCAGATATAACAATTATTGTCTTATAAAAAAGAAAAAGAAAAGTAAAGTAAAAAAGTATATGTGGTAAGGGAGGAGGAGCTTAAGGATTTAAGGGCCTAATAAAAAATTGGTTCCATACTTGATCTTTTTAGAGTATAAAATTTTAGAAAATGTTGAAGCTATAAATATACTACAGTTAGTACAATTATTTTTAATAAAGATTTTTAAGTAAAGAAAATAAAATGCCTAAGCTTTATATTTCGAAGAATCTACAAGTTTTTCTGAATAAGATAGGAACTAATATTTTTCATTAACCTTAACCTAAGAGATTTCTAAACTTTAAATTGGTCTTATTTACTAAAATTTTTATCTAAATTGGACTATTACATCTCTAGAACAAAATTTTAAAAACTTCTAAAGAAACTCATCACATAATTCACTTGTATGATATTTTTTATATGGTTAAAGTGTCATTTGAGGACAAGTAACATTTCAAGTCTTGAGGTTTTTGATACACCTAAATTATATAATATTTTTGTACACATTTTTATAGCTATTTTGATGATATTACAGTTTAGTGGAAGGTATTTTCTGTGTTTTTCTTACATGTATCATTAAATGGTCCAATTTGGGGCAAAAGTGAAGAAAAATGAAAAAGTGATATGTGGCGGCTAAGCACTAAAATCCACGCTTAAGCGCCAAGACCTTGCGGTTATGCGTCAAGATTTGGAGCTTATGCTCCATCAGGCTCGCGACTATGTGCCATAAGTTATTTAATTTTAGGAGCCATAAGAGGTAAGAACGTGGGTAACTTCCTATTGGCTCCAAATTTAAATTAAATCTCTCTTGATTGGATGCATCTCTTAGAAGATACGTTGAATCTGGACACAATTTGAAGAGATACGAAGACACCTATCGGAAAAGTATAAAAAAAGGATTTGAGGATCAAAAAAATGATTGATGTTGGAGGGAGTGGTTTATGTTTAAGAGAGTCTGGTTTATGTTAGAAAGTTATTTTAGAACACAACTCTCTACTTCACTATCTTTACTTTACTTTATTACAGTTTGTATTAAGATTAGAAGTGAGATTTAGAACCCTTAGAGTTGGGTGCCAACCTCTAAGGATTATTGTAAGGGAAAACAAAGTTTTCAAAGAAACTTCAAGAGTTTGGCGAAGAGGATTTTCAGCTAAGTCTTTATCTTTGTTATTACATTTGGTTTTTAATTAAGACTACTTGTGTTTTCACTATGACTTCTACTTTTAAACCAAGTTGTGATTGTTTTTTTTCAATGAATTCTGAGTATTTTTCTTTATCTTTATCGTTAAAATGATGAAGTAATAAAGTTATGGATGTATGTTCTGTGAAGTATAGGATTTCAATGCTGGAAGAAATTATGATGATTTAAAACCTTGCATTTCATTTACTTCTTTATTTGGTCAATTAAGATGTTAAAATTTATTATGGAACATGTAAGAACCAATATGGTTATCTCAATCAACAATAGGAAAGAACCACACGAGATTGTGTGGGTGAGAATGTAATCCATATTGGTTGAGTGCAAATAAATAGGGAGATATACTTTGATGGTATAAAATCAGAGGACTTTAAAGTGACAGGTTAAAGCCCTTAATTTGATTTATTATTTTATTTTTTGAACGAGAAGTTAACCCCCAGGTGGAGGGAATCGAGGAAACTCTATAGTGAGAGCTAGTATCATTCTTGCCGAACCCATCTTCAAAATTTTAAAATAGTAGATTAACCTATGTTCTTTATAGCATCTCTAATAAGAGTAAAGAATAAAATTGCTCCTAGTTGGCACAACATATTTTAGGTACTTCCACAACAACAATTTTCATAACTTTTTACTGATTCATAAAAAAAATTCATTTGCATAAGTTTTCATCTTACAATATGTATAGAAAAAATAGTTGCGTACTTTCATCTAAAATTATAAAAATTAACAAAAAGAATCAAATTTTTTTCCTAAGAATATTTTCTTTAGTTTGAGTAAGATCTTTTCTAAAAAGTTAAAATTTAATTTTTTATTTTCTGTGCTAGAATATATTTCCTTTATTAATCATTTTCTCTATGGGTTTGATATCTCGAGATTTAATCAGAAAGTCCTGTATTACTTGATAAATGATATGTATACTTCCTTCTTTAGTATTTACATTAATATATCATTAAAAAGGAGTGTATGTATGTATGTATTTATGTATGTATGTATGTGTGTGTGTGTGTGTGTGTGTGTATATATATATATATATATATATATATATATATATATATATATATATATATATATATATATATCGTAAGCATAAATATCAGTGGATCGTACATGCATTTATTTAAGTCAATGATTTATTTTGGACACATCCTATGAAGCCATACTACTGACCTCCTATTCTAAAAGGGTGTAGTTTGCATAAATAAAATAAACAGTAGGAAAAAGCAATAAAGGAAGCAGTATATAATACAATAAGGAAAAGCATTAATAATTTGTAGTAAGGGAGTAAGGTGAAGTAAAAGAAAAGCGACAATAAAGTAAATGCAGTAAAAGGTGCAATAAAAATAAACGGTATTAGGTGCAAGAAAGTAAACTAATGTAAACGTAAAAAATGAACCTGTATGTCTGGCGGTCTGCTATTTCCTGTGAATAAGGTCAAAAATCACAAATACAAGTGAACAAGTATCGTAGTGGGCTTAGCAAACATGTATCCATATACAGAAGATTAAATGACAAAATGAAAAGAAAACTAGAGGAAAGTCCAGAGGAATCGTAAAAAACACGAAAAAAAACCTGAAATAAGTTTGCAGACGGCCCTGAAAACTTAAAGAAAATGGTATAAAACGCTCGAAGTGCCCGAAGAGGACCATAAGCATGATGGTGGGAAGGACTCAGAATCAGGATCTAGGTCAAATCAAGTCCCTAGGACCCTAACGAATCACCATGCATGTGTGATCCAATACTAAGTAAAATGTTCCTAGTCTAATGGTTACAGAAGAAGAAAACACCTAACTTGGTTCATATGACTAACCCATGAATTTTATTTTTATAAAATGTTTAGAAAAGAGTTCATTTCATTTTTTTTAAGAAATTTTGATTTATCATTAGCTTAAAAAAATTTTGTATATTTTAAAAGAGAATGAGTCAGTCATATTAGCAGGAGGGAACTTTCACATGCCTGTAGAAGCGATGGGTAGCCCATTACTAAATGTTAGAGATGTGGTAATGTCAATCTCTCATTCTGGTAAGGTCACTGAGTCAGGATCCTGCAAGGACCTCTTACACATGCCTAGGTGGTTCTTTCATCACTTATGCCCAAACCCCGAATTATTCTACTTATAACCTTGCTTAATGACCAACATATAGCAAATGGCTATATGTGCGCACTTACGCCTCGTACATAAGTGCAGGAACCTAACCAAGAAGCTTGATAGGAGGAAATGACACACCTAAAAGAACGGAGAAAAGAAGGTGGATCGGTCCTCAAAACTGCGCAAAACGAACAATTCTTGACGACATGAAAAGCATTACAAAAATGCAACTCAAAACCTCAACGAGTAAAGTCTCACAATACCACTTAAAGCTTGATGAATAAATTCTTGAAACACAATTTAAAATTTGACAAATAAACCATCAAAACTCTATTTATACCTTGCCACATAAAGCTCCAAAAATGCAATTTAAACTCTAAGGGATAAAGTTTCAAGAATGTAGCACAAACATTATTATAGAGAGTTTCCAATGCAGTTTAAGAATCACTAAAGCATACCCGCAAATGCATCCTCATATTTCCTAAAACTGAGTTAAACTGCAACTACTAATTGGGCCAAAATCGAGCCAAATAATGTCAAACACGAGCCCCAAAACCTCCAGCCCAACTTGCCACAACAGGGCCAAACAAAAGCCCCTAATTGGACCAAAATCAAGCCAAACTATGCCTAAACTAGCCCCAAAAGTTGCAGCCCAACTTCCCACAACAGAGCCAAACTTCAGCCCTTAATTGAGCCAAAATCGAGCTAAAAAATGCCAAAAATGAGCCCAAAAGCTGCAGCCCAACTTCTGACAATAAGGCCAAACCTCAGCCCAAAAGTAGGCCAAAACCGAGTCAAAACCAAGTCAAAACTGAACCCAAATGCTACAGCCTAATTCCCCACAACAAGGCCAAACCTCAGTCCCTAATTAGGCCAAAAGGTTCACAAAAGTCAAACAACACAGAGAGCCAAGCTAGCATGTGAATTCTACCCCATTTCTTTCTCACTTTCTATATCTTCTAGCAATTACAAGTCATTACAAACATATCAACAAATTTGGTGAACTAAAAGAAAAAGGAGAATTGCAATAAAAGCTCCCGAAACTTTATGTTAAACGTGCCAAATATGGAGCCTTGACACTAACCCCCTTCTCTTTTCTTAATTTTGGCCAAGCAATTACATAAGCCTCTCGACATTGATTCCAAACGTTTAACCAATGTGTAAGAAAATATATGTATCTTGTATGTAGGTGTATAGCAAAAGTAAAAGCATTTACACAATTTTAGCACAAACTTTTTCAAAGCATTTCAAAGTGTAGTCCAATCTAAGTATTTGTATGCCACCCTCAAAAATTAGCAAAGTGAAGACCAAAGCAGAACTCCCAAAAGAATAAAAGGAGCTATCGTGCCACTACCAAATGTTTCAGATTTTTAAAAGCAAGCCATGACCACTTTCAGGTTCAGGAGGTTTCTTTTAGTCCATCTAAAAGCTTTCTTGTATCTTTTTAAAAGTTCAAACAACTTATATTCCTGATAATTGTTTAACTCTGAATATACAATAACTGGCAGGGTAGATGATTCTCCTAAAAATATATACTTCAAATGATTATGGAGAATTTTCATCTCAAGTTCAGGAGGTTTTATTATAAATGGAATTAAGCTTTTATTTTCACCTTTTCATAGTGTCTAATACTTCAAATCTCTTTCGAACATACTCCAAATCTTCATTCTTCTTACTATATGAATTTTCTTCATTTTCAATTTCTTCTTCAAACATATTTTCATACTCTACTTCTTTTTCAAATATATTTTCAAAATGATCGTTTCTCAAATATTCACAGAACACCATCCTAAAACATTCATTATCCTTTTCCATTGAGGGATACTTCATATAATTCAAAATATTAAAGGTCACCTCTTAATCATTAACTCTCATAGTTAATTATTCTTTTTGAACATCAATCACTGCTCTTCCAGTAACAAGAAATGGTCCTCCCAAAATGATTGGAATTTCTTTATCTTCCTCCATATCAAGTACAATAAAATCCACAGGAAAGATAAATTTATCCACTTTCACTAACACATCTTCCACCACTCATTTAGGGTAAGTAATGGAACGATCGGCCAACTGAAGAGTCACAGATGTAGGAGAAATTTCTCATATTCCTAAATTTTTGAGAGTTGATAAAGGCATAAGATTAATACTAACTCCCAGATCACATAAGGCTCTTCCGAAAAATTTTTCACCTATAGCACAAAGGAATAGTGAAAACCATGATCTTTAAGTTTTTCTGGAAGCTTCTTCTGAATAATTGCACTACACTCTCCACTAAGTGCAACAGTTTCATGATCTGTAAACTTTCTTTTCTTTTTCAGAATATTCTTCATAAACTTGGCATAATCAGGCATCTGTTCTTATGCTTCAACAAAAGGAATATTTATTGTTAATTTCTTAAGAATCTCAATAAATTTTCCAAATCTGTTATCCCTGTTTTGTTACTTCAATCTTTGAGGAAATGGAGGCGGTGGTTTTTCAACAGTAATCTTCATCGGCTCAAGAGGATATTCCAAGTCTAGATAAATCTTGTTTGAACCTTTTTCAATTTCCACCTTCTCCTTTTCTATTTCAACTTCTTTTTGTACTCTTATCTCCAATTCTTTTTCACTCCTTAATTGAATAGCCTTAAGTTGTTCCTTATTTTGATCTTTTGGATTGATACTTGGAAGCGTTCCAGAATGTCTATTATTAAGTGCAGTGAAAATAAGCCCCAATTGATTTTCAATATTTCCCAGAGCAACATCTTGAGCTTGTAACTGATTTCCCATATTCAAAATCATTTCTTCAGTAGAAAACTTCTTATCCTTAAATTGCAGGTTACTATTAAATCCAGAAGGAGATGGTCTAAAATTGGTATTTCCTTGATTTTTTGAATTTCCAACTAGATTTATAGAACTGTTCCCCCAATGTGGAATAACATTGGCATTGCTATTAATCCAATTGAAATTTGAGTGATTTTTCCAACCAGGATTATAATAATTCGAATAAGGATTAATATCATTTAAAGTCTCATAAGATATTTAAGATTCTATTATCTATCCAAATAAATTTTCCTCTTACAATTGAGGTGGTTGAGAATAATTCATTTCATACTGATATATTTTCTTAGAAAGGGCTGCAAATTAAGAAACTATCATAGTCATCATATTTGAATCATGAACACTAGCTACTCTCTTAGGATTTACCCGTTCAGAGGGCCATTAAATTTATTAGTAGTCAATTCTTCAACTAATGCATATGCTTCATCAAAAGGTTTTGACATTAACGATCCACCAACAGCAGCATCTATAATTGATCTCAATGATCCCACTAATCCATCATAAAATGTTTGAATTATTAACCAATCTGGTAAATCATGATGTGGGCATGATCTACAAAAAAAATACCCATTTTTATGCCTTACTTATGATTCATTCTTAAGGATATTATACTTTAATGAAAGGTATTTTCATGTTTTTGGATGTAGAAGATTAAAAATAGTCCAAAAAAGAAAAATAAGGAAAAAAGAGCAAAAAGGAGCAAAAAGGAGCAAAAATGGAGCTTGTGGAGCAAAATATTGGAATTATTGGCCTGACACCTAGGCGCCAGAATCCGGCGCCTTAGCGCCAGTTCGATACAGACGCTGTCAAGATTTTTGGATGACTTTAGGCAGTTATTTTGACAGTGTTAAGTTGTTATTGGAGCTTCTATAATACTGGAAGTTACTCCTAATATTTAGGACATGTGATACAATGTATTTGGACACAAGGAAATGGTATGGATCACGAAGAGGTGCGATCTAAAGTGAAGAGGTGTGAAAGACCTGATCACGAAGTCCAGCGCCTAGGCGTGACTGTTACCTTCTAGAAGATACATCGAATTTGGACGAATTTTGAAGAGGTGCCTTAAGCAACCCCTAGTCAAATTTAGAGCTCTATAAATAGGAGCCCATTCTACAAAAAAAAATGGCACCAACCCCCCTCTTAGTACACATACCCATTTTAGCATCTTCTCTCCCCTCTTTAGTTTTATTTTGTCTCTTCCATACTTAGGGTGCCACTTTACTTTGTATCTAGTGAGTTTATTTTAAGTATTTATTGTGTGTTGTTGTTGTTGGAGTCTTTCATCATTGCTTTGGAGTCAGTAGAAGTCAGCGGATCACTTGAAGGAACACTTCAGATAAGTATTTGTACTTTGGTTCAAAGTTTTATAAATATGTTTTGTTGTGATATTTCAATGTGTTCTGAGTAGTTAGTTATCTTTCTCCCTTCATCTATGAAAAGATTATAAATTAATTAAATTTTGTAGGAGAATTAGATTTAAAATATTTTAAAACATTGTGATGATATTAATATCTGATCTTGGTTTATTTTTTAAATTGGTCATTTAAATTGTTAAAACTTGTTAAAGAATTTTGAGACCTATCCGGAGATAAATTTTTAACTAGTAGATATCACCTGAATCCTTAGGTAATCGCAGGCTATACGCGGATTATTTAAGGTGAAGTGCAAATAACTAGGAAAATTTTATTTATTGGAAGTAAAATTAATTAGTTTTTAGAGTGACAGACTAAATTCTAATAATTTGGTTTATAGAAAGGTAACGGGTCACCTGGTAGAGTCGACCATAGCCACTATCGGACATCTAGTAGTGTGAGCCTGGATTAACCCATTCTACTAATAAAATATCATGAGCCGATCTATAGATTAGTCAATGTTCTTTGCACCTGGACCAAAGGGCAAAGAATAGGAATGCTTCTATTTGGTACAATACCATAATCTAAATTCCATACAAAAGATAATTATTCTATAAATCTTGGATTAGTTGAAAAGGAGAAAGTCATTTTTACACTTACATTGAATTTTAATTACTGCTTACTTTACTTTATTACTGCTTACTGCTTACTTGCTTTTAGTAAAAATTGTTAGTAAATTAAATTTGAAAATATATATATATATATAAAAGTATATATAAATTGCATTTAATTTGAAAATTCCAAAATATTTCTTACATTTCTTACTTTTTATAAATTCACTAACCCTGTGGGATCGATAACCATGACTCCACTAGAGCCCTGTATTACTTGAACGATACGTATACTTGCGTTTAAAATTGTGACTTTTACAATAATTATTATAAAATCTAAATATAAATTAAAAAAAGCAAACCTCGCACATCAAGTTTTTGAAGTCATTTGCCAGGAATTAAATATTCTAAAAAGTGGTATCAAATTCTTGTATTTTAAAACATATATAAAGTCGCATCGCATCAAGTTTTCGGTGTCATTGCCGGGGATAGGATAAAATAAAAAGTAAAGAAAAGAAAGATTAAATAAAATAAAAATAAAAATAAAAATATAAAAACAAAAAAACAAAACAAAACAAAAATATTTTTTTGAATTTTATGTGTAGTTCTGAATCTGAAGGATTACTACCTTTTGATTCTGAATTAGAAAAAATAATTAAAAGAATTAAAAAAGGAAAACAAATTTCAAAACATCAAGAAATGGCTAACTTACATAACAATAATCAAAATTCAATCGAAATTAATGAACAAAATAATTATAAACCATTAAGAGAATATACAAACCCTACAGCTGATAAACTTCATGTTAGTATTTAAATTACAGCTGTAGATGCTAATTCTTTTGAACTTAAACCTTCTATTATTCAAATGGTTCAAAACAATCAATTTGGAGGAACACCTAATGAGGATCCAAATTTACATCTTGCTAGTTTTTTAGAACTTTGTGCTACCTTTAAATATAATAATGTTTCTGATGATGCTATTAGGCTTAATCTTTTTTCTTTTACCTAAAAAAATAAAGCAAAGACGTGGCTTAATTCATTAGCAACTTGTTCTATTAAAACATGAGCAGATATGACACAAAAATTCCTTGCTAAATATTGTTCTCCTTCTAAAACTGCTAAATTGAGAAATGATATTACTTCATTTATGCAATTTGATGGAGAAATAATTTATGAAACTTGGGAAAGATTTAAAGAACTATTAAGAAAATGTCCTAATCATGCTTTACCAGATTGGTTAATTATTCAAACATTTTATAATGGACTTATTGGATCACTTAGATCTATTATAGATGCTGCTGCTGGTGGTTCTTTAATGGCTAAGATATTTGAAGAAGCCTACACCTTAATTAAAGAAATGACTAATAATAATCTTCAATGGCCTTCTGAAAGGGTTAATCCTAAAAGAATGGCCAGTATTCAAGATAATGAAGTCTTTTCTATTTTAACTTCACAAGTGGCTGCGATATCTAAGAAATTAGATAATTTTACTATTATTATATCGCATGTAAGTAATGACAAATCTACAAATTCTAATGATTCTAAAACAATGGAAACTTTGCAAGCTATTGCTAGTAAAAATAATAACCCTTATTCTAATTACTATAATCCTGGTTGGAAAAATCATCCTAATTTTCATTGGAGTTTGTCGGCATATTTTTAGGTTTGTGTGTTGTATTTTAAAAAAAGGGGTCGCCTACAGAATTTGTCGGCGAATTTTTAATTTAATTTAAATAAATAATTTGAAAAAGTAGTACTTAATTTTTTAAAATTAATTTTAAATTTGAAAATTTTAAGATATGAAACCAAACCGATCTCACATCCCGAATAGTTTATATAAACGAGCACCACACCACAAACTATGTATCTATCCCGAAGAATAGACACACTCGCTTGATAATGGGGCTCGATTAAATAAACTAGAAAGGTTTATGACATCCGTTTGGTCCGCGAACCAATTTTATAAGCCGACAAGTTCCCCGCCTAATATGAAAACATTAAACGGGGTTTATATTACTCAGGTTCTTAAAATTCTCTATAAGGGCAAGCCCCTATAGTTAATTACATCTTAAGTGACGAGAATCACCTAAGAAAACTCTCGATAATAATCGGTAGTTACGCTCTCGAGAATTTCAAAGTTTAAGTTTTCGAGGGATTGAGTTTTGAAATTTCAATAGGGAATGGATCAATTTTGGAACATTTTTATTTTGGGAATTCAAAGGAAGAAAGGTAGGAGAAATCACAGATTCGAAGCGAACTTCGGTAATTTCCCGACTATCCTATTTGTTTGGCTTGAATTTAGGAAAGTCATAATGTTTATTTAATGTTTTGATGCCAATTTTAATTAATTAGGACTTATATTTGTATGATAAAATCATACAAATAGCCTTGAAGATGTGAGGGTTTATGTCGTACCAAACGACTACCTCGGAGTCCTAAGACCGGTTAGGGCTTAATTTACATGACATGATCATGCAAATGCCTAACGAAGAGTTGAGGATTTATGTTGCACCGGCAAACTACCTCGAAGTCCTATGGCATGGTTATTTAATTCTAAGAAGGTTTCTTCAAGTAGACTCGAGTTTCTTGCGATGACATGATGGCCGTGCTGCCCACCATGCTCCGAGCTCCTTGTTGTTGCAGAGGTTTAGTTTTAGAAGTCATAAATCGGGAGATGAGAGAAGTGTTCGGTTTAGAGAAAATCTTAAAATCCAGGTGTTTTTAATATTTTAATTAAACAAATCTTAAAGTTGATTATAACAACACCGGTTAAGATCCCACGGTTCCATCCTTCCGCATCGTTATTTTTATCGAATTCACTTAGTCCGGATGAATTTGCTAAACTCAATCGAATGAGTTCCACACTTTCATTTAGACCGTGGGAAATCCCGTTAGCAACACGTAGGTTACTTCATCAGAGGTATTCTCGATCATCCAACAAGACGTTTTAATTTAGTTGTAGTTGTAGTTTTGTTGTTCGTTTGTGATTAAATTTTGAGTTGTTTTATATTTTGAAATGTTGTGGCGGTGAATTTTATCTTATAATGACTTTTAATTTAGTTTTGGTTTCAGTTTTAGGGACTACCCTAAAGGTTTTGGTTTTCATGCAACAGTTGTTTATCATGCAAGAAAGGTAAGTGCGATGCGATTAAATAAATTACAATAAGATAAAATGCAATAAAAGCATACCTGGAGGGTCTTCCCGTCATCCCAAGCTGCACTTAAAACACAATTAGAATACTTAAGCATTTAAAGCAAGTTCCTAGGTAAAGCTAAGGGAAGGTTTTGGTTGTCTACCAAAGTTCTAATCCTATAGCTAGTCATCTCCTATGACGTCTAGGTTCTTGTGTTTTAGTTTAAGGACGATTTTCTTCATCAAAGAAAGAATTAAATTCAATTGTTCTTATAAACACCCTATCATATTGAGGAAGTGCTTAAGACGAGTCTTAAACATCTTTTCAATAACTCTAGGATTGTTTTAAGTTCAAGAGAATTTAATTATACAAATGAATTAATCATCCAGGAGTTCAAGTTTTGTTATCTTGCTCGGTGAACTAGGACATTTGAATATCCTATGAATGAAGTAACACTTCACTTAACGCTCCGTTTAGGAGTTATGACAACAAAAGCTTTCGAGGGCAAATGGATGTTCAAGTGATTTATGATTTAATTTAATTTCAGTTAATGGATTTAAGTTTGGAATAGTGTTCAAGTTATTTTAGATTTATTTTTGAATTCTTTATGTCTTAGGTGATGTTATTTTTAATTCAATTTAATTTAACATAATTTTAGTTTAATTTTGTTTAGTTTTAATTTTAATTTATTTAATTTAATCTAATTTTAATTTTAACTTGATTTTATTTTTTTATTTTAACTTAATTTAATTTAATTTAATTTAATTTAATTTAATATGATTTTCTTTAATTTAATTTAATTTAATTTAATTTAATTTAACTTAATTTAATTTAATTTAATTTAATTTAATTTAATTTGATTTAATTTGATTTAATTTAATATGATTTAATTTAATTTAATTTAATTTCATTTCATTTAATTTAATTTAAATTTAAATTTAATTTTATTTTTAATTTTAATTTAATATTTTATTTTTTTATGTTTTAAAGATAATTTAATTTTAATTGTTTAAAGTTTTAATTTAATTGAAATTTTAAAAGGATTTAATTTAAATAATTTAATTTTAATTTAATTTAATGATTAAGTCTTTTAGCATTTTAAATTTTAAATTTGGATTATCATTTTAATTAGGAATTTAATATTATTGAAGTGATTAATTTAGGGATTCTTAAATTAAATAACAAATCTCTTCCTAATAACATCCCCATTTTAATAATTCCATTTTTTTATTATTATTCTTCCAAATTTAATTAATTATTTAATTAAGGTTTATTTTAATTATTTTTAAATTGTTTAGTAGGTTTCTACCGCTTTAATTATTTAAACTTCGATCATCCAAATCATATTAGGATCAAATATTTTACTATTTCATTTTATTAAGCCTAAAGTTTTAATTAAAGGTTAAAATTTTAATTACCATTTTGCTCTTCAAGCTTAATAATTTCATAACTCACTAAATTGAACTTCAAATGAATTTGAAATTTTTATGTGACTTCACTCATATGTCAATAAAGGCATTAGAGGAGAAAATGTGATTTTTCTCGTATTTAATTTTGTTTATGTAATTATTTTTTGTAGAAAATAGGGATTTCCAAGAAAAATTCAATAACATGACCAAGGGAAAGTTTCTGTCCTTAAGAAAATTATGGGACATTTCTAATGTCCAGAGAACCACTTGGACCAATTTTGTTGATTTTTTGAATTATATTCTTTTTATTATAATTATTTTGAGTTTTGGAGTATTAATTAATTTAAAAATAAAATAAAGGTTGAAAAATGAATTTTATATTTTTCAAAAATCTCTCCGATATCGAGGAAATTAGTAGAACCAATTTTTACAATTTTCTGATTTTTCTTTGATTTATTATAATTATTTTAGTGGAAATGCTAGAAAATACATTTTTTTAATTTTAAAATTACCCTAGAGCTTTAAAATTTAATATCTCATCATAGAGACTTAAGAAAAATATGGGGTTTGTTCCTAAGTGATTAAAATTCAAAATGTGACATTTTGGTGAATTTTATTATTTTTGTGATTTTTATTATTTTTTAATTATTAAAAATATTAAAATAATGCAAAAAATCAACTTTTTAGAAAATTTCAATTTTAATTTTCTTAAATTCCCTAATATCGAGAGAGCTCTAAAACTAATTTGGTGAATTTTTTAAAATTATTTTGAAAGTTATGAATTTTTTAAGTTTAATTTTGGCTAAATGGCTTAATCAACCCATTTGATAGGGCTAACCAAGTCCAATTGACTTCAAACTTTTATGGTGGGTTCCTCTGATCTTAAAGGTCGAGTGGAGAATTGATTTCAAGTCAATTTGATGTATGATTAACTCTAATTAATTAAAGCTCCATTTTGGGTGTTTAAGCCAATTAGGGTTATTCAAGTGAGTTAACTCAAAACCTATTTTTCCTGAGGTCCTCCGGTCATAATAAACATCACCAAATTTTCCTAGAATTTATTTCACAATATGCTAATTATTAGAATTAAAATACTCGAATAGTAACCTAAAATTGAAAAATCAATAACTCTTCATAGGGATGGCCTTTGACTTTGGAAAATTCGGGAATGTTCCCAAATTCGGAGGCTCAAAGCTCATGGTCTCATGCCATGGTGAATTGTATACATGCATGGAGAATTGAAAATGTGCGGAGAGTAAATAAATTATTAAAAATCAAATACTCGATGAAATTAAATGATTTCTTTTCCACATTATTCTTCTCTGTTCACTGAGCAAGAGGGTATTTTTATTTTATTTTTCTGATTTTCCTACACAAAGTTATGTATTTTTGAAGTTTAGGGAATTAAATAAATAGAAAGAAAGCCTAATTTCCTACTTATCCACGCGGCGCCAGCTCAACCTAGGCATCTCCGAAGCTCCACGCATCGTCTTCTGATTCGGCGCCGCCATCCGACTCAGCACTCCAGGGCCCCGCGGTTCATGTTCCGTTGCTCCATCTGGCGTGATCCTGGTCGTCCGCTCGATACACGCGCAATCCGACGGCTCCTGGTCATCGTCTACGACTGGTGTGAACCCGTGACCGTCAACCTTCTAACCCTAATTTCTCACTCGATTTTCAGCGGATTTTTGTGTTCTTATGCTCTATGGATTCGTCTTGAAGAGACGAACACATCCATATGGTAAACATGTATTGAAATTGACTCAACTTAAATAGAGAATCTCTGTAAGCTCGGGAAGAAGAGTGAGTCCATACCTTTGCTCAGAGAAGTGAAGCTTCAATCTGAGAGTTGTGTCACCTTCGATTGGGTCCGAGCAAGCTCCGGATGAAGTCCCTCGGCTCAGTGAATTGTCGGGTAAGATTTCGACCAAGCCCGATCACAAAGCTTGGAGGCCGGAAGCAATGGCTGGCCTCGGTGAGGGGCTTTCTTCGGTAAACTTCTTCTCTTGGTCCGGTGAAGGTGTAGGACCAATCAATTTGGGGATTGGTCCGCTGTGAAGAAGTGTCTTGGGTTTTGTCTTTGAAATTTGAACTCGAAATTGAGCTCGACTAGAAGGAATTGGGTCGGAATCTAGTGGGAATCAAGTGCTTTATGTGTGGAGAGTGGTCCGGAATGATTTTGGCGAGTTTCCTTAAGGTTGGTTCAGCACCTCCTCCATGGCCGAGAGGGGTGGTGTTTAAATAGGAGAGAGCTGGAGGGCCTCCTGCGGGGAGTTAGGGCCGGGATCGACTGCTCTTGGCAAGGGAAGAACATGCTGCAATGGCCAGTCGGGCATGGGACAACTCGAGCGAGGAGAATTTCAATGCTTGGCTCCTTCCCATGTCTCGGCCATGGCGTTTTCCGGTGGCCTGGTGGCCGGCGAGGCATGGGTCACCCTCGGGGTCGGGAGGTCCGGGGCTTGAAGTTGGTGAAGGCAATTGGGCTTGGACATGTGTAAAGTGTTTGAATCGAAGTAGAATGGGGTAAGGGTATATTTTGGCTAAATTTGGTCAAATGCATGGATTGGGCTAGGTGCACCTTCCCATGGCTAGTTTGGGCTGAAGATAAAGTGGTTTAGGTCAGCTTAATTAGTGGGGAAGGGTCACCATCCAAGTACAATTAAGTTTAAGCATGGTTTAGTGGAGTCATGGAAGTGAGTGGCTAATCCCCCTTAA